>JADEYB020000024.1:2185193-2195628 GCA_015832495.2 Alces alces
AGACTCTTGAGAGTCCCTTGGACTGCAAGGAGATCCAACCAGTCCATCCTAAAGGAAATCAACCCTAAATATTCATTGGAAGGACTGATGCTGAAGCTGAAACTCCAATCCTTTGGCCACCTGATGTGAATAACTGACTCACTGGAAAAGACCCTGGTGCTGGGAAAGATTGAAGGCGGAAGGAGAAGGGGATGACAGAGGATGAGATGGTTGGATGGCATCACTGACTCAATGCACATGAGTTTGTGTGAACTCCGGGAGTTGGTGATGGACAGGGAGGCCTGGCGTGCTGCGGTTCATGAGGTCGCAGAGAGTCAGACATGACTGAGTGACTGAACTGATGCCCTTATGTATATATCTATCTGTCTCCGTTATCTGTTATAATTCTATTATCATTTATCTGTTATCCATCACCTGGTGGCTCAGAGTATAGCGTCTGCCTGCAATATAGGAGACACATGTTCGATCTCTGGGTCAGGAAGATCCCCTGGAGAAGGGAATGGCTATCCATTCCAGTATTCTTCCTGGAGAATTCCATGGACTGGGGAGCCTGGCAGGCTACAGCCCGTGGGGTTGCAGAAACTCGGACAGACTCAGTGACTAACACTTTTACCATCATCTATGTATCTGTTTATCTAATAATCAATCCATATACACACATATGTATGCAGTAGCAATTATGGGGGAATGTTAACTTACTCTTGAAACTATATGATGCCTATTCAACACAGTATTCTTTTAAGGTTTATCCAACTTTTAAAATTTAAGCAATTAACAAGACAATACTTGGCTCTGGGAAAAAAACAAAAAAACACTAATAAAGCAACTTAGGTGAAAAATAATAATAATAAAATAAAGTAACTTAGGTGATCACTGAGAGACAAATGGATGAAGATGTGATGACGGCCACACTCCTAAAGAGTGGAATATCGCTCAGCTGTAAAAAAGAATGAAACAATACCATCTGCAGCCACCTGGATGGAGCGAAAGATGGTCACACTTAGTGAAGTCAGAAAATGAGAGACAAATATCGTAGGCTGTCCCTTAGATGTGGAACCTACAATCCGACACAAATGAACTTAGGTACAAACAGCAGCAGAGTCACGGACGCAGACAACAGTCTTGTGCTTGCCAAGGGTAGGGGCGGCAGTGTTGAGGAGGTGTGGAGTGGGAGTTTCGATGAGCACGTTGCAAATTATGACATAGAGGATGCGTAAAACATCAAGGTCCTGCCGTAGAGCACAGGGAAGTATATTCCACACCCTGTGATTAAGCCATCACGGAAAAGAATATGAAAAAACAATGTGTATTTGTGTATAAAGGAGTCAGTTTGCGGTACAGTAGAAATTAACACAACATTCAAAACATCAACACTAACTTTTAAAAAAGAAACACTTACAAAACAATATATGCCATGATGACAGAGTGTAAATACAGACAGCAGGAATAAGTGTCCGCTATCTCAGGAAAATCAGATTATTTGGCATAGCTGGCATGCCAAGCAAATAGGAAGCACCCCAGAAGCTCTGGGTCTGGGGCAAACACTGTTACAGAACCACAAAATAAACTAACTGCCACCTTGCTTTCTGCAAGCCAGAACACAGTACAAAGGTCTTGTAAGAATGGGGAAAACACCGTTAAATAACCACAAAATAAAATAACTGCCACCTTGGTGTTTACAAGTCAGGACATAGCACAAAGATTCTGTAAGAACTCCATACATATTTCAATCAAAGTGTGCCAGAAATAGGCCTGTAGGAATGCTACCAGACTTCACCTTAAAGAGACCCACAGCAACATGGGAGGAGCAGGAAAAGAAATAACCAGTATTGATTAGACTTTGGAAAAGCAATCTCTCTCTTTTTTTTTTAAACACAGCTGAGGCCAGTGGAAGATATCCCAATAGTTCCAGGAGACAGAAGAATACAGGAAACATTTTTCTTACAAAAATAGAAAAAATTACAAAAGATCTAAACGTATTCAGAACCATAACTTAAAAGCATAGATGAAAGCCTGTTTCTACTAGTACAGAAAAGAAATCGCAATTTAGAACAATTCTGTAAGTTATATTGCTAAGCAGGTAATTGGATGCCCTTAAGAGAAGGGTCCTGAAACAACTGAGAGAAGTGCCTCAAGTTCCCAAGATTAGGGACCTCCCCTGGTGGTCCAGTGGTTAAGAATCTGCCTTCCTGTGCAGAGGGCATAGGATCGATCCCTGGGTGGGCAACGAAGACCCCACGCCAGGACTACGGAGCCTGTGCTTTGGAATCTGTGCGCCACAACCAGAGAGTAACCTGTGCACCCCAAGTAAGACCCAGCACAGCCAAATAAATAAATTAAACAAAAATAAATGAAAAAAAAAAATAAATGAAAAACTAAGTTACCAAGAGTGAAGCTGGAGATATTTCCAACATGTGACTCTAGACCAGTGATTGAACGTCCACACATTCTGTTTATTTGGGTTTTCTAGGACTCTGGGTAAACTCTTGATCTTAGCCAAAAGGCCGAGAAGCGATTCTGGGTAAACTCTGATTGACTAGCAATGTTTCCTGGCTTATACGGTGAATGTGCATAATTCATTTACTTATGCCATTTGGGAGTAAAAAAAATAGAAGTGTGGCAATTTTTTATTAAAAAATGGACATAAACAAAAAAAATCATGATTTGAGGAAGAAGTCTACCCCAGTGGGTCAGCAGTAAACAATCCACCTCCAATGCGGGAGATCCAGATTCGATCCCTGGGTTGGGAAGATAACCCTGGAAAAGGGCACGGCAACCCACTCCAGAATTTTGCCCGCACAATCCCATGGACGGAGGAGCCTGGTGGGTTACCGTCCATGGGGTCTCAGAGAGTCAGACACTGAAGTGATCTAGCACACACACACCATGAGCAATCTCAAACACCTGCACGTAGGTGTACATCTGTCATACCAAGAAAAGTACATCATCACCATGCAAAAACAGCAACCAAACATCACCTTCTGCTCACTGTCTTTATTCTCAGAAGTAACCACCCCTATTCAACACTCTGGGTTAGCTCTGCCCTGTCTGGAAACATGTATGAACAGAAAGACATTATGTTTTTCTCTTATCACTTAATGTGTTGGAATTCATCCCCTTTCTGTCTGCAAACCACTTTCCCTTTGAAGTACTGAAAAGTATTTGACTATGTGAAAAATATGACAATTTGGTTGTCCATTTTCCCGTTGAAGGACACGGGGGTGCTTTTATTTTGGGGCCAGTAAGAAAAAGTTTATTGAATTTGTGAAGAGTGAACTTCTTTAAACTTCCTTATTTTGATCTAAAAAAATTTTGTATGGACTGTTTTTTAAAAGTTTTCAATGAGGTCTGTGCTAGCATTACTATTGTTGTATGTTTGGGGTTTTTGGCTGCGAGGCACGTGGGATCATAGCTCCGTGATCAGAGATTGAACTGGAAGGCGAGGCACGTGGGATCATAGCTCCATGATCAGAGATTGAACTGGAAGGTGAATACCTAACTACTGAACCAGCAGGGGAGTCCTGAAACTTTCTAACTTTGCAATGGAGACACAAGACAAGCTGTGAAATGGATACAGAGTCATTTGTATCTTACCCGGCTCATCAAAGGATAATATCTCATTCCCATAGTACAGTATCAATACCAGGACCCTCAAATTGATACAAGAGCCTGTCAACTAGACTACAGATCTTATTCACATGTCACCACTCTCTACATTATAAAGCATTAAGGGTGGGTTGAGGGGACCCCAAGCTGGCTCAGTGGTAGAGAATATGCCTGCCAACGCAGGAGACGTGAGTTCGATCCCTGAGCCGGGAAAGATCCCCTGGAGGAGGGCATGGCAACCCACTCCAGTCTTCTTGCCTGGAGAATCCCATGGATGGAGGAGCCTGGTGGGCTACAGTCTGTGGGGTCCCACCGACTCAGACATGAGTGAAGGGTCTGAGCACACACAGGCACATGTGTGTTTATGTAGGAGCATCAACTTAGGATTTTGTTTGCTATTTCAATGAGTAATATTTCATTTATCTTTTTTTTTGTTATTTTCCATTAAAGTTGCTTTTTTTTTTTTTTTTGCTAGCTAGGTGAAAAATTAGTGGATTCTACATATTTTTATATTTCTCTGAAAACATTTGAAGAAACATTTTCCTCCATGTCCCGCTTTGCTTACAAAGCAATCGATTTTAACCCATCTTAATTTCAAATTAATTCAGTTCAAAATTCCTTTAAAATTTCCCCAAGGACATTCTCTTTTGATCAAAATGAACTCAGAAGTGTGTCAGCACCTAAATATGTGGAGAGTTTCTACAAATGCAATGTTCATCAACTTCTCATTTAATCCCACTGTGATTAATTATAAATATAATAATTATATTTATTATAAATATAATTATTTAATAATAAATAATATTTATAGTATTATATTATATATAATAAATACTATATATTTATTATAAATAAATATATGTAATAATAAGTATAATTATAAATTATAATTAGGATGAAATGCAAGAAAATATTTGATTCAAGCTAACAAACAAACAAAAAAAACCCAGCAGAAGCAAAGAATGCTATTTAAAACTTGAAGGGAGATTAGGAGAGAAATATAGAGAACATATATTCCAATTTTTGAAAAACTCCTGTCAAGCTTTCAGGTGGTAGTCTTATCAAGAATTTGAAAAATGAAAAAAAAAAAAAAAGACTATGAAAAACGTTGAGCTTGATAATAGTGTAAGTAAACTACAATGCAGCAGTTTGTGGATGATCTCCAGAAAGTGATGAGAAGTGTTTCTTTCTTTTTTTTTACAGCTTATTATCAAGCTGCTGGAAAATCCTTAGGGTTGCAAAGAAAAGTTATTTTCCCCGCTTTTTCCCTATTTCACATGACTATCCATGGCTTGCATCAATCCATAAAAGACATGATCACTCCATAAAGTTTTAGCTTGCTTGGAGCAATATTTTACCTTCTTGAGAAAGCTGAAATGACCAGCCAAATTGCAATGAAAATCAACCCACAAAGGGTAGAAACCTGCCTTTCATTTCTCAAAGGCAGGAGGGTAAAGCGCTCGTTTCACTGCTCGTTAAATCTGGTTCATAGATGTGTGACAGGAAGGAAAAAGGAGTTTAGTAGCATCTGGCAAGAACTGAGCATAGCCCGGGCATTGCATGCCATTCCAATTACACATTTTAAGGTGAACACAGAGAAACCGTCTTAAGTCTAAGCTAGGAGTCTCCTAAGAGTCATGTACGGATGTGAGAGTTGGACCATAAAGAAGGCTGAGTGCCGAAGAACTGATGCTTTCCAAGTGTGATGCTGGAGAAGTCTCTTGAGAGTCCCTTGGACTGCAAGGAGATCCAACCAGTCCATTCCGAAGGAAATCACTGAATAGTCACTGGAATAGTCACTGAATAGTCACTGAATAGTCACTGAATAGTCACTGGAAGGACCGATGCTGAAACTCCAATACTCTGGCCACCTGATTTGGAGGACGGACTCATTGGAAAGGACCCTGATGCTGGGAAAGATTGAAGGCGGGAGGAAGAGGGGACAACAGGGGATGCGATGGTTGGATGGCATCACCGACCCCATGGACACGAGTTTGAGCAAGCTCTGGGGGTGGGTGAAGGACAGGGAGGCCTGGGGTGCTGCGGTCCATGCAAAGAGCCAAACATCACTTCATTCCTGAACAAAAACAACAAGGAATAATAACCCTTGCAAGTCCATCCAGAAGCCACCAAAGGTGTTAAAATGACTGGTCTCTGTGTTGACAGGGAAATGGAGAGAAGTTCCTTCTCAGGACAGACTGTGTGGTTTGTGCAAACTGCCCTTGAGGAGAGGGACCAGTCTGGGGACGCTGATTCCTAAACACAGTTTCTAAGGGAGATCCCCATAGCACCCCTTTCCCTCCAATTACGACGATGAGAAAGGAGCCCGGAATACATTGTGAAGCAAGCCAGAAAGACTGAAACAATTATCGTCTATGAACACAGGTATACGGAATCTAGAAAAACGGTACGGATGAACATATTTGCAGGGCGGGAGCAGGGATGAAGGCGTAGAGAATGGACGTGTGGACCCAGTGGGAGAAGGAGAGGGTGGGACGAGTCGAGAGTATAGCACGGACATAACATACACCGCCGGGTGTAAAATGTGGCTTTGAGCGGCTGTTTCCTTCCGCGGCTGGACGGTCCTCCTGTGACCGTGGTGCAGCTCCTCTTTCAGCCTTTGCCGTGAAAACCTTGTCCAAGGAAGGGGCGAACCTTCTATGACAACTTCAACACCGCAGGCTCCGAGTCTGCGGAAGGTTTTTGCATCCTCGCCCCACGCCTGCTCGCTTTTGAAGGCAGCCAACAGGGCCGTTGAAATTAAACCCGGGGTTGTAGGTAACAAGGGAATAGAGACAGGATCTGTCTGCAACAGCCCCTGAAAGGCAGCAAGATTATCCATTTTGGGTCCAAGGCGTTGTAAACATAAGCAATCTCTTAGCGTGACGGTGTGGCGCTTATTTGCTCACTCGTGTCCGACTCTCTGCGACCCCGTGGACTGTAGCCCGCCAGGCTCCTCTGTCCGTGGGATTCTCCTGGCAAGAACACTGGAGTGGGTTGCCATGCCCTCCGGCAGGGAATCTTCCCAACCCAGGGATCGAACCCAGGTCTCCCACACTGTAGGCGGATTCTTTACCGTCTGATCCACCGGGGGAGTCGCTCAGAGAGACTGGAATGCTCAAATAAATGAAGCTGTGCTGAGGAGCCAATTGTGACGTCAGCGTCAGGGAGCCCTTTTATGCCTTCCTGTATGCAATAATGTGTGCATCACTAAATCTGTGAGGTTCAAGGTGATTCTGGCCGAATGCCTCATTTACTTTGACTGCAGGCACTTATGGCTTTACTCTACATGTCCCATGGAGCAGGAAATGGCAACCCACTCCAGTCTTTTTGCCTGGAAAATATCATGGACAGAGGAGCCTGGTGGGCTACCGTCCCAAGGGTTGCAAAGAGTTGGACATGACTCAGCGACTGAGGAGCAAACATGTACCAATATTCAAAACATTAGGACATTTTGTCAATTATGAAAAAATCGGGGTCCTTACTTATAATGAAATGGAAAAATGTTCCTGGGCGAAAGCAGCAGGAAATGTGGGTTGGGACTCATGGTGTATGAACTATTCTGGCATGAATCACTCTGATGGAGGCAGTGTTGGACGTGTTAGTCACTCATGCATGTCTGACTCTCTGTGACCCCACGGACTGTAGCCCACCAGGCTCCTCTGTCCATGGGATTCTCCAGGCAGGAATCCTGGAGTGGGTTGCCATTTCCTTCGCCAGGGGTTCTTTCTAGCCCCGGGATTGAAACGCAATCTCCTGCATTGTGGACAGATTCTTTACCATCTGAGCCACCAAGGCTCCTACTAAGATAAAATGTATATCTAAAATATATGTATTACTATGGGGAAGTAAATGGCAACCCACTCCGGTATTCTTGCCTTGGAAATTCCACGGACAGAGGAACCTGGCGACCTACAGCGCAGAGCCGCCAAGAGTCAGCCACCACCGAGCAACTAAATCACTACCGCCACATTTATTACTGTAATACAACGTAGACCTAAAGAGGTTCAAGAAATCGTCTTTGTCTAAATTTGGATCAAGAACACCAGCGTAATTCCTGGCAAACATTGATTCTGTTTCTTTTCATATGAAATAGTGCGTTTGCTGCTCAGCTGCTCACTCGTGTCCAACTCTTCTCCACCCTTTAGACGGTAGCCCGCCAGCCTCCTCTGTGCATGATATTTTCCGGGTGAAAATGCTGGAGTGGGTTGCCATTTCCTCCTTCATGGTTCAGGTATAGTAAAGCAGTATGTGTCCACAGTGAAAGTAAATGAGGTATCTGGCTGTCCAGTTTCACCTTGATAAATTTAACACATCAACTCCTTCCTGTTTATATACAAGAACCCACTCATTATCATGGGCTTACTCAGTGGCTCAGTGATAAAGAATCTGCTTGCGATGCAGAAAACGTAGGAGGCAGGGGTTCCATCCCTGGGTTGGGAAGATCCCCTGCAGAAGAAGGGAATGGCGACCCACTCCAGCTTTTTCACCTGGAAAATATCATGGACAGAGGAGGCTGCCGTCCAAAGGGTCACAAAGAGTTGGTCAGGACTGAAGCGACTTAGCACACACATACACACATACACACACATTCATTATCATGCTACTAGTAGTATTCCAATTTGTAGATGAGGAACTTGAATCTCACAGCTTGAATCTCACATTTTCATCTAGCTAGTATGTGATATCTCAGTGCAGGAGTTCTTACCAAGAATTCTGTGCTTTGATGAGAATTACATGCTGAATTACATATTAAATGACATAGTTAACGATGCACTTTTTAAATTCATTTCGCTGACAACGAAATGATGCTTTCACACTGTGGTGCTGGAGAAGACTCTAAGAGTCCCTTGGACTGCAAGGAGGTCAAACCAATCACCCCTAAAGGAAATCAGTCCTGAATATTCATTGGAAGGACTGACGCTGAAGCTGAAGCTACAATCCTTTGGTGACCCGATGTGAAGAGCCGACTCATTTGAAAAGACCCAGATGCTGGGAAAGATTGAAGGCAGGAGGAGAAGGGGAGGACAGAGGATGCGACGGTTGGATGGCATCAGGGAATCAAAGGACATGAGTTTGAGTAAACTCCGGGAGTTGGTGATGGACAGAGAGGCCTGGCGTGCTGCAGTCCATGGGGTCACAGACAGTCAGACACGACTGAGCAATAGAACTGAACTGACTGAATGCCAACTATGGATCTTGAGGCCTTCAGCACTTCTCCATGGGAGCTATCCTTTTAATAAACTGGTACTCTTAGACAACGTGATTTCAGAAGCTAATTCAGGGCTCCTCTGTTGGCTCACGGGTAAAGAATCTTCCTGCAAACCCTGCAGCTAGAGAGTAGCTCCCGTGTAGCAACAAAGACTCAGTGAAACCAAAAATAAGCAAGTCTTGTTAAGAAAAGCTAATCCAATCAATCCCAACAATTTAAAAAAAGAAAGATGCAATCCTCTTTCTACTGTCTGTGGAAAGCAATTCCACTGTCTTCTCAAGTTAAGACACCAACAATTCAAAAACTTTAGCAATGGAAAAGACTGGAACGGAGTCCGTGACTATCTGCCCTCCAGTCGACACGGCTGGCCATGAGCAGTGTGCAAGTCTTAGGTTCTACCTGGGCCATTTGTAGGCGCAAAGCAATTACTGGCCAATGTAGCAGTTTTCTGACAAAGTTCAGAAATAACCAGTCATTTCCCCTTTGTATTCAACTTATCTTCAGCGCCATTTCACTACGTAGGGCTCACTGCCAGCTCAGAGGGTAAAGAATCTGCCAGCAATGCTGGAGACCGCGATTTGATCCCTGGGTCAGGGAGGTCCCCTGGAGAAGGAGATGGCCACCCACTCCAGGATTCTTGCCTGGGAAATCCCATGGACAGAGGAGCCTGGCGGGCTACCGTCCACAGGGTCCCAAGAGTCCGACACGACTGAGCCACTTTCACTGGAAGCACTGTCGCAGACAGTAGGTGGGTAATGCAGTCTTTCCAAGGAGCTTAAAATCAACCCCTGGTAAAAACAAACAGAACAAACTGGAACATGGCACGGCCACAGTCTTTACAACCGTGAGCTAAAGTCCACGGCCATCTAGTCCCAAGCACCACGCAAGGCTGGGTTTAAGGAAAGCGTCGTATGTGAAGAATGCCAAAGGGGAATGATATTCCGAAACACGAGTTGAGTCCTCCAAAAATCTCATCAGCCCTCCCAGATCACATTTCTTCTGACAACTGTGTTTTTCTTTTCTCTCTCTCACTGGCTTTCTCTGCCTGCTTCCTTTCTTCTCTTGAAGACTCTCTTTCTCTCTCGACCGTTCCTAAACAGAGTGCTGAGTGACATTCTGTGTGATTCTTGGCCTCATTCTTTAGAGATTCTGCTCAGAACACCTAGGCATCAGTCACAAAGAGGGAGCTTGGCACTTCGCTGGTGCTTCAGCGGCTAAGATTGTACACTCTCAGTACAGGGTGCTGGGGTTTGCTCCCTTGTCGGGAAACTAGATCCTACACCCTGCAACTAATGATTCTACATGCTGCCGCGAAGACTCACCTCAGCCAAATAAATATTTTAAAAAAAAAAAAAAGAAAGAGAATGGGGGTGCTGGGCAAGCCAACTCTTTCTTCCATGGATGTAATCCAAGCTGCATGAGACACAGGGTCGATACAGTCTGCCCCGAGACATCTCTAACATAGCTATCCCTTCATCCTCCAATGTGTCAGCTTTGGGGTCTTCTTATAAACCGATTAGGGATTCTGGGTCAGGAAGAGCCCCTGGAGGAGAAAATGGCAACCCACTCCAGTATTCTCTCCTGGAGAATCCCATGGACAGAGGAGCCTGGCGGGGT
>JADEYB020000024.1:2198778-2210769 GCA_015832495.2 Alces alces
AGGAGAACGGGATGACAGAGGGTGAGGTGGTTGGATGGCATCACCAACCCGATGGACATGAGTTTGGGTAAACTCCGGGAGATGGTGATGGACAGGGAGGCCTGGCGTGCTGCAGTCCATGGGGTTGCAAAGAGCTGGACACGGCTGAGCGACTGAAATGATACCCATCTTTTATTGCCATTAATAACATTACTGGACATCCCCTGGTGGGTCCAGTGATTGAAAAGTCGCCTGCCATTATGGGGGACACAGGTTCAGCCCCTGGTCTGGGAAGATCACACGTGCTGAGAAGCAACCAAGCCCGTGTACCCCAACTGCTAAAGCTTCGCTCTACCTCCTGGGGGACATTACAAGGAAAGCCTCTGAAATGAGAAGCCTACACATCACAGCTAGAGAATAGCTCCTGCTCGCCACAACTAGAGAAAGTCCACACACAGCGATGAAGACCCATGGCAACCAAAAACAAATTTTTTTTAATAAACTAATTTAAAAAATAACCTTGCTATACAGAAGAGGATCAGTGCTTTTCCAAACAAATGAGGACTCTGCTTTCTCCTTTGAAACACTGCTGCCTGAAAGAACAATGCTAATAATTAGACACTTCTGAAATAGTTTCACAGCAGTCATTTGTATAATCAATGATTCCCCTGGCTTTTGAAAAAAATTACATTAAGCAATTCATTAAGCTAAAACGCCAAGGAATTTTCCAAATATTTAGTTTGTGCGTTGTATCTGCCAAATACTCGGTTAACACCTCAGAGACAAAAAAAAAGAAAGAAAAAGCAAGAATCTATCCCTGGGGACTTCCCTGGAGGCAGCGGCTAACACTCCATGCTCCCAACGCAGGCGGCTGGGGTTTGATCCGTGATCAAGGAACTAGATCCCACGTGCTGCAACTAAGATCCGGCAGAGTCAAATAAATAGATAAAAATGTATATTAATTTAAAACAAACTAATCTATCCTATTTTATTCTAAGACGGCTTCTGACGTCCTCCGAATTTTTGTCATCAATGAGAATTAATGCTCAAGTTTTGCCCAACAGAGCTTACGAAGCCCATCCTCAAATTCAGTTTACCACGTCAGTTGGAGGGAGCTGAAATTCATGGGACATTTAATTGCCTGTTTTCCAAAGTATACATTGCTCTTGGGGCAAGATCACTCTCACTTAGGTGGGAAGGAAAATAGAGTGGAGTGTAATCTCTGAAGGGCTTCCCTGGCAGCTCAGAGGGTAAAGAATCTGCCTGCAATGCAGGAGACTTGGGTTGGGAAGATCCCCTGGAGGAGGGCAGGGCAACCCACTCCAGTGTTCTTGCCTGGAGAATCTCATGGACAGAGGAGCCTGGCGGGCTGCAGTCCATGGGGTCCCAAGCGTTCTTGTCCCAATAACACCCCAGGTGAGAGGACTGAAGACGGTGACTTGCGTGGGCTCAGGCTCCTGGAGGCATGACCATAGCCCTGCAGCCACTGGCTGGCCTAGTGTCTCATTCTTAGGGGAAAGAAGGTCCCTGGCAAGTGGGCTCCCTTCCCGACTTGGCACGTGGGAATGTCTGTTGGAGTTAAGTGGCAAACAGAGAAAGAGAGACGGAGACAGACAGAGAGTGAGCAGGAAGGGGTTAACATTTCACTCCCAGCTCCATTTGTTTTTTTGGCCACCTGGAACGAACCTCTGGCCTTCTCGGGACATTCACATTAAGGATGTGACCGCAATGGTCCTGATGAGTCTATCTGCACAGCAGCAGTGGACAGACAGACGTGTGGGCGCAGCGCGGGGAGGGGAGGGGGGCACATCTACACACGACCGCGTGGGGAATAGACAGCTGGTGGGAGGCTGCTCTGTAGCATGAGGTTCTCTGCTCAGGGCTCTGTGACGACCGAGAGGGCTGGATGGGTTGCGAGGGAGGCTCAGGACAGAGGGGATATATGTATACATAGTAAAAGCAGAGACATCAGTTTGACAATAAAGATCCATCTAGTCAACGCTATGGTTTTTCCAGTGGTCATGTATGGATGGGAGAGTTGGACTATAAAGAAAGCTGAGCACTGAAGAATTGATGCTTTTGAACTGCAGTGTTGGAGAAGACTCTTCAGAGTCCCTTGGACTGCAAGGAGAGCCAACCAGTCCATCCTAAAGAAGATCAGTCCTGGGTGTTCATTGGAAGGACTGATGCCAAAGCTGAAGCTCCAATACTTTGACCACCTCATGCGAAGAGATGACTCATTGGAAAAGAGCCTGATGCTTGGAAAGATTGAAGGTGGGAGGAGAAGGGGACAACAGAGGATGACATGGTTGGATGGCATCACTGACTCGTCGATGGACATGAGTTTGAGCAAGCTCCGGGAGTTGGTGACGGACAGGGAGGCCTAATGTGCTGCGGTCCACAGGGCTCTCAAAGAGTCGGACACGACTGAGCGACTGAATTGAACTGAACTGATGACTGATTCACGATGTGGGACAGCAGAAACCAATGCCACAGTGGAAAGCAATTATCCTCCCGTTAAAAACTAAAAAGTAATTTTTAAAATGTAAAGGCAGTGGCATGGACTTCCCTGCTGGTCCTCTGGCTAAGAATCTGCCTGCCAATGCAGGAGACAATCATTTTGATCCCTCGTCCAGGAGGATTCCATGTGCCCCAGGACAACAAAGCCTGTGCCTCAGGACTGCTGAGTCTGTGCTCTAGGGCCCACGGTCTTCGGCAAGAGAACCTACCACAACGAGACACACCAGTGCACCACAATTAGAGTGTAGCCCCCATTTGCTGGAACTAGAAAGAAAAACAAAAACCCCTGCACAGCAATGAAGACCCAACACAGCCAAAATTAATATAAATTACTTACAAAAGAAGCAATGACATGTACACTAGCACCAAAACTATGAAATACTGAAGAATGAATCTAGAAAAATAAGTGCGACAAGATATGTATGAGGAAAACTACAAAATTAGACAGGAACAAAACCAAAGAACTAAATACCTGGACAGATGTGCCATGTTCATGGGTTGAATGTCTCAATGCTGCCAAGATGTCACTTCTTTCCACCTTGATCTACAGATCTAAACCAATCCCAGGCAAAATTTCAACAAGTCCTATTTTATGGACGTCAATTTTGTCATTGTTGTTCAGTCACTAAGTTGTGTCCAACTCTTTGCCACCCCGTGGACGGCAGCACGTCAGGCTTCCCTGTCCATCACCATCTCCTGGAGCTTGCTCAAACTCATGTCCATTGAGTCGATGATGCCATCCAACCATCTCATCCTCTGTCGTCCCCTTCTCCTCCTGCCCTCCATCTTTCCCAGCATCAGGGTCTTTTCCAATGAGTCAGCTCTTCACATCCGGTGGCCAAAGTATTGGAGGCCAAAGTATTGGAGCTTCAGCTTCAGCATCTGGCCTTCCAATGACTCTTTGGGGTTGATTTCCTTTAGGATGAACTGGTTGGATCTCCTTTCAGCCCAAGGGACTCTAAAGAGTCTTCTCGGGCACCATGGTTCGAAAGCATTGTTGATGATGCTAAAGTTTATATGACTGAGAAATAAAATTTATCCACATCTCCCCAGAATTTTTCCCAGATAATTCCAAACCCAGAATCAGATTTGACCTTTTTCTTTCCTTCTTTTCCTTCCTTCCCCTGCCCCCCTTTCCCCTCTAAACAGGCAATATTTTGGTTCTTTTTGGGAGGCACAAAACCCTCTTCACCTATATATTTCCACAGATTTCTCTGATCTTAATTCCAGAGTCTGCCTCCCAGAACTCACATACTCACAGAGAACTCCTGTCTGTCTTATAATAACACTTAAGCATCTACAAATCTCTACCCCAGGGGTTGGCAAACTATTTCTATAAAGGATCAGGTATTAACAGTACATCTTTAAAGCTTCACAGGTAAGGCCGTCTCTGTCAATTTTTTGAAAGTTTTTTAGCACTTTTTGGAGGTCAAACTTACACACCATAAAATTCACCCATTCTCAGGTATGGTTCAGTGCTTTTTTAAAGTTAATATATATCACTGTGCAGTCTTCACTATTTAAATCCAGTTTAGAACATTTACATCTCTTTAAAAAGTCCTCTCCTGCCCATATTCAGGCAATTGCCCTTCCAACTCAGGCAACCGCTACTCTCTAGGGGAAAAAAAAAATGTCTTCGCCTACATGTCAAATGAATGGAATCATACAGAATATAGGCTTTTTTTTTTTTTTTGCTTAGCATACTGGTTTTGTGGTCCACCGAGCTGTAACATGTCTCTGCGACTTGCTCCTTTCTTGGAATAGGATTCATTTAGATGCATATACCACAGTGCATGTATCTATTCACGCAGTGATGGACATTTGGGATTTTTTCCAGGTTTTGGCTGCCAGGAAGACTGCTTTGAACATTGGTCAAAAAGTGTAAACGGGCAGTTAGGAGATGAATAAGTTCCGGGGAATGGACGCCCAGTGCGGGGATGAGAGTAACCAACACTATATTGTATTACTTGAAAGCTACTACATAATTGCTGTTTTTCAACTGCCAGGCTTCCCCGTCCTTCACCATCTCCAGGGGCTATCTTTAAAGAAAATAAATAGAGGTGGTGGAGGGCTTAGGTAATATCACGATGCAAATTGTCTTGCAACATATAAATGTATCAAATCATTAAACTGTGCAACATAACGTTACACAATGTGGCATGTCCGAGATATCACAAAAGTGAACTCTCACGTTTCAACGCAGACAAACATCCACGGACAATGCATGCATCAATGAGCGTGGCTCTGTTCCAATAAAATTTTATTTGCAAAAGCGAGATGGGGGCCATATTTGTCCAAAGGGCCGTAACTGTCTTGCCCCTAGCTGCTACCCACATACTTGAGTGCCTGGAAATAGGAAGCCTTACCACCATGCCATATGCATTTATCTGTTCACCTCTCTTCACATAACCTTGAACCCTGTTAGGGCAAGATAGTGTTCTGTTGGATATCTTTCTAACACCTTGCTAGTTCCTAACACAACAGGCACAGAATAAATACCTGTTAAATGCGTGCTTGAGTTCTCTCAGTTGAGCCCAACTCTCTGCGACCCCATGGACTGTAGCCTACCAGGCTCCTCTGTCCGTGGGATCCTCCAGGCAAGAATACTTAAGTGGATGGCCTTTCCCTTCTCCAGGGGATCTTTCCAACCCAGGGATCGAACCCAGGTCTCCCTCATTAGAGACAGATTCTTTACTGTCTGGGCCACCAGGGAAGTCCCAATAACTGAATAAGTCATACTCATTAAGCCCCAAAAATAGAACTATGCCTAATTATCAGAATTTGATTCAACACTCATGACTGCAGTACTCTGAAGGTAAAATAGTCGAAAACGCGGTAGGATTCTTCTTTCTGAGCTCTATTTTTTTTTCACAAGGATTTAGAGTCATTCAATATGATTCAATTGGTGAATTATGTCTCTCTCTCCAATGTAAAGGCTTTCTTCTTTTTCTTCAGTGGCTAAGTCATGTCAGGCTCTTTGCAACCCAATGGATTGTGGCAGGCAAACTCTTAATTTTCCAGTTACTCTAAGGCATTCTAGAAAATCATTTGCATGTTCAGAACATCATCAGAAAAGAAATACTGTGAAAACTATCTTGATGTTTACAAGGAATGGGTAACTCAAATGCCACTGGGTTTAAATGACATTTTCCCAGGAACTTTTGAGATAATGAAGGCAATGAATTTAAGCATAAACTGTCATTATTAACATTCCCTTCACCTCTAACATGGTTAATTTAGGGACGTTCTACAGTGACGTATTCCCAAGCCAAAACAATTTCCTTTTAAGAATATATTCCAAATGCCAGATGCATAATTCTTTTTTGGAAATATACTCCTGACAAAGCAATGGAATGCTCTTGCCATTCTGAATAGCTTTTGAAACCGCAGCTCAGACTTTAAAAGGACTGACTCGTGGCTCAGATAAACGCAATAAAACTGAATTGAATTAACAAAATGATACCCAGAAGGGAAAATAAGGCTGCCTGAGAATAAGTGTATGTTACACAGTGGGTGATTTTTGGTCAAGAAGTGTAATTTATACTCTGTATCAACTTGCTTTTATGGTGTTTTTTAAAGTTCAAGGTTATGGGCAGATCTCTACATAAGCAGCCCAAATTCTCCATCCTTTCTAATCCATGCTATCGTGCTAATAATTCATGGCAATATTCGGAATGAAGGTCTTTATTTTGAGGTATAAATGGGTTGATGACATAATTTAGCAGTCATTCAGGGACACGTCTCTGGGTGGAAGGAATGAGTAATGATTGTATGGGGTACTTACCATAATTTAGGATTTGCAAGAATGAAGGTTTACTGTTAAGTAAAACCAACCTGTCCTCAGTTTAGAAAGCTATGAATATGATAATAAACTGGTATTACATAAAATAGCACATGCATGCTCAGCTGTGTCTCTCTGTCAACTCATAGACTGTGGCTCATCAAGGTCCATGGGATTTTTCAGGCAAGAGTGCGGGAGTGGGTTGCCATTTCCTTCTCCAGGGGAATATTCCCAACCCAGGGATCAAACCTGGGTTGTGTCAGTTGCACTGCAGGTGAATTCTTTACCTACTGAGCCCCTGGGGAAGCCCACATAAAATAATGCCTCCGGCATAGTGCCGAGAAATTTAGGGAAAACAAAGAAAACAAAAAGGGCGTTTTGGGGAGAGTGGATCCATGTATACTTATGGTTGAGTCCCTTCAGCGATTAGCTGAAACTATCGCAATGTTGCTAATCAACTGTTGTTCAGTTGCTTGGTTGTGTCTGACTCTTTGCGACCCCACGGACTGTAGCCCACCGGGCTCCTCTGCCCACGGGATTTTCCAGGCTAGGATACTGCAGTGGGTTGCCATTTCCTCCTCCAGGGATTGAACCTGCAACTCCAGAATTGCTGGCGTGTTCTTTACCACTGAGATACCTGGGCTTCCCACTCATCGGCTGGATCCCAATATACAATAAAAAAAGTTAACAAGAAAATAGGATACTCTTAAAGGGCTGTCTATGGACTGTTCAGAGATAATGAAACAATGTACTTATACAACTGAGTCAACAAACCAAAAAAAGAATATCACTGATCAGCTTCAAAGTGCCAGGAGAATTGCCAATCCCATTCCTGGGCATATATCCAGAGAAAAACAGGACCCGAAAGAATGAATACAGCCCGTGTCCACTGTACCACTGTTTACAATACCCAAGATATGGGAGCAACCTAAACGTCCATCAACTGAGGAATGGGTAAAGATGTGGTTCATGGATACAATGGAATATCACTCAGCCGTAAAAATGACATGATGCCATCTGAAGCCACACAGATGGATCCAGAGATGATCAAACCAACTGACTTCAGACAGAAAGACTAATGTCATATGACACCACTTAACTGTGGAATCTAATTAAATGATACACACAGACTTATTTACAAAACAGACGTAGAAAACAAATGTCTGGTTACCAGGGCGGTAGGGGTGGGGAGGGGAGGGATAAATTGGGAGACTGGGGTTGGCATAGACATACTGCTAAGTTGCTTCAGTGGTGCCTGACTCTTTGCGACCCCATGGACTGCAGCCCGCCAGGCCTCCCTGTCCATCACCAACTCCCAGAGTTTGCTCAAACTTACGCCCATCACGTCGGTGATGCCATCCAAGCATCTCATCCTCTGTCGTCCCCTTTTCCTCCTGCCCTCAATCTTCCCCAACATCAGGGTCTTTTCCAGTAACTTCAAATCTATACATTTCCTTCTTAATTTACGAGCATTATTTGGGACTAGTATATATGGGCAACTAAGTCGATGTCGGAGATGGGGTTTGAAGCTAATATCCAACACAGTGCAGGCAAAGAACCTGGACCGTTGAGCTGACATTTTTCTTCCAGTCTGGCAGTTCTTATCAGAGCTACTTAATTGGAACTGCTAACCTAATTATTATTATTGTTGTTATTTGGTCACTCGGTCATGTCCGACTCTTTGCGACCCCATGGACTATAGCCCACCAGGCTCCTCGGTGCATGGGATTTCCCAGGCAAGGATACTGGAGGAGGATGCCACTCCCTTCTCCATCGCCCCTACTATATTATGTAAGACAGACAACTACTAGTAAGGACCTATTGTAGAACGCAGGGAAGTCTACTTGATACTCTGTAATGACCTATATGGGAAACGAATCTGGAAAAGAGGGAATGCATGCATATAGATATATAAAACTGATTCGCTTGGCTGTTTACCTAAAACCAACACAATGTAGTAAATCAACTATACTCCAATAAATTAAAAAAAATAAAGAAGAGACATGCCTTTCGGAAGGAGAAAACTTACAGCCTAAGAACTACCAGGGGTGTGCTGCCTCATACTATAAGGACCCCGTTTATGAGAATGACACGCATAGAAAACATCATGTGCAAACGCTTTCAAATGTGTTTGAGTTGAAGAGCGCTCCGCGGCAATAATAGTGGTGACAATCTTTATGTGAACAGTGACGGCTGCTCTTTGCGACCGACATAATCCACCCCCTGCCATCTGTTCCTCTCAAATGGCTGGATTCATCACTTCCCGAAGAAAAGCCAAAGAGAAGCTATTTCTTCAACGAATCCTCGGTTCAAAAATTAAAACAAAAAAAGAAAAGAATCACAGAGAACTGTCGATAAATTTTAAATGGTATGGGGCTTCCTTTGACAAGTGTGGAATTTTCTTTCTTTGGGGGTCAGATGACTCCTTTGGTGAGGTACCGAGATTCAGCCTGTACGAGGTACAGAAACGTGCCCATATTTCTAAACAATAAGTCTCCTGTCAGAATGGGGAATGATGTCCAGTTTCATAGGATTTCTAGTTTCCGCTAAGATGGCTCTGGGAACTGCTCACGAGCAGTGCCCTCAATCAATATGATCTCAGCAGGTGGCCTGGCCATCGGTCACCTGCATCTGAATAAGAGCAGTCCTCCAGAGGATGGTGATCAGAGAGAAGGAAGCTATAAAGAAATGAAATCCACGGCTGATTCCTGTCAATGTAGGACAAAACCCACTAAATATTGTAAAGTAATTAGCCACCAACTAATAAAAATAAATGAAAAAAAAAAAAAAAGAAAGAAAGAAAGAAATGAAATGCCCGAGTCAGTCTAGAGGGGAGAATTAATTGCCCAAGACAACGTCATCTCATAGTTGATCTAGACTTCATTTAAATTACTGAGTTGGACTTGATGTTCCTATATAAGAAGAGAAGATAAATTACACTTGCTTTTTTTTTTTTTAATTGTCTCATATCTTTCTATCACTTACGCTCCCTGAGTCCATCTTCCTATCAAGTGGCAGACTTCATACTATTTCTGCCACGTACAGGATTTTAGGCTTCTGTGTATTCTATCACCGCTTCACAACGTCTTGCATAATAGTGCAATGTGTTATCTTAATTTAAAAGGCAGTATGTGTGCATCTCAGGTGACTCAATACCAAAAAACAACTGTCAAAAACTGGGGCTTCCCTCAGAGCTCAGTTAGGAGTAAAGAATCTGCCTGCAATGCAGGAGACCCTGGCTTGATTCCTGGTCCGGGAAGAGCCGCTGGAGAAGGAATAGGCTACGTACTCCAGTGTTCCTGGGCTTCCCTGGTGGGGGGCAAAAGACCTAAATAGACGTTTCTCCAAAGACGACATACAGATGGACAACAGGCACATGAAAAGATGCTTCGCGTCACTCGTTATTAGAGAAATGCAAATCAAAATGACAATGAAGTATCACCTCTCCCAGGTCAGCAGGGCCATCATCAAAACATCTACAGACAATACAGGCTGGGGAGGCTGTGGAGAAAAGGGAGCCCTCCTACGCTGTTGGTGGGAAAGGAAACTGAGGCAGCCACCATGGAGAACAGCATGGAGGTTCCTTCAAACCCCGAGCTAGCATATGATTCCATGATCCGCTCCTGGACATATATCCAGACAATAATATAAACTAAAATGATACAGGACCTCAGTGTTCATAGCAGCACTAGTCACAGTAGCCAGGACGTGGAAACATTGTCTGATTGTCTACTGACCGATGAATGCACAAAGGTGTTGTATGTGTACACCGTGGAATATTACTCGGCCATAAACAAGAGTGAGATCAAGCCAGCTGCAACAGCATGGACTTCGAGACCGTCACACTGAGTGAAGTCAGTCAGGCAGAGATAGACAAGCATATCAGTTCAGTTCAGTCGCTCAGTCGTGTCTGACTCTTTGCGACCCCATGAATCGCAGCACACCAGGCCTCCCTGTCCATCGCCAACTCCCTGAGTTTGCTCAAACTCATGCCCATCGAGTCGGTGATGCCATCCAGCCATCTCATCCTGTCATCCCCTTCTCCTCCTACCCCCAACCCCTCCCAGCATCAGGGTCTTTTCCAATGAGTCAACTCTTTGCATGAGGTGGCCAAAGTATTGGGAGTTTCAGCTTCAGTGCCAGTCCTTCACCTATATGTGGCATCTAAAATATAATACTAAAGAATGAATCTAAATGCAAACATGCACTTTTAAAGCATGTTTGCAATATATATAACAGACAGTCAATAGATACGTAGAATATAGATATACACTTGTCTGTATTTTTCAATAGCTGATATAAATGTCTCCATAGCAAGTTAGGCAAAGTATATGAAGAGGCTTTTTTAAACAGAGAAGACAGAATTTTTAATTAAGTGACAAGATCTTCCGAGTCATTATTAAATCAGAAAATTGCAAATTAAAATGAAAGTGAATTAGAATCCTTTGTCAAGGAGTAACATCTCGCAGCCCTTATCTTGGCAAATCAGTGGGGTGTCAGATATTGTCAGTGACATCCGGACAGTGTGTGTCTTGACAACTTTAAGAAACACTGTCCTTACTTATCACGTAGAAAATTAGTACAGCACCCTTAACCATCTACCTCAGTGTTTAGGATATTCCTTGAGACCATCTAGCACTTTGCTCTCAAGAGAATCTAGACAGGATGCATGTTGTACCACCATATGAAAAAACAAACACAAATAAAACCAAAAAACCCAGTATATAAGGAACATGGCATTCCCAGGTGACCAAGGTGGCAATGAATAAAAATAATAAATTTTTAAAAATCAGACTCTGACGAGAAACTGACTTGAAGCACGTGGCTTGTCTTGGAAATATAAAGGAGAATTTTATTCTCTGATTAACTGAAATAACTGAGGGTGTCCCTGAGTGCAAGCTTGTACTCCTTGTTACACACGGGCCGGTAAATTCAGAGTTTATTGTAAGAGTTTTTTTGTTTTTCTTTAATTGTCTCTTTGAATGTTTCCGAGAACTCTGCCTATATCTTGCCACACCAAAGTGATGATTATCTTAAATTTGAACAATACGCATTTTAAAATAATTGTGCTAAAGATGAATGTGTTCATAATAAAAATTTCCTAGATTCTCTCTTTTAAAAATCTGTAAAGAACATATCCTACTATGCATATACTTCTCTAACTTAATTATGTATTCTAAGAAGCACTGATGAGATTTCATGTAGATAACAGGTAAATACACTTTACATTTTTATAAAAATCCATTCAGTGTCACATTATGGGAATATATCATACAACATAACCTTGTATTCGTGGGTGTTTTTTATTTCCTTTTTGGGTTTATTCCCTATGTGTGTGTGAGTACTCAGTTATGTCTGACTCTCTGCGGACCCCGTGGACTGTAGCCCGCCAGCCTCCTCTGTCCATGGGATTCTCCAGACAAGAATACTGGAGTGGGTTGCCATTTCCTTCTCCAGGGGATCTTCCCAACCCAGGAATGGAACCCAGGTCTCCTACATTGGCAGGAGGATTCTTTACCGCTGAGCCACCAAGTCAGAAAGAGAAAGACAAATATGGCATATTAATGGATATATGCAGAGTCTGAAAATAGTGTAGGTGATTTTGTTTGCAAAGCAGAAATAGCTACACAGGCTTAAAGAATAAATGTGTGGACACACTTGGACGGCAAGGAGATCCAACCAGTCCGTCCTAAAGGAAATCAGTCCTGAAT
>JADEYB020000024.1:2210949-2226191 GCA_015832495.2 Alces alces
GGTCTCAAAGAGTCGGACACAACTCAGCAACTGAATGGAGCTGATTATAATACTCGAATCTGGAACTCCCCTCGTGGTCCAAGGGCTGAGACTGAGTACCCAATACAGGGGGCCTGGGTTCCATCCCTGCTCAGGGAACTAGATCCCAGATGATGCAACCAAGAGTGTGCATGTCACAATAGAATCAAATAAATAAATGCCGAAATAGCAGCATCTGAATTGTGTCTACAGTTATCACTGGACCCAAGTTAATTCCTTAGATTTTATACATGGCACCAAGGTTAAGTAAAGGATATAGTTCAAGAAAGCTGAGTGAAAGCAAACTCCCATTACCCCATTTCCTGTAAAAAATCCACACGATCAAAAAAAAAAAAAAAAACCACAATTTAAAAAGTCTCCATAGAAAACAGAGTGACCTCTGCTCTGTTCAATTTCTGAGGTCTATTTATCTATTCAAAGATCCATGTTTTCTATCTTGGCACCAATATCGGGCTGATGATTTCAGTTAAACCATGGCTGAGGACTGGGGATTCAAGTCTATGTAAACATTTTATTTTCTGTACACGACAAACATCCTGACCCCGGCTGGTTAACTGGTTTTCTCACCAGCCTGAACAGCACACACGTTACTAACATCGTGACCTAACCAAAAAAGCAAAACAAACAAACGTTAACAACAAAACCCAGACTAGAACAGCAGAAGGTTTTAAATTGGGGGGCGGGGGGTGGGAATCAAGGCAACTGAAATTCTCATTCCATCAAGGAAAGCCCAATCATTTTTCCATGCAAAGTGGATCTAAACAGGGAATACGAACCGTTTGTTTTCATGAAGACTAATGAAGCTCTTTAAATTCAGATTTATGGAATCGTGTGGAGCATGTGTCCTTGCCTTCATCTCATGTGACAGCAATCACCCTTCTTCATGGTAAAAAGGAAAAAAGCAAAACAGTTGTGATCTGTCTTAATTCACAGAGATGGAGGGAAGGTGTTCAGTCCCTGGGTACTTCAAAAACGTGAATGGCCACTTCCTGTTACTGACGTTTTATGGAAATCAGTAGAGCATCGATAAGATGAGAAAAGGAAAGAAGATGAAATTGCACCAGACTCTTTTGACCTTGGGATGCCCAGGGTCCTCAACATTCCAGCATTCATCCGTTATTATAAACACTTGTCGGCGTTCCATATTTTCATCCAAAAATAAAAAGTCAGCATTTTTCCCGTCCATGCCGAACGCATTACTGCATGTTTTTTTTTTTTTTTTCCCCCTGTGCTTTTAGAATTTCACTCCTCTGCCTGACTGTAATTTTTATTTCTCAGGAGACAAAGAAGGAGTTGATTGCACACTCAGCTTTTTTTTTCTCCTACACCTGAGACTCAGTCAAGGAATAAGTATATTAAGTATGCAATGAGGTAAGTAAAGTATCCAATAACGTCAAAAATCCTGGAAGACCTTTGGCTACAATTTCTGCTCCTGAGGAACACTGGAGAGGTAAGCAGTCTGCTGTCTGAGAACTTTATCCTCACCAGGATAAAGAGAACCTCAGAAGGTGAGTATTGTTTTCCCAGTGGTCATGTATGGATGTGAGAGATGGAGTATAAAGGAAGCTGAGTGCGGAAGGATGGATGCTTTTAAAGTGTGCTGTTGGAGAAGACTCTTGAGAGTCCGTTGGACTGCAAGGAGATCCAACCAGTCCATCCTAAAGGAAATCAACCCTGAATAGTCACTGGAAGGACTGATGCTGAAGCTGAAACTCCAATACTTTGGGCACCTGATGTGAAGAACTGACTCATTGGAAAAGACCCCGATGCTGGGAAAGACTGAAGGCAGGAGGAGAAGGGGACGGCAGAGGATGAGATGGTTGGATGGCATCACCGACTCGACAGACATGAGTTTGGGTAAACTCTGGGAGTTGGTGATGGACAGGGAGGCCTGGCGTGCTGCAGTCCATGGGGTCACAAATAACCGGACACAACTTAGCAACTGAACAACATCAGGTAGAATTTAAGGGATATTCACAAAAAGTGGCAACCCTAATAAACTGATCATTAACAGTTTATCAAGCCTCCAAAATTCTACAGATATGATTGAAAGGAATATGTTTATTATAACAGGAGGTATTACACATTAGTGAATTTAATGCTATAACATATAAGGAGAAATTGAAGATTCTAGGCTCTCACGCAATGATGAGAGAATCTGAGAGGGGGTGAATTCACCTTTCTCCTACTTGCTTATCTATCTAGATTCTGACTTCGCTATATTCTACTCCTATTTATTAGAGGATGCTATGGGTCTTAGCTCAGATGTGAGATATTTTAAGACCATACAAAACTGGGGGCTTCCCTGGTGATTCAGTGATAAAGAATCCGCCTGCCAATTCGGGAGACATGGGTTTGATCCCTGGGTTGGGAAGGTCCCCTGGAGACGGAAATAGCAACCCACTCCAGTGTTCTTGCCTGGAGAATCCCATGGACACAGGAGCCTGGAGGGCTACAGTCCATGGGGTCGCAACAGAGTCAGACACGACAGACCGACTTTCATTTTTCATTGTAAGAACAACCCGGAGAGTCATAAATCAATGATAGAATTGCCCTTTCTCGGATGTAGCCAAATTCCTGAATGTGCAAATGTCAGTCGCTCAGTCGTGTCTGACTCTTTGCGACCCTATGGACTGCGGCAACCCCAGGCTCCTTTGTCCATAGAATTCTCCAGGCAGGAATACTGGAGTGGGTTGTCATTCCCTTCTCCAGGGAGCCAAATTCTTAGGCATTTCTAATTCTCCTCTCTTTGTCAGATGGTTTTCTTCAAGCTCTTTCTTCTTGTCCTGGGAGATAACGTTATGCTACAAGCGGTACTATTCACTGTTATTTCGTGGCCACTAAAATTTCCTGTAAAGGGAACACAATCTCCATGGAGGATAACATTTTCAAGTGCAGTTTAGGAGACAACATTCTCTTCTGCTGCACACTGGGGATATTTTCATCAAACGGATACTTTCCTTCAACAAATTGTGATTTTTTTCTTTAAGCAAAGCTTCTTACAATAAGGTCTTTTATTTTACAGAAAAACAGACGCTTGATTGTGAAAACTCTCAACCTCTATGGAAGCTAAATTTTTTAAAGATACTTTTTTTTTTTTTTTGGCTGTGCCACATGGCACGTGGGAATCTTGAGTTCCCTAACAGAGATGGAACCCGAGCCCTTCCCTTCGGCAAGCCCAAGTGTTAGTTGCTCAGTCGTTTGCAACTCTCTGTGACCCCACGGACTTGCATGCAGCCCGCCAGGCTGCTCTGTCCATGGGATTCTCCAGGCAGTGATACTGGAGTGGGTTGCCGTTCCCTTCTCCAGGGGACCTTCCCGACTCAGGGATTGAGCCCAGGTGTCCAGCCCTCCAAGCAGATTCTTTGCTGTCTGAGCCACGATGGAAGCCCGAGCCCCTTGGAATCACTACTGCTCCATCTGTGCTTGATGGGTGTGTCCTACAAAACTAGAAACCCAGAGCCTTAACCACTGGACCACCCGCAAAGTCCCGAGCATACTTCTAAGATGTTTCCTTTGTCTTGAGTTCTTGGCGACCGAAGACCACACTCGCTGCTCCCCACTAAATTCCAGCAAATAAATCTTTATCTTCTTATAACCCTGAACAGGTATTGCTGGAGGGAGCTGCAAGAATTCACGGAGAATCAAACACAACAAGATGACTACTTAAAAGCAAGACGCAATGAATTACCGAGGACAGCAAGCTCTGGATCCTTGAACAGAACCGTCATTACCGAATCTCTCTCCCGTTTTAATTGACGGGAAGTTTCATGATCTGGAAACATTCTGTGTTTGGAAAGTGGGCTGTACTGTATCATCAACTAAAGGGACTGATGAAAAGCTTAACCCACCTATAACCCACAGATGGCTCAAAACTTACCCTTTTTTCATATAAAAGTGTTGTGTGCAAACTAAATTTAATTCTCCTGGATCAACACAGGATGGATTTTTGCCTTCTCAGGGGCACACATGTTGCGATGACCCCCGCCGTCTTTTGAGTCAGAGCTTCAGCCATTTCTCTCTCCATCGCTTCCTTTCTCAGCAGCCAGATTTCACAGGAAAAGAGTTAATGTTCCCTGAATTCAAAAAAGAGACTCTGAAAGCGTCCATCACAGTTTTGGTGGGGGCTGGGGTGAGGGATAACTCGAATGATCTAAACCGTCAGTCATTCCCGACAACACTCCGTGGGTCAGAGTATTTCTGTTGTCCTTTAGTGGCTCAGTCCTGTCCGACTCTCTGCGACCCCATGGACTGTAGCCCACCAGGCCCCTCTGTCCATGGGATTCTCCAGGCAAGAAGACTGGAGTGGGTTGCCATGCCCTCCTCCAGGGGATCTTCCCGACCCAAGGATCAAACCGTGGTCTTCTTCAGTGGCAGGTGGGTTTTTGATGACCAAGGCATCAGGGAAGCCCAGAATATTATTAACACAAATTAAATACTGAACATTATAGTGGAAGAAAGGTTAAGATCACCCTCTTGTTTCAACTGAGCAATGAAGAATTGATGCTTTTGAACAAGGGGCTGGAGAAGACTCGAGAGTCCCTTGGACTGCAGGGAGATCCAACCAGTCCATCCGAAAGGAAATCAGTTTTGAATATTTGTTGGAACGACTGATGCTGAAGCTCCAATACTCTGGCCACCTGATGCAAGGAGCCGACTCACTGGAAAAGACCCTGATGCTGGGAAAGATCGAAGGCCGGAGGAGAAGGGGACGACAGAGATGAGATGGCTGGATGGCATCACCAACTTGGTGGACATGAGTTTGGGTAAACTCCGGGAGTTAGTGATGGACAGGGAGGCCTGGCGTGCTGCAGTCCATGGAGTCACAAATAACTAGACACAACTTAGCTACTGAGCAGCAACAATCAGGTAGAATTTAAGGGATATTCACAAAAAGTGGCAACCCGAATAACTCCGGGAGATGGTGATGGACAGGGAGGCCTGGTGTGCTGCGGTCCATGGGGTCGCAGAGCTGGAGACGACTTAGTGACTAAACCACGCAACTTCTTTCAGTAATGGATTTCTGTCATCAGTGGGAGGAAGGCATGCATTCCCAACTTTCCAAGTTCCTTTATTCTGCTTGGTTATCTACCATGAACCTTTCAGACCTTCCAAAGACAGTTCACAGGATGTTCCTGTCCCTCCCAAAGTAATAAAGTTGCCTTGAAACATTCTTTTTAGGAGATTTGGTTGAATGCTTTTGTTTCATTTGTTTTTTGGTGATTCAGCTTCTCTGCGGTAGCCCTGAAACAAAGTCTGGGCTTCTGATTCAACTGTCAATTTTGCTTCCCACCCTGGGATGAGAAGCAAGACGTTAATACGAAAAAGTATATATAAATAATGCCAAAGATGCAGTCATGGTTTCCAGGGTCCCACCCAAGCAACTACGGTGTCTAAAGTTATGAGAAGCCCAGAGAATGTCGTGACCAAGGGCTATTGGGTTTATTAGGGGACGGTGTTATAGGTGAAGGCCAGGGTTCCCTGTAAATGCAGAAAGAGAGATGTTCCCAGCATCGCTTTTCTGTTTTTTAATAAATATATATTTTTATTGAAGGATCATTGCTTTACAGAATTTTGCTGTTTTCTGTCAAACCTCAACATGAATAAGCCACAGGTATACATATATCCCCTCCCACCTCCCTCCCCATCCCACCCCTCTAGGTTTATAGAGAACCCCTGTTTGAGTTTCCTAAGCCATACAGTAAATTCCAGTTGGCTGGCTACATTACCTACGGTCATGTAAGTTTCCATGTTATTCTCTCCATACATCTCACCCTCTCCTCCCCTCTCCCCATGTCCGTAAATCTATTCTCCAACCAAGCATAGCTTTTTAAAAAAATTCTTTTGAAGGTTTTTTGTTTTTTTTTTTTTGATGGGGTGGAAGGAGAGAGGGAGACAGAAGTGAAAGACAGACACCGTCTGAGATCACTCATGTGCAGAAGCTAAAATATGACACAAATGAACTTATTGCCAGATTACAAAGCCTGAGATATAGACAACAGGCTTAATGGTCACCAGAGGGTTAACGGGCAGGGCAGGGGCAAACGAGGAGCTTGGAATTCATAAATGTAAAACCACTATATGAAAAAAAAAAATAAATAAATAAAACCACTATATGTAACAGTCGTTTATATAATAATGTAATATATCATATTAATAATGTAATATATGATAATAATGTAATATATCATATTAATAATATATAACCAACAAGGAGTTACTCCATAGCACAGGAAAATCTACTCAGCATCTTGTAATAACCTATAAAGGATGAGAATTTTTAAAAAGAACATATTTGTGTATATGTTCATTCATGTGGACGTCAAGAGGAAGGAGACATATATATATGAGTATACTTATGGCTGACTCCTGCTGATGTATGGCCAAAACTAACGCAAGATTGTAAAGCAATTATCCTCCCATTTAAAACGTTTTAAAACTTTAACGATTTTTTTTTTTGAGGTGGACCATTTTTTAAGTTTTTATTAAATCTTTTATAACCCAGCTACAGTTTTCTGTTTGGGTTTATGGCTGGCAAGTCATGTCAAATCTTATCTCCCTGACCAAGGATTGAACCTGCAACATCTGAATTGGAATCTGCAAGTCACTCAGTCATCATATCCAGCTCGCTGCGACCCCATGGACTGTACAGCACATGGAATTCTTGAGGCCCCCCCACCCAGGGATCAAGCCCAGTTCTCCCACATTGCAGGCGTATTCTTCTTTACCAGCTCAGCTACAAGGGAAGCCCTCTGGATTGGAAGGTGAATTTGTAACCGCTGGACCATGATGGGAGATCCCTGAGCTCAGCTCTTAAAATCTGCTCTGCCTGTTACTCTGGATAATAACCATTGTCCTGCATGGAACAGTATGCTAGGAGCACCGAAACTTCTACAATGGGATATGGAGGAAACCGCTTCCTGTTTGTCCGGCTGTCCTCCTCAACTTCCTGTCCAAGCTGACCGCTCTGGTGAGAAAAAAACCTCAGGAGAGTCGCCTCTTTAAAGTGTGGTAGTTCAAAATAAATAAATAAAGTGTGGTGGTTTGCTGACTCGTCAGGTGAATGCTGAGTTGAGAGCCGATGAAAAGGGCCAACTGGTCTACAGGAAGCTCTTCTACAATTTGCCAAGGGACCTGGTGGGCCACACTAGGGTTTGACCCCTTCAGTTTCTCCTCATGTTACAGGAGCGTTGGGATTAACAGGAGCCTGAAATTGGGAGGAGAAGCCAAGAGGTGTCTTTCTACCCCTTTGCGGCCCCAGCGCGGACTTTGGTTCTGGTGGGTCCCGGCTTCCTAGGGCGCGTCTATCATGCAACTCAGATAGACCAAGAGTGCCAACCAACCGTTTCCTTGAGCCCCTCCTTCAGCTCTGTCCTTGTCCTAGGAATGGCAGCATGTTCCTCTGGATGTGGGCCCACATCTTCATGATCGCAAATCAGTGCTTCCAGCTATGGAGCATCTCACCGATCAATCCTTTTTTTTTTTTTTTTAATCAAATGCCTCTACTGAAATCCCAGACAGCTCAGTGGGTAAAGAGGCAGCTGACCTCAGCAGGAAACTGAGGACACGTTGGTTCGATCCCTGCGTTGGGAAGATCCCCTGCAGAAGGGAATGGTAACCCATGCCAGTGTTCTTTCCTGGAGAAGCCATGGACAGAGGAGCCTGGCGGGCTACAGTCCATGGGGTCACAAAGACTTGGACATGACTTAGCACTCAGGCACCTACTGAAATTCATGGTGGGGTTTTTGCTAATCCTGAATGGAACTGGACTTTTACTGATGCCTCAAAAGGAAGTTACCAATAGAAGTGGTGCAAGTGCTTCAAGAAATATCATACTTATTGGTAAGTATCTCAGTAAGATTTTATATATACACACACATATAGCCTGTATAAATTGCATATATATATATACATATATATATATATATCTGTCTGAAGTGAAGTCACTCAGTTGTGTCCGATTCTTTGTGACCCCATGGACTGTAGCCTACCAGGCTCCTCACGTGGAATTTTCCAGGCAAGAGTACTGGAGTGGGTTGCCATTTCCTTCTCCAGGGGATATTCCCAACCCAGGGATCGAACCTGGGTCTCCTGCACTGCAGGCAGACGCCTTACCGTCTGAGCTACCAGGGACTACATATATGCAAATTGCAAATCATATATATTTTTTAATCTCCAAAATTTATTTAAAAAAACTTCAACTCAATATCAAACAAACAACCCAATCAAAAAATGGGCAGAAGACCTAAACAGACATCTCTCCAAATTTCTTTTTAAAAGACTATTCACGGACATTTTTTCCAAGGAATACAGATAGCAAACATGTATCTTCAACAACTATTACACAAGCATGTCAGTAGGAATTTATACACACACACACACATATATGCAATGTATACAGGCTATATCTGTCTACATATATGTAAACTGCAACTCAAAAATTTCTTTTTCAAAAATTATTCATGGACATTTTTTTTTTCTAAAGAAGACATACAGGTAGCTAACACATACACGAAAGGACAGCCAGCATCACTAGCCATCAGGGAAATACAAATCAGAACCACACCCATCAGAATGGCCATCATCAAAAAGACCACAAGTAACTGTCAGCAAGTATGTGGAGTAAGGGAACCCTTGCACACTATGGAGGTTCCTCAAAAAACTAAAAATGGAGCTACCACATGATCCAGTAATTCGACTCCTTGGTAGTTATGCAAAAAAAGACAAAAACTAGCTAAAAAAGATACATGTATCCCAATGTTCACAGCATCCCCATCCATGATAGCTAAGATTTGGAAGTAACCCAAATTTTTTTTAATTTGGTTAAACATATACATGTATCTGTATAATTTGGTTTTTAATTTGGTTAAACGTATACATGTATCTGTATAATTTGGTTAAACGTATACAAATGTCCACTGACAGATGATGGATAAAGGAGATGTGGTGCATATACACAATGGAATATTACTCAGCCATGAAAAAGAAAGAATACCACTGGCAGCAACATGATAGACCTAGAGATTACCAGACTAAGTAAAGTAAGCCAGACAGAAAGACAAACACCATAAGATGTCACTTACACGGAATCTAAAACAGGACACAAAGGAAGCTACTTACAAAGCAGAGACTCGGAGACACAGAAAATAAACTTATTGTAACCAAGGGAGAAAAGAAGGGGTGGGGGGGATAAACGTTGGAACTTGGGATGGACATACACTCACTAGTATATATAAAATGGATAACCAACAAGGACCTACTGTATAGTATAGGGAACTATACTCAATATAATAACCCATACAGGAAAAGACTATGAAAATAATAGATACATGTATATGTGTAACTGACTCGGCTATATACCTGAAACTGATACAACATTGTAAATCACCTATACTTCAAATTTAAAAAAGGTACATGTGACCCCATGTTCATAGCATCATTATTTATAATGGCCAAGAAATGGAAACATACATGTCTATCAACAGAAGATGTGGTACATATCACAATGGAATACTATTCTGCCTAAAAGAATGAAATAACACCATTTGCAGCAACATAGATAGCCCTAAAGATTATCAAGACCTAGAGATTATCATACTAAGTGAAGTAAAGTCAGAGAAAGACAAACATCATATGATATCACTTACATGTGAAATCTTATTTTAAATGTGATACAGGAAGAGTTATTTATAAAACAGCAGTAGATTCTCAGACTTAGAAAACAATATTACTGTTACCCAAGGGAAAGGAGGGATGGGGAATAAATCGGGAGCTTGGAATTAACATATACACACTACTATATATAAAACAGGTCATCAACAAGCGTCTGTAACAGAGCACAAGCAACTATAATATACTGTAGTAACATACGGGAAGAGAATCTGAAAAAGAATAGATACATCACTTGGCTGTACACTTGAAACTAATACAACATCATAAACCAGCTATACTTCAAATTTTTTTTTAAAAAGATACACATACTTCAATATTCATAGCAGCATGATTGACAAATAGACAAGCCATGGAAATGATGTACTTGTCTTATCAAGAGGGGAATGGATAAAGATGTGGTACATGTGTAGAATGGAATACTACTCAGCCATGAAAAAGAAAAACATTGCCATTTTCAGCAGTCTGCATACACTTGGGGGCCATTATGCTTAGTGAAGTAAGTCAAAGAGAAAGACAAATACTGTATGATATTGCTTAAATGTGGAACCTAAAAAATTCAACAAGCTAGTGAATTTAACAAAAAAGAAGCAGACTCACAGATGTAGAGAAGAAATTAGTGGTTCCCAGTGTGGAGGGGGAAGGAGCAGGCAGTAGATGGGTGGGGATTAGGAGATACAAACTACTATGTATAAAATTAATAAGTTACAAGGCTATATAGTATGGCACAGGGGATGGAGCCAATATTTTACATTAAATATAAATTACTATATTACATATAGTAACATATACTTACTACATAGTAGTATATACATTACTATATATAGTATACATTATATATATATACATACATACATATACATATATGTGTATATACATATATACACATACATATACATAAACTTACTATATAGTAGTATATACATTACTGTATAGTATACATTACTATATACACATATATACATACATATACATGTATGTATACACATATATGTATATGTATATATACACACATATGTATATATGTATGTGTGTATGTGTACATATGTATATGTATGTGTATATACACATGTATATATACATATGTATGCATATACACATACATATGTGTATATATACATATATACTATAGTATACATTACTATAAATACAAATTTATATTAACTATAAATATATTAAAACTGTGAATCACTATGTCGTCCATGTGAAACATATTGATTATACTGTAAATCAATTTATAATATTTTTTTATAAAAAAAGTAAAGTAAGAATGTTAAGGGTCAGATTACAAAGCTGAGAATTCACAGTATGGATACTGTTCACAGATTTCAAGTTTGGATGGACTTACATCCAGATGAGCAGGAAAAGAAACAGATTAAATACAAAATGAACATTTGAAAAAAATCGTAATGAGTACAATGCAATAGATACAAAAGAATCAATACTTGTAAACTTGTCAAAAGTAATATATAAAGCCAGTGAAACTGAGCTGAATCAACATGAATAAATCAAGACTATTTATGCTTATCCCAGTTTGGGGGATAACAAAACTAAAAGGAACAAAGTTGAAGGTTTTCACTTAATTTTAAAACTTACTTTGGGGACTTCTCTGGTGGTGCAGTGGCCAAGAATCCACCCGCCAATGCAGAGGACACAGGTTTGATCCCCGGTCCAGGAAGATTCCACATGCCTCGGAACAAGGAAGGCCATGTCACACAGCTCCTGGTGCCCACGCTTTGCAAGAAAAGTCAGCACAATGAGAAGGCTGCCCACCGCAACGACGGAGTTATCTGTATGCTTGTAGCCTGTTCTCTACAACTCCCCACTGCCTGTAACTGGAGGTAGACCACATGCAGAAATAAAGACCCAACTCAGCCAAAAACAAATTTGTACAGAGACTTGGAGTAATCAAAGTGTTTACACAGAGAGCTCAGAGATGGAGCCACCCCATTCATGGGCTCATTTCTTTTCCACAAAGGCACAGACCAAGGTTCACAGAGAAACATCCTTTATGAGAATAAAAATATATAAAACATTTTATAAATATGTAAAAGCACTTAATGTATATTTTGTATCTTCACCAAGAAGTACGCACTAACGTGAATGAATGAATGAGGCTATCACCCATTCCATTTCATCGATGGAAATGTCCTGTTGCAGGACCAGGGATGGAAAAAACATTGAAGGATGCATGCTCTCTCTGATCAAGACCTGTTGTTTGAGAAAGGAACTCGAACACCCAGCCCAGGAGTCTCTGCTGGGGACCCAGGCACAAGACCGGGGCCCCTGGGGTTGGGGGAGAGCTATTTTGAGCAGACTGGTGGGGGAGGGTCAATGCAGAAGGCAGGCTGAAGTTGGCGTTGATGCTGAACTTGGCATCCTGACACAGTGACCAGATTCAGTGTTCAGTACACTTCCTGTGGGGACTTGCCTGGTGGCTCAGGGGTAAAGAATCTAGCTGCAATGCCGGAGACCTGGGTTTGATCCCTGAGTTGGGAAGATCCCCTGGAGAAGGGAAAAGCTACCCACTCCAGGATTCTTGCCTGGAGAATCCCATGAAGAGAGGAGCCTGGCGGGCAACAGTTTGTGGGGATTGCAAAGAGTCAGACATGACTTAGGGACTAAATAACAATACTTTTTGTGGCAAAGCAACAGTTGCTCAAAGCTGAAATCAAAATCTGCTTTCTATTTGTCATGTAGAAGAAGAGGGACCCTCATTTTCCATTACTTTTTGTGGAAGAGTTTTAGGTTCACAGCCACACTGAGAGGAAAGTATAAAGAATTTCCATATAATCCCATCTGCCCTCACACAAGCACAGTCTCTCCCCATTATCAACATCCCTCCCTCAGATGAAACATGTATTACAATGGATAAGCCTACATTAACATGCTATCGTCACTTAGAGTCCGCAGTTTACATTAGGCTTTGCTCTTAATATCGTCCATTCTATGGGTTTGGACAAATTTATAACAGCATGTATTTGCCCCTGTAGTATTGGGCAAACCTTGTCTTGAGAAGCCATGAAGAGCTGTTATAGAGGAGATGTAAGTGGAAAGGATGAAACATCCTGCTAGTAGAGGTCTAAGGGCTTCCCTCATGGCTAAGCTGGTAAACAATCCGCCTGCCATGCAGGAGACCTGGGTTTGATCCCTGGGTTGGGAAGATTCCCTGGAGAAGGGATAGACTACCCACTCCAGTATTGTTGGGCTTCCCTGGTGGATCAGCTGGTAAAGAATCCTCCTACAGTGCGAGAGACCTGGGTTCAATCCCTGGGTCAGAAAGATCCGCTGGAGAAGGGAAAGGCTACCCACTCCAGTATTCTGGTCTGGAGAATTCCATGGGCTACAGTCAACGGGGTTGCAAAGAGTTGAACACGACTGAGTGACTTTCACTAAAATCACTAACAAGTCTTAACCTGAAGTATCAGGAGAGATACAGAGGAACAGAGACAGAAAGTGAGAGCCAGACAGAGATAAAAAGAGAAGACAGAAGAGAAAGGAAAAATGAGAGCTCTATGACAGTGGAAAAACAAATATCATATATTGACATAAGGGGACGACAGAGGATGAGATGGCTGGATGGCATCACCGACTCCATGGACGTGAGTTGGTGGTGGACAGGGAGGCCTGGCGTGCTGCAGTCCATGGGGTTGCAAAGAGTCAGACACGACTGAGTGACTGAACTGAGCTGATATCTATTTGGAATCTAGAAAGATGTTATTGATGAACCTGTTTGCGGGGTAGCAGTGGAGATGCAGACATAGAGAACAGGCTTGTGGACACAGCAGGAGAAGCAGAGGGTGGGACGCATGGAGACAGAAGTGTAGAAACATACACACCAATATCTGTAAAATAGACAGCCAGGCAGATTTGCTGTGTGATAGAAGACTCTCAACCCTGGGCTCTGTGACAGCCTAGAGGGGTGGGCTGGGGTGGGAGGTGGGAGGGAGGCTCCGGAGGGAGGGGAACATGTGTATACCTAGGGCTGATTCTTGTCGATGTATGGCAGACACCAACACATTAATGTCAAGCCATCATCCTCCAACTACAACATAAGTGAATTAGTAAAAATGATAGTGAGACAAGGCAGGCAGGTGAAAGCGGTCATTACAAAAAAAAAAAAAAAAAAACTTTTATAGTGGCTCCAATACTTTGAAAAGTTAAAATAATTTTCATTGCATTTACCCAAATACATACCTCTCTAATTTCATCACTTCTGTTTATAATGGTACCACCCCCATGTTCTAGAGAAGGAAACGGCAACCCACTCCAGGATTCTCGCCTGGAAAATTCCATCGACAGAGGAGCCTGGTGGGCTACAATTCATGTTGGTCAAAGCTTTCAAAAGTATGTAATGCTCTTGTCTTTTCTATTTCTGCATTTTTTCTAACATCAATTGAGTAATCAATTGCTATGTATTATTTCTTACCCAAATGTAACACATGCTTTCTTACCTCCTATTATTAATATTCTTATGATCTCGTCTAGTTTTTTTCCTAATAGTAAATGTGCATTTAGACTCCTGTCTTATAATCACTGCTGCTCCTTGAGATTAAAATACAGAGAGGACTGCCCTGCGTTTGCCCAAAGTGCCAAGACAATCTCATCTATTCAAGAATTTCTCCACCCAGAGCAAGAGGTTCAGGCTAGCTTGTGGCCTTTGCATGGCCCAGCTCCAAAATGCTAACTCAAAGCAATTTCTTCCTCTCCAGTATCTTTTATTTATTTTTTTTTCAGTTTTTTTTTTCAGTATCTTTTAAACATCCAACCAGAGGGAAAAATAATTAGGAGAGAAAAAAAAAAATTAAAAAGGGAGAGGGGAAAAAAAAGAAAGATTTATAAGAAGCTGTGACTTAATGAGCACATCCTCTTGTGTTCTAAGAATCTCACTGGCTGAAAAATATGAAAACAGATCATGGGGACTAAAAACCAAGATAACACAGCACACACCTATGCACCATGAAATACATCACCCTGGCATAAAAGGGCAGTTCAGATAACCCTAAAAGGAAAATTTCCCCACGGATTTTCAGTAAAAAAGGTCAAAATTGGGTTCCCCGTCTTTTGTATTTTTATATGTTTCTTTCTGGAGTAAACATGCCTCCTTTTTTTTTTTTTTTTTTTAAACTTATTCCCTGTGTTGGGGAGATCCCCTGGAGGAGGAAATGGCAACCCAATCCAGTGTTCTTACTGGCTTCCCTGGTGGCTTAGATGGTAAAGAATCTGCCTCCAATGCAGAAGACCCGGGTTCAATCCCTGTGTCAGAAAGATGCCCTGGAGAAGGGCGTGGCAACCCACTCCAGGATTCTTGCCTGGAGAATCCCATGGACAGAGGAGCCTGGCAGGATACAGTCCATGGGGTCGAAGAGAGTCGGACATGACTGAGCATTGAGTAGGTATAATAGCATATATATATATATTTAAATACAAAACCAACCACAGATTCTAAGATGAAATGAAGGAAAAATGGGGCTTCCATGTTTTTTTCACTTCACACCTTAATGCATTTAAACACTTGCTTCTCCATAATGAGT
>JADEYB020000024.1:2226421-2254781 GCA_015832495.2 Alces alces
GAGCTGATCCTTTCAACACCAGCTGCTAATCCAAGGAGTTGATGAACTCCTGCTAATTCTTAACGGCTGCCTTTTCAGGACCGTCAGAAGCAAGATTTTATTTTCAATCCAATTCCCCCACCGTAGGAGAGGTAAACTTGGGTAGAAACCAACTCAGGTTGTAAAACAAATTTAAAAACAAGAAATAACATCTCAGCGCTCCAGCCAGAAGGGAGAAAAAGAGATGAGAGAGAAGAGAATTAGCAAGCAGCAACCTCCAGGAGATAGAAAGAGGGGTGTATGTGTGCCCATCATGTCCGACTCTTTGCGGCCCCACCCCCTACTCTTTGTAGCCCACCAGGCTTTTCTGTCCTTGGGATTCCCCAGACAAGAATAATGGAGTGGGTTACCATGCCCTCCTCCAGGGGATCTTCCCCAACCCAGGGCTCGAACCTGTGTCTCCGGCATCTCCCGCATTGGCAGGCAGGTTCTCTACCAGCTGCGCCATCTACTTGTATTTATAAAGAGGGAGTCTGGTGGCCCACTCCCAACCTGTGTGCGGAATTGGGGGTGGGGTCGTCACCGCCAACCAGTTCAACTTGGTTCTGAGACTTCCTATCTGAAACACCAGCACTCCCCAAGGGTTAAGGTCTCAGCCCTTCCCGCGTCCCCCTGGCCCCCACCCCCATTCAGACGCCAACCCAATGCTCAAGCTGTTTCCTGGGCTTTCAAGCACCTGCCTAAAGGTGACATCCCCCCAAGCCCACCCCAGCGGAGCTCACAGGGCTCACGGAAACCTTTCCCCCGGTAGCAGACCCATCTGCGATACAAGGAAGCAGAAAACTCACCGGGTTAGGAGAAAGGATGCTCAGGGAAGCTCTAAGAGCATCTATGGGCCCATCCTGGCCGCCCTGGGATCTCAGTCCCGGAAGCTCCCCTCTTCCGTTGCCTTTCCGGCTTTGTGGAGGCTTTTTGGCACTGGTGTGGTCAACGGAGTCATTAACCAATGGGGTTCGATGTGGCCTCTCCCCTCCCGGGAGGCCCAGGGGTTGGGGTTGCAAGTCCCCAGTCTCCGGCCACCTGGGTGGTTGCCCTGGCAACCAGCCCGCATCCCAGAAGGGGCTCCTGAAGGGGCCTCATTAAGATAACAAAAGACACCTGAAGAGTCCAGCCCGGGAAATTCCAAGGGACTTTGTCAGGAAGCGGAAGCTAGGATGGAGACCAAACGTGTGCTCCTTGCTCTAAATCACAGTATTTTTGCTCTGGACTTTCCTCTTCCAAACCTCATAAGGTCGCATTCAGGCAAAAGGTGTTTATTAAAACAAAAAGCCTGGGGCTTCCCTGGTGGCTCAGTGTCAAGAATCTGCCCGTGAACCCGCCCTTACGGCAGAAAGCAAAGAGGAACTAAAGAGCCTCTTGATGAAGGTAAAAGAAGAGAGTGGAAAAAGTCGGTTTAAAACTCAACATTGAAAAACCAAAGATCACGGCATCGGGACCCATCCCTTCATGGCAAATAGATGGAGAAACAATGGAAACAGTGACAGACTTTATTTTGGGGGGCTCCAAAATCACTGCAGATGGTGACTGCAGCCATCAAATTAAAAGACACTTGCTCCTTGGGAGAAAAGCTATGACCAACCTAGACAGCATATGAAAAAGCAGAGACATTACTTTGCCGACACTTTTGACTAGTCTGCCTAGTCAAAGCTATGGTTTTTCCAGTAGTCATCTATGTATGTGAGAGTTGGACTTCCCATAAAGAAAGCTGAGAGCCAAAGAATTGATGCTTTTGAACTGTAAAAGGATTCCCAGTTAAAGCCTCCTTAGCTTTCCTATATCCAGTCTCTGCAATCAATGTGTGAACATCATTTAACCGTGTTTGCATGGGGTTCTGTCTGGAGGAGGGCATGGCAACCAACTCCAGGATTCTTGCCTGGAGAATCCCAGAGACAGAAGAAGCTGGCGGGCTGCAGTCCATGGGGTCGCAAAGAGTTGGACATGATTGAAGCGACTTAGCACGCACGCACACATGAGATCCTATAAGTATCTTTTTTTTTTTTTTACTGATTTTAGTTTTTCATCATATATTGTGTTTAAAAACTGTTGCCTGTCATTTCAGTAAACAAAGAATGCACCCTGCCGTGTGCATACACACAGGATATTCTGGCCATCAAGCCATCAGCCTCTGCAGACACCCCTGACTGTGCTCCCCAGGGGATTCAGGAAGGAGGAAAACAGGATTTTGTTTGCTTGGGCTCAGTCTTTGAGATCCCACGGACTGCAGCCCGCCAGGCTCCTCTGGGCATGGAATTTTCCAGCCAACAATACTGGAGTGAGTAGCCATTTCCTCCTCTCGGGGATCTTCCCAACCCAGGGATTTAATCCGCATCTCTTATGTCTCCTGCAGTGGCAGGCAGAGAGGTTATCATATAAAGCCAAAAACTGTTTTGAAAGCATATTAAGAATAAAGTGTAACTGATATTTGACATAGTGATACAATGTGTGGATACACATCAGGTTAAATGTTTCATTAGCAAAAGTGCTAAAATAGGTGGAAAGTTTAGGGCAAGGGATAATCACGGGACCAAGGAAGATGTGCGCCAGACTGCAAGCCCCCGCTTGCCTCCAGTTATGAGTTGGAAACTGCCAAATTCAGAATGAACCTTTTGTGTTACCCATCACAACACAGTCCGTGCGGTCGTAAAGAGGTGCACACGACTAAGTGACTTTCACTTTCCTTTTTTCACTGTTAGAACCCAGAGGCCTTCAATAACACTAAAATTGATTTCTGTGTTTCCCTGGTGGCTCAGTCAGTAAAGAATTCACCTGCAGTGCGGGAGACCTGGGCTCGATCCATGGTTTGGGAAGATCTCCTGGAGAAAGGAACGGCTACCCACTCCAGTATTCTTGCCTGGAGAATCCCACGGACAGAGGAGCCCGGTGGGCTGCCGTCCATGGGGTCACAAAGAGTCAGACGTGCCTGAACGACTAAGTATGCAAGTGCACCCTGTGAAATCGAAGTCAGCATTATTTTAGTTTTTTCCTTACCTGGGGAGTCTCTCCTTCTCCCTCTCTTGCTACCTTTGCCATTAATCAAATGACAATGTATGTCTGCATCTTTTTCTCAACGCACCATTATTTTCCACTGAACTCTGTATTCCTTTTTGCAACAATATCACATTGCTGATTTATGGCAATAATTCCCAGCGGTATAGCTTCTCCACACTTTTTTTTAATTCTCAAGATTGTCTTATCAATTTTTCATCCTTCCATTATAAAGTTTATCACCCACATTGATTTCTGCAGAAACCCTGCTGTAACATTTATTTTGTTTCTGTTGAATCTGGACATAAATTTAAGGCAATTTGACATCTTGATATAACAGACATTTTAATATGTAGATTAAAACTCAGGGAGACCAATATATCTTTAATACACTTAACAAATCATTCCATGCCGTAATGTTTTTGTTTGTTTTTATAACTTTAGGAATGACAGATTTATTACTTTAGATTTCATGTGTTAAAATCATGCATGCGTTGTTTTTACAATTAACTGTGAAATTTTAGGCCTGTGGACTAGCATAGAACATCTATTCATCTATGCAAAAGTTTTTCTTCTGCAATCATAGTATACTATTTGTCATATTTTTCTATTTACTTGAGTTTCAGTAAAACATTCATTTAGAACTTGCAGAGGTTGATAAAACCCCTGTTTCATTCACTTTTTGAAAAAAACTTAAGGCCGGACGTAATACATCCACTTTTATGCCTGCATTTGAGCTGCTCATTTCCCTGTTGTATAACTGAGCTTTCAAAGTAAAACTGAGAAAGCAGATAATAGATTCGTGCGGTCTACCAATGGCACAAGATTATACACGGAATAAGTGGTTCTCGACGAAGAGGCAGAATACAGATGCGAGGATCGACCAGGGTGGTGCACGCAGAGTCTGTCACACAGAGGGAAGGACGTCGGGAGAAAACCAAACATTGTGCAGCAACGCATATATGTGGAATCTAGAAAGATGTTACCGATGATCCCAGTGGCAGGGCGGGAACAGAGACACAGAAGTTGAGAACATACTTGTGGACACAGCGGGGAAGGGAGAGGGTGGGATGAATTTCGAGGATAGCAGTGACATATACACTCGACCATGGATAAAAGAGACAGCTAGTGGGGAGCTGCGATATAACACAGGGACCTCAGCTCAGGGCTCTGTCATGATCTAGAGGGGTGGGATCGGATCGAGAGGGCGGGGATATGTGTCTACATACGGTGGCTCGCTCGGTGAAGAATCCACCCGCAATGCGGGAGACCTGGGTTCGATCCCCGGGTCGGGAAGATCCCCTGGAGAAGGGAAAGGCTACCCACTCCAGTATTCTGGCCTGGAGAATCCCATGGACTGTATATAGTCCATGGGGTCACAAAGAGTCGGACACGACTGAGCGACTTTCACTTCCTCTATGGCTTATTTCAGTGGTCATGTATGGATGTGAGAGTTAGACCATAAAGAAAGCTGAGTGCTGAAGAATGGATGCTTTTGAACTGTGGTGTTGGGGAAGACTCTTGAGAATGCCTTGGACTGCAAGGAGATCCAACCAGTCCATCCTAAAGGAGATCAGTCCTGGGTGTTCATTGGAAGGACTGATGCTGAAGCTGAAGCTCCAATACTCTGACCACCTGATGCGAAGAACTAATTCCTTTGAAAAGACCCTGGATCTTTAGTGGAGGAGAGATTGTGGCCACCTAAATTAAATACCTGAAAATGCTTTTGATGCTGTTGAACTTGGCCACAATAAAAGCAGTATGTAAATATGAAAAAAAAAAAAAAAAGAAAAGACCCTGATTCTGGGAAAGATTGAAGGCAGGAGGAGAAGGGGACGACAGAGGATGAGATGGTTGGATGGCATCACTGACTCAATGGACATGAGTTTGGATAGACTCCGGGAGTTGGTCATGGACAGGGAGGTCTGGCGTACTGCCGTCCATTGGGTCGCAAAGAGTCAGACACGACTGAGCGACGGAACTGAACTGAACTGATGGCTTATTCATGTTGTCAGCAAAAATTAAGACAACATTGCAAAGCAAATAAGCTCCAGTAAGAACTAATTTAAAAATAAATGAATGAGAAAAATATTAAAAAGAAAAAAAGGACATATCAGGGGTAAGAAATAGGATATAAATGGGATAAAAACACAGAACACGACCTATAGTTTACACCTGACTGAGAAAACCTACCCACTGAATTAGGCAACCAAGCATATTAACTGAAGAAAACTGTGCTATCAACGCTTGTCCTCCAAGATGTAGGAAAAGGTCTAGGTTTTAATGGAGGCCAGAGGTCTAGAACCAGTGTCACTGGATGTTGTTGTTTTAAATTAAGGGTTTCTTCCCTGGTGGTTCAGGTGGTAAGGAATCTGCCTGCAATGCTCAGTTTTATGTTGGAATTATATAGCAACAAAAACTGATGGATTCTTACAAACCCAGAGCAGAATCGGAAGGTATCATAAGTCAGGTGGACACCGGAACCTAATTTCATGCTGGACTTCAGGAGAGGAAAAGTCCGGCTTTCTGAAAATCAGCTCCTTCTGCTGTGTCTCTGGGACTTGCCTCGGGTTAATTTGGAACGAGGAATGTATTCATTTTTATTAATTTCTAACCAGAGAGTGGCCATTCGCTGACATGTTCACTAAATTATTAATCCATGTTTCTTCCCTTCAAATATTTGAAGGCATTACAGCAAGAATTTCTAACAGACGTGGAGAATTCCGGGGTAGAAAAAAAATGGCTTGCCTTTGTCAAAAGACTCCCAATGTTACTTTCTTCTGCACGTTGATTTAAAAAGTGCGCCTTTTGGGTAATAACATCAATAACGTGGAGAAAATGTATGAGCGGTGCATTTTTGTGAAGGTTTTTGAGCAAGAGAGAGCCTCCAATTTGGTGTGTAAGTAAATGTCATTGTACTCCGTTTCATTTTCGGTACTGTTTCCCTACTGACTGATTTATCATCACTGCAAATCATTTTGCTAATTTTTTTGGAATCCACATACAGCCGTGTAAATGTGAGCTGTTTCGTCATTAAGTGAATAATTTTAACTTAAAATACTGATGCCTGAAGCTTCTTATCGACTTTATAAATGCTGGACAAATGGTTGACTGCCATGAAATTTTTATGGTTATTTTTCAGGAAATACAGCATCTGGCACTTTATACCACGTGGTAAGCTTTCTTCCCTCTTATGCTTTTTTTTTTTTTTTCTGTAATGTTTCTAACAAAATGTTATGGCCTCCATGTTATGCTTTTTACTCTCAAAACAGCTATACTATGTATTTTTCCTTTTTTTCTCTCTCCTCACTCCCCTGGGCTGGGAACGTTAGTCTCTGTTCAATCTGGCGTTTAATTTTCCTCCTATAAACTGTATTACCCCGGGGTCAATTAGGTAAGTTCATAGAGAAGTCTAAGTACCAGCTTGTAAATAAGTTTAGAGCCCGTTAGAGTAAGTTGATATCGAAGTGCTCTTGATCCCAGGCTGGAATTTCACCGTGGAAAATAGTTTGTATTTCTATAATGTGTTTACTTTCCCTAATTTGAATCTTTATCATGTTTTTATATTACAGGAGCAGTATGCGTTCACCCACCACAGAAAAATAAAATGTTTACTTTTCTTCTCATATTTTCACATGCAAAATCTACATAAAATATAATTCAGGTGATATAGGGTAAACAGGTAATCCGCTTTTGCCCATTTTATACCCCTATGCTATCTATGTCTGTCAGTAAATATTATTTGTTAATATAAATCTGACATAAATACCCCTCAATTCATTAAACTGACACCTCATTTCAGGAGACCTTATGTTACCCCTGTCTTGAATATTAAGGTTACACTGAGATCATGCACTTGCTATCTGAGGTGGTAGACACAGTTACTATTGCCATTAAAGAATTTTTTTAACCCATTTTATATGGAGAATAGCCGATTAACAACGCTGAGATGGCTTCAGGTGGAGAGAGAAAGGATTCAGCCAGACATATACATGTATCCACTCTCCCCCAAACTCCCCTCCTATCCACGCTGCCTCATGACATTCAGCAGAGTTCCCTGTCCTTCAAAGAATTCTTGAAAAGTACACTTAAAAAAAAAAAGTCACCAAGGAAAAGATGGACACATTTAACTATACTTAAATTAGCAACATTCTTAAACAAAAGGTACCATGAAAGAAAGGAAAATACAGACTTACACACGAGGTGATATTTGAAAACAGTCTTAAAATGACAAAATAAATACTTGATTTCTGCAATACAGAAATATGATAAAGGTTAAATTAGAATGAACACATTACAGAAATATACAAAATATTTTCCAGTATCTTATTCTGGAATGATTACTAGAACACTTTGATATCAGCTTACCTGCTACACATACAAAGGTTTACAAGATTAAAATATTTAAGAAAGGTGTAATTGTATTTTATTGTATTACTTTTCATTTTTCTCATGCTGACTTTTATAACTTTAAGTAATAAATTTAAAATATTATGGTCAACTCAATTATTTTATACCTCACCCATTTACTCTTCAACATATAAAAACTAAACATTAAGGACCTTCAAGTTTCTTAACCACTGCTTTGAATAAATAATTTTAGATGCTTATCGTTTCCAATCCTAAAGGAAATCAGTCCTGAATATTCATGGGAAGGACTGATGCTGAAGCTGAAACTCTAGTCCTTTGGCTACCTGATGCAAAGAACTGACTCAGTTGAAAAGACCCTGAAGCTGGGAAAGATTGAGGGCAGGAGGAGAAGGGGATGACAGAGGATGAGATGGTTGGATGGCATCACCGACTCAGTGGACATGGGTTTGAGCAAGCTTCTGGGAGATGGTGATGGACAGGGAGGCCTGGCATGCTGCAGTCTGTGGGGTCGAAAAGACTTGGACAGGATTGAGCGACTGAAATGAACTGAACCGGTCATTTCACTGTATTCTATAAATACACGTAAGTCTCTCTCTCTCTCGTTTTTTTTTTTGGATGTGTCTTGTAGCAAGGGGGATCTTATTTCCTCAACCAGGAATCGAATCCGGGCACTTAGCAGTGAAATCTACGTCCTACTAAGAGAACCTCCAGGGAATTCCCTGTTTCTTTTCCTTTTTTTTTTTCTTGAGTATTTTATAGAAGAGTTCTCTTAATTTAAGATTGAATCACTACTTGAAATTTTCTGAACACAAAATACAATTTAAATGTCTTGCCTATTAGTGGAAATATGTTATCATTTGAAAGTTAATTTTTTTTCTTCCATTTAGCCTCCTCTGCCCTATTCTCTCTTTCTAAATGACTGGCTAGCAACCCTTGGCTTGTCAATTCATCTGTGCATGCAGGCATGCCAAGTCACTTCAGTCCTGTCTGATTCTTTGCGATGCTACGGACTGTAGCCCGCCAGGCTCCCCTGTCCACGGGGGTTCTCCAGGCAAGAGTACTGGAGTGGGTTGCCATGCCCTCCTCCAGGAGGTCTGCCTGACCCAGGCATCAAACTCAGGTCTCCTGTGTCTCCCGCATTGGCTGGCAGATTCCTACTGCCAAACCATATAATGGTTATACCTTGAACACATCAATTGCTCCTTAAGTACTTTCTAACGCTGGGCTCTGTGCTCTGTGATTTACAAAAGATCACATTTTCTACAAGGGCTTGTCCTTGAGTTAATGCCTCCGTCTCACTCAGTCTCTCCTCTCTGCTTCCGACGGAATGAATAAAATTGTACTTTTTAACACGGATGGACCTATAGACAAACATAGGGAGTGAGGTGAGTCAGACAGAGAAAGATAAATATCACAAGATATCACTTATAGGTGGAATCTAAAATATGATGCAAATCAACCTATTTACGAAACACAGACAGACTCACAGATGCAGTGAATGAACCTGTGGTTACCAAAGGTGGAAGTGGGGGAAAACGGATAAATTTGGAGTCTGGGGTTAGCAGATATAAACCGCTATGTATAAAATAGATGAGCAACAAAGATGTACTATATAGCCCCGGGTACTCTACTTAATATTTTTAATAACCTATATGGGGAAAGAATCTGAAAAAATATATATATATCAATATATATAATTAAATATATCTATATGGTGGTTGTGGTTTGATCACTCAGTCGTGTCTGACTCTGTGACCCCGTGGACTATAGCCCGCCAGGCTCCTCTGTCCATGGGATTCTCCGGGCAAGAATACTGGAGTGGGTTCCTATTTCCTTCTCCAGGGGATCGTCCCAACCCAGGGAGTGAACCCGGGTCTCTGATGTCTCCTGCCCAACTATACTTCAATTTAAAAATTAATTTATTAAGAGGATTGTAATCTGTATCCAGAACTTCATCCTGCTAGCCGCCAAATGTGGCCTATTTGGAAATCTGCTCCGGGAAGCTTGAAAAAGTGTTAGTTGCTCAGTCATGTGTGATTCTTTAAAACCGCAGGGACTGTAGCCCACCGGGCTCCTCTGTCCCTGGGATTCTCCAGGCAAGAACACTGGAGTGGGTTGCATTTCCTTCTTCAGGGCATCTTCCCGACCCAGGGATTGAGCCCAGTTCGCCCACGTTGCAGGCAAATTTCCCACCGTCTGAGCCACCAGGAAAATGTCTTTGAACCAGTTCCCAGATACGGTATCTGTATTTGCATGCATTTGCCCATACTCAGTACACATCTTGAGTACATCCGACAGTCACTGCGGTCAGTTAGCTAATCAGAGAAGTCAGTAAAACACTGGAAAGTCATTTTCATTCATTGCTGGGCATGAGAAAACCAGAGGGATGTAACCAGTGCATTATGAATTCATCTGGAAAACACCAAAACTGATGAAACTCTAAGATTTCCCTCTTGCACAATTTTCCATTTTCTGGTGGTTGGAAATAGATCCAGCACTGTATTAAAAGGTTATGTACAGTTCAAGTGGTCTGTTTGTTATTATAGTTGCCTTACTACGGACATAGAATTGCTAATACTGTGAATTCCCTTTATACAACAGACGCTTATCAATGAAGCGTGTGTGGTTTTGTTAAGTGTTTTTACTCTTTTATTCAGACCCAATTAGCTTCTCATTTCACTCACAATCTTCTTAAATGCTTCTTAAGTTTTTGCAACAGCTATGCATCTCAACTGAATCCATGGGGAGTACCTATGTATGTTACAAATTGCTGTCATCCATAAATGTATTTAATGCCAATGAATTTCCAGAAAAGTTCTCTGCCTTGAATAAAGAAATACTTTCACAGTTTTGCTCTAGCAGTCAGATCCTTTTCCCTCTTTCCTAGCTTTCCTGTTTTGTTCCTTTTTTGTGCTCATATACTGTTTGTGGTTCACTTGTGTATGTCGTGTCCGATTCCGTGACCCCGTGGACCGCAGCACGCCAGGCCTCCCTGTCCATCACCAGCTCCCGGAGCTCGCTCAAACTCGTGTCCATCGAGTCGGTGACGCCATCCAACCGTCTCGCCCTCTGTGGTCCCCTTTTCCTCCTTTACAGAAACCAATATCGACACCACGAGCCATGTCTATGGCGGTCCTATGCGAGGTGGACAATTAAGGCCACACTGTGATAGGCCATACGATACAAGCAGATCACCTTACAGTTCTCTCGTGGGTTAAGGACATCCTATGGCCAGGCTCACAGCCTTTCCAGAGAGAGAGAGGTGGACAGGGAATCAGAGAGACAGAGAGCCAGAGAGACAGAGACAGAGAGAGACAAGACAGACAGACAGAGAGAAAGAGAGACAGACAGAGAGACGCATCTAGGCAGCAGCAGAGGAATCGGGAGTGAGACAGAATTCAGGTGATGCACCCCGTCATCTCCTGATCTCCTCTTCCACCCGAGGACTAAGGACCAATGAATACAGAAGAGACTCACTCCCGTCTGTAGGGGTGTTTCGGCATCATACGTAACTGAACGCACATCTCTGGGTATCCCTCTCACTAGGTAATCCCCCTGAACAAATCACAGTAGGAAAACAGTAAAGGCTATAAAAAAAAAGGGGGGGGGGGCGGGGGAGGCAGGGTATCACAGCTATCCTAGCTTTACAAGGGTTTAAGGCAAGGGTTTAAGGCAAATACAACACTGTGATGGTCTGCTTAAATCTCTGGGATTTCAGAGGTCTGAATATACATGAACAACAGGCAGTATTTAGCACAGAGTGGAGTTATTAATTTTCATGGCACTGGGATTAGAATGCTGCATTTCTGTTCAGATTCTCTGCAGCCATGTAAGAGCATACTTTTACTATTTCCACTGCCTAAAGAATTTTTCGGTGGCCCTGGGCACACAATGGTAAAGAATCTCCCTACCAATGCAGGAGATGAAGGTTTGATCCCTCGGTTGGGACAATCCCCTGGAGGAGGATGTGGCAACCCACTCCAGTATTCTTGCCTGGAGAATCCCATGGACAGAGAAGCCTGGTGGGCTACAGTCCATGGGGTCACAAAGAGTCAGATACAACTTAGCGACTGAACAACAGCAACAACAAATTCTTATTAATAAAGAAACTGAAATCAAATTTTGAAGTCTTACAGATAGATTTATAAATTCTTTCTACAATTGTAAATTTAAAAATCTATTATACGTCCAAGACATGGGCTCCAAGTTGTCTCCTCCAAAAAAGTAGATTTTAACAAGGGAAAAAATATCCCTTTCACTTTATTTGAAGCCATCCTTTATTTTTACCTATTTTTCATACAGAAATGCTAGTTTAAACCATATTGTCTTTGCAAATGCTTTCTCATTTCCCTACTTGATATCATGTTTCAATATACAATGGGTATCCCATTAAGCAGCAGCCCAGATAAAACAAATAAAGTGATAAAGTTAATAGGATTGCATGGAGGCAACCTAGATGTGGCTTCTCCATTGCGACCTACCATATCAGCAGATGAACGGCTTAAGAAAATGTGGTATATACATATAGTGGAATATTACTCAGCCATGAAAAATGAATGCATCTGAGTCCATTCTAACAAAGTGAATGAACCTAGAGCCCGTGATACAGAGTGAAGGAAGTCAGAAAGAGAAAGACAAATATCGGATATCAACACACAAATATGGAATCTAGAAAGATGGTATTGATGAACGAATCTTCAGGGCAACGATGGAGATGCAGACATAGGTGCTGGGAGCCGGCACACGAGATCCCACCCATGACAAGGTCATGAGGAGAAAGCCTGACAGGCAAAGCAGATCAGGTTTTCAGGGAATCCAAAAAGCTACCCCGGAGCTCACCTTAAAGATGATATCTGCCTTTCTGATGCTTGCTTCAATAGACTACTCCCTAATTTCTGTGGCACAGGCAAAAGGCCTTCCCTAATCTCTTCCCAAATAAGAATCAATTTAGAACTTTGATCAATAAGTTTCCCAGGTGGTGGTATTTTATGAGATTATCCAGGGTGAAAGGAGTGTTTTTATTTAAACTCCTTTGCTGGAATTTTAGTTTGTTTGGCAAATGTGTTTATGCCCTTGGTACTAATATGCATGACTGCTCATAATACCCTAATCATAAAACAGCATAAAGAACCTGATCATATAAAGGCCCTAATAGACATAGAGCCCTTCGGGGAGTGAGGAAGCCCTATTAGAAAACACAAGAAAAATTATTCTAAAAGTAGCTATTGGGTTAACATTTGCTTGCTGTGTTTTTGCTTTTAATGTGCTAAGGTTGTGTTATGGAAACCATTGTTAATATAGTTATAGATCTAGAAAAATAAGAGCTTAGCCCTAATGTGGTACCAATGAGACGGTTGTTAATTGTCAGCCAGGAGTGCTAGGCAGGAGCTGCCTCACCAAAGTCACAGAGTCAGTGTGGGGTAAACCTCTTAGATAAATCTAACTGACAGTTTCTGCAGAAGAACTAACTTTTATGTTAACAAGGTTATACTTCTACTGTGTTGTGACATGCTTTCCTGTTGCCCTATGAGACTGTGACTTTTCTGTTAAGGTCACCACAGAAACGGAAAATAGGTTTACATTCACCTGACCTGCATAAAATGTTAATGGGCCCCAAGGCCAGAAGATAATGTACAAGCCCCTCATAAACAAAGAAGTATGCAGAAAACACCCTGGTTTCATGAAGGACAAGCTGATGTAATGCTAAACTATCTTCCCCTTAGAAATGTACTAACTTAGGGTATAAAAGCTACGGTAAAAAAATAAAGCATTGCCAGACTCTGCCAGACTCTGCAAACACCCCCGTCTGGTCACTTTCTCTCTCTCTCTGCCTCGCAGACTTGGCCCCATCCAGGCTGGTCTCACGCGTCTTCTCTCTCTATCTCTCACCGACGCCGTTCATCCCGAGGGTACCCCCTGGATCCTGCCGAGGCTGGACCCCGGCACATAGGGAACAGATCTTGGACTTTGTGAAGTAACACGGGAGCACATGTAGACTGCCATCAAACAGATAGCCAGTGGGAATTACCTGTGTGACTCAGGAACTGGAGGTGAGTGGGTGTAGAGGGGTGGGAAGGGCTGGCATGGGATAGCGAGACAGGCTCCGGACGGCGGGGACAGGTATACCTACGGCTGATCCATGATGAGGTATGGCAGAAACCATCACAATCCTGGACAGCAACTGTCCTCCCGTCACAAATAAATAAATGAGTAAATCACACACCAGAAACAGGATTCCACAAACGACTCGCCCCAAAGACCACCGATGAGAACTCTCCGCTGCTTAATTCCATTAAGATCACGTGTAAAACCCCAGAGCCACGGAGGTCCAGTTCTCAGCAATGAATCCCATCCAGCTTTATCTGGTGAAATAAAATGCTTGACTAGGTACTGATAGAGGATGAGATGGTTGGATGCCGTCACCGACTCCGTGGACATGGCTTTGGGTGGACTCCGGGAATTGGTGATGGACAGGGAGGCCTGGCGTGCTGCAGTCCATGGGGTCGCAAAGAGTCAGACACGACTGAGCGACTGAACTGAACTGATGTACTGATTATATATAAGATAGACGAAAGGTAAATAATACAGAATCATAATCACTTTAATTAATCTTCACCTTCATTAAATTCTTTAGTGCATCAAAAACAGAAGGCTAGTTGATAATCATATTTTTATAAAATATATTGATCTTGGAGATCAAAGCGCAGGCAGTGGTACCCACTAACATTTCATTGTTTTAAAGATACTTGGAATTATTTTGAAGATGTGTAGGTGCTAAGTGTGTGCTAAGTCGCTTCAGTCCTGTCTGACTCTGTGAGACCCTATGGACTGCAGCCCGCCAGGCTCCTCTGTTCCTGGGATTCTTCAGGCAAGAATACTGGAGTGGGTCGCCATGCCCTCCTCCAGGGAATGGTCTTTGAATTCAAACGGCAGGCAGTGGTACCCACTAAAATTTCATCGGTTTAAACACCCTTGAATTACGTTGAAGATATGCCAACAGTTTATTATGTGATTATTGTTTTAATATCATATTCTAACCTTGATCCCGTATTTTTCCATTTGAATTCTATTTCAGCTTTAAAACTGGTCAATATATGTCACATCGATGCACTGAAATAAAGCTCTTACACGTGAAATTAGAGAATACACTGCTTCCAACATTTTGGATCCAAGATATTAGAAGGTGAGAAATATCAGAATAAATATCTATGGGGAAAAAAATTACGGCATGTACGGTGATTTATACATTTATGTACCTAAAGGTGTATTTCCATGTACTCATTGCAATAAAAGAGACCTTGAAATGGCATGAATAGCCATCGTAAGGACTCCACGTAACACAGCACTGGAGTGTGCTTCATCTCAGCTTACAAGGCCGTGGATAATTACGCTAAGGAAAATGAGAGCTAAACCATTAGCCGATTCCAAACAAGATGGTTAAATGATGCTGACTAAATAGACTGGAAGAGATCCCAATTGGTAGTACTTCTAGGCCCACTTTATTTTGATATGATTTCTCAGGACAGTGTATTGTCAAACGCGAGTTACACTGTAAACAAATACAAATTTTCTGGTGAGCTCAGAAAATGGATTTCTGACTGCATTCTTCAGGGACCGTCAGCTAGTCTATGTTGCATGTGCTGGGCTGGGCTTAGTTGCTTAGGTGTGTCTGACTCTTGACGACCCCATGGGCTGGCTGTAGCCCGCCAGGCTCCTCTGTCCATAGGATTGTCTAGGCAAGAATCCTGGAGCGGGTTGCCGTGTCCTTCTCCTAGGTTCCATACACATATAAATATATTTTTCTTTTCCCCCAAAGATCATAGTTTTCTTCTGCTCAGAGATGCTTTAGTTATTATTCACTTTTCACAGTTAACAATGTGTAACAAATTGGTTTCTTTGCCTCAGAAAGCCTAATTTCATTTAGAAAACAGCAAGGCAAACACTCCTATTCACAAAAGAGGAAGAAATGAAATTGTCTCAATGATGTAGCCTTTTTTTTTGCTTTCTTAACTTCTTACATTTATCTTTGGTGGTTTAGTCGCTAAGTCGTGTCCAAGTCCTGCAACTTCATGGATGGTAGCCCCACCAGGCTCCTCTGTCCATGGGATTCTCCAGGCAAGAATACCGGAGTGGGTTGCCATTTCCTTCTCCAGGGGATCTTCCCAACCCAGGGATCGAACCCGGGTCTCCTGCATTGCAGGCAGATTGTTTACTGACCGAGTTGGAGGATAATTGCTTTATAGCGTTGTGTTTGTTTCAGCCAAAGTGGATCAGCCCTAAGTATACATATAATATCCTGTTTTTAAAATAAACATTCTTAACAGGGTATCTCTTTAAAGCCTTTCTTCAATTTGCTACAATATTGCTTCTGTTTTATGTTTTGGTTTTGAAAGAGTCAATTCCTAGGCAGGTTGATAAGAAGTCCGGGGTCACTAAGGAGGAGAGAGGTATCTGGAATTTTCAAGGAGAAAAGGACAAATGTCTTTTTTTTTTTTTTTTGCTCTACATTCCTTAGAATCCTTTATCCAGGATTCCCTGGTGGCTGAGATGAAGACTGTGTTTGCAATGCAAGAGACCTGGGTTCGATCCCTGGGTCGGGAAGATCCCCTGGAGAAGGGAATGGCAACCCCACTCCAGTATCCTTGCCTGGAAAAGCCCATGGAGCCTGGTGGGCTACAGTCCCATGGGGTTGCAAAGAGTCAGACATGACTGAGCGACTTCACTTCACTTCTTCACTTCACATTGCTTAGCCTTAGTCATGTAAAATGTATTTTTCTTTAAGCCTGATGGTTACACAACAAACAACTCAGTTTAAAACTCTGCACTAAGGATTACATAACAACAATGTATCCTGCTTGAGGACCCTTTCTCCTTCCTGAAAACCTTGTGACTAATCCTGCTATCTCAGAATGTGTTATTATGGGAGTGGATCTGGTAAGATATTTCTCTTGTTAAGTTCTAATCCTCTCGTCTTAAAATGTAAACTGTGGGAGTGGGTCTGGTAAAATTTTACATCCTTGACACATTCTTTTGATTTATTGTAGTCAGTTCACTTCAGTTGCTCAGTCGTGTCCGACTCTCTGCGACCCCTTGAACCGCAGCACGCCAGGCCTCCCTGTCCATCACCAACTCCCGGAGTCCACCCAAACCCATGTCCATTGAGTCGGTGATGCCATCCAACCATCTCATCCTCTGTCATCCCCTTCTCCTGCCTTCAATCTTTCCCAGCATCAGGGTCTTTTCCAATGTGTCAGCTCTTCGCATCAGGTGGCCAAAGGATTGGAGCTGCAGCTTCAACATCACTCCTTCCAATGAACACCCAGGACTGGTTTCCCCCAGGATGGACTGGTTGGATCTCCTTGCAGTCCAAGGTACTCTCAAGAGTCTTCTCCAACTCCACAGTTCAAAAGCATCCATTCTTTGGCGCTCAGCTTTCTTTATGGTCTCTCACATCCATACATGACTACTGGAAAAACCGAAGCCTTGACTAGACGGACCTTTGTTGGCAGAGTCATGTCTCTGCTTTTTAATATGCTGTCTAGGTTGGTCATAACTTTCCTTCCAAGGAGTAAGCGTCTTTTTATTTCATGGCTGCAGTCACCATCTGCAGTGATTTTGGAGCCCAGAAAAATACAGTCAGCCACTGTTTCCACTGTTTCCCCATCTGTTTGCCATGAAGTAACTAATTAGAAAAGTATATCACTCCCTTGCTAACACAAGCAAGTGGGGCATTCTCCATCCCCTTCTGATGTCTCTGTCAGAAGCTTTCTCTGTCCCTTTTCATACTTTAATAAAACTGTGCTACACAAAAGCTCTGGAGTGATCAAGCCGGGTCCCTGGTTCCGAAGCTAAATCTTCTTCAGAGATCACGAATCCCACACACTGTTCACCGTAAACAATCAGTCTCTTTGCTGAAAGGCTTGTGGAACCCTAGCTCCCTGACCAGGGATGGAACTCACAGCCTCTGCATTGGAGGGCGAAGTCTTAACCACTGGACCCCCAGGGGAGTCCTCCGTGACATCTGTCCATGATACCTTACGTAGTCCAAGATGCCACATTTTAATGGTCGCTTGAGGAATTCCTCTACTGTACAAATCCCCAAGATTACCCTTAGGAGGTAGGGAAGTCTTAGCGGCTGCATAGCATCTTGTTGTAACTCTGGACTATGGCAAGAAGCAAATGTGTACCTTTTTGGAAAGCCGAGATTCTTTCTAGTTTGGGAATGGTCAGCATTTCTGGAATCTATGCCACATGAGGACTTCCAGTGTGTGTGTTCCGTTGCTCAGGCGTGTCCGACTCTTTGCGACCTCATGGACTGTAGCCCGCCAGGCTCCTCTGTCCACGGGATTCTCCAGGCAAGAACACTGGAGTGGGTTGCCATTCCCTTCTCCGGGGGATCTTCCTGAGTCAGGCATCGAACCCGCATCTCTTGTATCTTCTCCACTGTAGGCAGATTCTTTACCACTGTGTCACCTGGGAAGCCCCTAAGGACTTTGGTAGACAGGATTTATATAGGTATACATACATATATACATATATATATTATGTATGTATCAGAAAAGAACTCTCCACTACACACTAGCATTGGAGTGGAATTGTCCCAATTTTTTTTTTTTTTCTTTTCAAAATAGACCTGCAGGAACATCATGTGAATGTTTGTGAGTACAAAGTAAGTTTCTTGCTTCTGGAGAAATTTCAGAAATCAACTCCATCAAGCCTCTGTATTTACTAGGAAGAAAGAGCGACACAGTAAGTTTTTAAGGAAGGACATTCATGTTTTCCAAAGGAGAAGGGCATGGCCACCCACCCGCTCCAGTGCGCTTGCCTGGAGAATCCCATGGACAGAGGAGCCTGGTGGGCTACTATCTATGGGGTGGCAAAGGGTCTGACACTCCTGAAGCGACTTAGCACACGTGCACGTTCATGTTGAGAATCCAGAAACCAAACAAAACCCTTGGGTTTGTGTGGTCCAGAGGTTATGAATCTGCCTTGCGATGCCGGGGGCATGGGGTTTGATCCCCGGTCAGGGAAGATCTCACATGCCTTGGAGCAACTAAGCCCATGTACCCCAAGTACTGAGCCCAAGTACTGAGCCCATGCTCCTAGAGCCCACGAGCTGCAGCTACTGAAGTCCATGTGCCTAGAGCCCCAGCTCTGCAAGGAGAGAAGCCACTGCAATCAGAAGCCCATGGACCGCAATGAAGTGTAGCCCCCACTTGCCACAACTAGAGAAATACCTGCACAGCCCCAAAGACCCAGTTCAGTCAAAAATAAATATATAATGCTATTTATTGTTCTGGAATGATAACACATCATTATATAATATATAATATACACATTAATATATATGGGAATGGCAACCCCCGCCCGTATTCTTGCTTGGAGAATCCCATGGACAGAGGAGCCCGGCGGTCCATAGCCCTTGGGATTGCAATTCGAACATGACTTGGCGACGAAACCACCGAACCACAATAGTACATAAATACTTCTAAAAATCAGGGGAAATAGCCTTGAGAGAGGAGCAGTGTGCAGGCTTCAGCATCTCACAGACTAAGCATGTTGCACTTGAACTTCATCTGCAGCTGCGGCGATCCAGTGTGGCCAAACCTCCTGCAACAGAACATTGCTGACAGTGACGATGTCACCGCCCACACATGTGGGGTGATGTCAGCTCTCATCTGATGGCTGGGCACTGGGGAGCCACAAAAGAATAGAATTCAGTTCAGCTCCATTGCTCATTTGTGTCCCACTCTTTGTGACCCCATGGAGCGCAGCACGCCCGACTCCCCTGTCCGTCACCATCTCCCAGAGTTTGCTCAAACTCACGTCCATCGAGCCGGTGATGCCATCCAACCATCTCACCCTCTGTCATCCCCTTCCCCTCCCGCCCTCAATCTTTCCCAAAATAGAATTTTCCAGCCCCAAATGCTAACAGCACTGAGGGTTATGAGATCCATCATTAACCATGGAGGAGCATGGGTCAGAGACAAGTACAAGGAAACACATCCGTGGTTGCCACACTGCAAGGGAAACGTGAAACTGAAAATCACAACTGCCATCACCTTGAGCATTCACGCAGGGACATTACTTTGCCGACAAAGTTCCGTCTAGTCAAAGCTATGGCTTTTCCAGTGGTCAGCTATGGATGTGAGAGTTGGACCATAAAGAAAGCTGAGCGCCGAAGAATTGATGCTTTTGAACTGTGGTGTTGGGGAAGACTCCTGAGAGTCCCTTGGAATGCAAGCAGATCCAGCCAGTCCATCCTAAAGGAAATCAGTCCTGAATATTCATTGGAAGGACTGATGCTGAAGCTGAGACTTCTCCAGAACATTTCCTAAACAAGAGGTTGGTTTTAGAGTGGCATGCAGAAGCATTAAACCATACAGCCCTGTTTTAAAAGCTAAGCCTCTGGTTGCTTTAGAGCTTAACAGTGTTTACTTTTACAGAACAGGGGATGATATAAGCAAAAGCTTTTGAAAAGGTTATGAAATAGTTTCATTTAAAACAGCAGTCAGCAATGCCAGACTTGCGGAGACAGCCTCCTTACACAGAAACAGTGCTTAGCAAGCTTGCCTTTGGCCGGTTGGCTGGGGCTGGGGGTAAGCCCAGAAGACATTAACCCAGCTAGCAATCCTAAACTGTGGCCCTCTTTGCCTTATGAATATTGCAAAAAATCCATTCTATGTGATCATGCAAAACACCAACGCAGGATGGAAGGTGTTCGTGAATGTATGAGCTTTTTCATGAGTTTAGCAACTCTCTGCAAAAGCCAGTGGGAAAATGTGAGATGCTTTTTAATTCTGCACACAGGATCTGTGTCTAAAACACGTTCCATTATCATAACCATTTAAAGATTCTTAACAATAGAGGCATTGGAAGGACTGATGCTGGAGCTGAAAGCTCCAATCCTTTGGTCACCTGATGCAAAAAACGGACTCATTGGGAAAGCCCCTGATGCTGGGAAAGATTGAAGGTAGGAGGAGAAGGGGATGACAGAGGATGAGATGGTTGGATGGCATCACCGACTCGATGGACGTGAGTTTGAGTAAACTCTGGGAGTTGGTGATGGACAGGGAGGCCTGGCGTGCTGCAGTCCATGGGGTCGCAAAGAGTCGGACACAACTGAGCAACTGAACAAGAGAGGCGGTTTGCAGGGCTAGTGGGAATTGAGAGGTGGGGACCTAGAAAGATCAGGAATTGTTCAGAATATCACACTCAATGAAGTCCTTTGTGAATTGTTCAGTTCAGTTTAGATGCTTGGTTGTGTCCAACTCTTCTGAATTGTAAAGGAAATTAATATGTGCACACTTGAGACTCCCCAGGAACCATTATACATCCCTCAACGATCAGTGTTTTAATGATAAAGTCCCCATACTTCACTGCAATTCGAAGCCCTGGAACCATAAGGAAGAGTCACGGTTTCTCAGTGCTAAGTTGTGTCCGACTCTTTGAGTCCCCGAGGACCGCAGCATGCCAGGCTTCCCTGCCCATCACCAACTCCCAGAGTTTACTCAAACTCAGGTCCATCGAGTCGGTGATGCCATCCAACCATCTCATCCTCTGTCGTCCCCTTCTCCTCCTGCGTTCAATCTTTCCCAGCATCAGGGTCTTTTCCAAGGAGTCAGTTCTTTGCATCAGGTGGCCAAAGGATTGGAGTTTCAGCCTCAGCATCATCCCTTCCAATGAACACCCAGGACTGATGTCCTTTAGGGTGGACTGGTTGGATCTCCTTGTAGTCCAAGGGACTCTCAAGAGTCTTGTCCAGCACCACAGGGAAGAGTGGCCCCCTTTGACCACATCTACAGAAAAGCCTAGGCAGCAATGAAGACTCACTGCATTCAAAAGTCTATTAACTAACTTTTTAAATTTCTAAAAAATAAACCCTTTCTTTCCACATTCTTTCCCCTTTAACAGAAACGTCTCCTCCTCTGGCCTCCTTCATCCCCCAAACATATTCAAGGCGCTGAGGTTATAAATGGGCTTCCCAAGGGGCCCAGTGGTAAAGGATCTGCCTGCCAATGCAGGAGATACGGGAGACCTAGGTTCGACGTCTGTTATGATTCTGAATGCTCTAATGTTATAATCCTGAACGTTTTCGACATCAAAGGGAGAAGTGCAGAGAATCTTTCAGAAACACTTTCCTTACCACACGCTCCATGTGGAGTGAATGAACCCCAACACGAGCATAACAACTATCTTTCTGAAAGAAATTCTGAGCAGAGTGGATCTTATTGCATGCTTTTCATGAGCTCTCATCCAATTTAAAGTTGAAGAAAAACAGTATCCTGCAGATCAAGACAGAGACCCCCTAGATTTTTAAGTGCTCTGATATCTGAACATCATTCCCATGAATATCAAATGAAAAGCAGTGTGAAGAGTGTTATGCAAACTTGTATTTTTTTTTTTTACTCTTATTTGCTGTGTGCTTCTATATTGTGAGCAAGAGCTGTTTACAGTCATCACGTACCTCTGAGCCCCTTTCAAGATACACATTTTTTATGTGCGCGGCATCCTGATTATTTTTCCCTAATGTGTTGCAGGAAAAAAGTACAGGTAGTGTTCTGTTTGGGCAACACCGTCTTTGCTGCCAGATGTATTTTTTTTTTGCGGGGGGAAGGACGGGGGTGGTCAGAGTCCAAGTGATTGATTTATGGATGAAAACAGATACATTTTATGGAAAGAAGTCATTTGAAAAGAGCATACAAAATCGACTTTGGAAAATGGGACCTGAATTTTTTTTTGGAATGCTGTATTTTATTTATTATTTTAAAAATGTCTTTCTTTTACACTGGAAGGCTGTTGATTTGCAGTGGGGTGTTGGTTTCTGGTGTACATCAGCGTGGATCAGCCATTGGGAAACAAGTTCCCTTCCTCTCGAGTCTCCCTCCCAGCCCCATCCCATTCCCCCAGGTCATCACAGAGCACCCAGCTGAGCGCCCGGTATCAGACCGCAGCTTTCCACCACCATCTGTTATACCCATGGTGGCGTATGTGTCAAAGCTACTCTCTGCATTTGTGGGATCTAATTTTTTTTTTTTCAAATAAGACATTGTAAAACCGTACTACAAGATGCCACCTAAAAATTCTCAATTCAGAAGGTAATTGTTTTATTTTATTTTTTAAAGGTTTTTTTTTTTTTTTTGATGTGGACCGTTTTTAACGTCTTTATTGAATTTGTTGCCATATCGGTCCTGTTTTATGTTCTGGCTTTCTGGCCGCCAGGCATGCAGGATATCAACTTCCTGACCAGGGAGCCAACCCACGCCCTTTGCATTGGAAGGCAAAGTCTGAACCACTGGACAGCCAGAGAAGTGCCTTATTTTATTTCATGTATTATTCATGATTAGCTTAAGAATAAAATATCCAGCACAGGAGTCAGAGGAACAAACAGAGATGGAAAATTATTTAAGAAGAAAAAGAAGCTGGTAATATCTGGTTAAAACGAGAGCAGAGCTGAATTAAATATGTTCAAGGTTGTTTTAATCTCTGAAGCTTCCCTGAAAGCATCCGCCTGCAATGCAGGAGACCCTGGTTCGATTCCGGGGTCAGGAAGATGTGCTGGAGAAGGGATAGGCTACCCACTGCACTATTCTGGCCTGGAGAATTCCACGGACTGTATAGTCCATGGGGTCACAAAGAGTCGGACACGACTGAGCGACTTTCAGTTTCACTTGATTTATCTTTCAAAACACCTGTTTCCTTTCACTTCTGTCTTTCCCTCTTCCCTTTCTGTGGTTAGTCGCTCAGTCGTGTCTGACTCTCTGTGACCCCACGGACTGCAGCCCCCCAGGCCCCTCCATCCATGGGATTCTCCAGGCAAGAGTCCTGGACTGGACTGCCATTTCCTTCTCCGGGGGATCTTCCCGGCTGGGGGATTGAACCTGGGTCTCCTGCACTGAGCCAGCAGGGAAGCCCACTGTTACTCTTTTGACATAATTTACTAGGATTACAAAGAAAATGTCAATACATTTGAACCTCTAATAAGCGTTTGTTTTTATTTCTCCCTAACTAGAATTGCCTTTCAACATGCAAAGTTAAGTGAGAGTCGCTCAGTCGTGTCCAACTCTTTGCGACCCCATGGATTATAGAGTCCATGGAATTCTCCAGGCCAGGAAACTGGAGTGGGCAGCCCATCCCTTCTCCAGGGGGTCTTCCCGCCCCAGGGACTGCGCTGGGATCTCCTGCATCACAGGCAGGTTCTTTACCAACGGAGCCATCAGGGACGCCCCAAAGTGTAACATGAATATTTAATACGTAAGCCGAAAGAGTGTTTTGACCCTACAATACTGATTTCATTGTAGATCCCAGTTTTGAACCCATAATTCTTATTTGACAAAGTAACTTTCAGAATATGACCCAGCACAGCCACAACTCAACAAATACAAATGCTGGATTATACATACCCACTGTTCTTTTTTTTTTTTTTTTTATTGCCTTCTCTTTGGCTGGCCTGGGTCCCCGTTGCTGTTCAAGATTTTGTCTCGTCGTGATGAGCCAGGGCTATTCTCTAACTGTGGAGCTGGGTCTGGTCCTTCTGGCGCCTTCCCTTCTTACGGAGCACAGGCTCAAGGGTGGGAGGGCTTCACTAGCTGCGGTTCCAGGGCTCTAGAGCGCAGACTCAGTAGCTGTGGTGCTTGGGCTTAGTTGCTCTGTGATATGTGGAATCTTCCCAGATCAGGGACCAAACTCGTGCCTCCTTCATTGGCAGGCAGAATCTCTACCTCTGAGTTACTAGGGCAGCCCCATCCCTTGTTCTTGAGCTCTCATGGGTCTGAAGCTTCCTTTCAGCATTCTCAACCGATATGTACACTCGATATAAACCTACAGGGCAGGACTTGCGTGGTGGTCCAGTGGCTAAGACTCTGAGCTCCTAGTACAGGAGATCCCGGTTCGATCCCTGGTCAGGCAACTGTTATTAAATGCCTCATGTCACAACCGAGAGTTTGCATGCCACAACTGACCAAAAAAAAAAAAAAAAAAAATCCTGAGTGCCACAAGACTTAGTGTAGCCAAATCAACACATAAGATATATACATTTAAAAAAGGACTGCACAACAGCTTTTGAGGCTTCTGACTACATTTTCCTGGTGGTGTTTTGTGTTCAGAATCACACTGCCTCTGTCGAACAGTAAATCAGAGTGCAAACCTTCAGATTGATCCGAAATGACCACCGAGGGTGAGTGAACATCACCAGTGAGGCTGAGGGCATAAAGTGAGAGATGAGGAACTCGGTATCTAGTGTGTGTGTTGGCCGGCGGGGGGGCTGCAGGGGCAAGGCAACATGCCCTGGGTGTTCAGTTCTGTTGGCGTTCCATAAAAGATCTAACAGTAACTGAGATGAATTTCCAGGTGAGGGAAGAGTGGACCTTTACAGTACACAAGCTATTTTCATGCTGTTTAAAATGATGCCAGATGACAGAGTAAGGTAAAGCCTTCTTTTCTCCTCCCTCCTTCCCTTCCTACCTTGCTTCCTTCCATCCATCCATCCATCCTTCCTTCCATCCATCCATCCATCAATCCATCTATTCATCCTTCCATCCATCCATCATCCATCCATTCATCCATCACCCACCCATCCATCCATCCATCTATTTATCCATCCATCCATTCATCTTTCATCCATCTATTCATCCATCATCCACCCACCCATCCAACCATAATCCATCCATCAATCATTCTTTCATCATCCATCCATCCATCCTTCCATCCATCATCCATCCATCCTTCCATCCATCATCCATCCATCCTTCCATCAATCCTTCTCTCCATCCATCCATCCATCATCCTTCCATCTATCCATCATCCTTCCATCTATCCACCATCCTTCCATCCATCCATCATCCTTACATCCACCCACCCATCCTTCCTTCTCCCCATCCATCCATCCATCCATCCATCCTTTTTTCTTGCATCCTTCCTTCCTCCCTTCCTCTTTTACAACTGGCTATTCACTAGCCCAACATAAATAAGCAGATAACAAGCCCCACAAAGAATGCTCTTTATTACAAAATATTTCTCTGTAATTACTGCTGCAGGTTCCTCTAGTTACCCCATTGTTTCCCCTGACAAATCTTGTTTGTCTGTGAAACAACAATAATTACTTGATCTATGGAGGTCTCCTTGTGAATAACATATTGTAAATGTGGATTCCCAGGGAGAAAAGGCAAGAAGCCTGGCTGATAAGCATATATGTACCATCCTACACCTCCAAATTATGGTGAAATATGGCAACTTTTTACTTGTCTTGAGGGATACATTTGTTTGGCTAAGGTAATTAAGCTGGCCTCTCTGAGCATCTGGCGTCCTGAAAGGAAAGAGCGACGACTCATTTGAATCATCCAAGTATCTGAAAAATCAAATTCTCTTTCTCTGAGTGTCCAAATTTTGTGGAGATTGTTGTCATGGTTTTGCACAGTGTAGGGGAAGCTAAATTTTGAGCAAAATGGCTCAACTGTGGGACATTTGTTAACAGAAAGCATTGATTAGTTAGGCTTTTACTCGTATTCCTTGGCATGCTAAATTAAAAAAAGCATATTTATTTTTTCTTTTATCTATGGTCAGGCTTCCCTGGTGGTTCAGATGGTAAAGAATCTGCCTGCAGCCCCGGAGGCCTGGGTTTGATCCTTGGGTTGGGAAGATCCCCTGGGGGAGGGCGCGGCAACCCACTCCAGTATTCTGGCCTGGAGAATCCCATGGACAGAGGAGCCTGGTGGGCTACAGTCTACGGGGTCGCAAAGAGTCAGACACGACTGAGCGAGTAAACACATGTATGGTTACATCAGAGTCTTAGTTGAGGCATGCGGGCTTCTTTCTAGTCCCCAACATCAGCAAGCCTTCAGTTTTCCCCCTGGGCTGTTTTAATAACACACACTGACCATCCATCATCCCTCAATGTGAGTGTGCGTACACACACATATTAGAGTTTCGATAAAATACCATTAGGATAATGGACACGTTCACTGTCCTTGGAATTTTCCCCTGAATAAACTGGGTGGGGATTTTTCCACTGTGTTACATAAGCAGGGATGGACGTCACTTACTTTCAGGATAAGACAGATTTGAGAGAAAATTGGCAGTGACAGTGTCTTAAGACTGGTAAGAAGAAGTTTTATGGACTCGTTGGAAAAGACCCTGATGCTGGGAAAGATTCAGGGCAGGAGGAGAAGGGGATGACAGAGGATGAGATGGTTGGATGGCATCACCAGCTCAATGGACATGAGTTTGAGCAAGCTCCGGGAGTTGGCGATGGGCAGGGAAGCCTGGCGTGCTGCGGTCCCTGGGGTCGCAGAGTCAGACACAACTGAGTGACTGAAAAACAATCCCACATGAACTGTTTACTGAGCTACAAGAAAAGAGACTGACAATATGGTATATTAATGCATATATATGGAATCTAGAAGGATGGTAGTAATGATACTGCGTGTGAGGCAGCAAAGAAGACACAGACATTTTGGACGCCGTGGGGGAAAGAGAGGATGGGACGATTTGGGAGAATAGCACTGAAGCATCTACAAGCCGTAAGTAAAACAGACAGCCAGCGGGAGGGTTGGTGTATGACGCGGGGAACCCAAACCCAGCGCTCTGTGACAACGTAGAGGGGTGTGATGGAGTGGGAGGCGGGAGGGAGACTCGAGAGAGGGGACGTGTGTCTATGTACGGCCGATTCCTGCCGATGTGTGGCAGAAAGAATAACAGTATCATAATTATCTTCTAATTTAAAAAAATAAATGGTTTCCATTTTAAGTTACGTAACGTTTTATTAACGTCCAGGACGGCCCCTTGACTCTGACATACCAGTTTTCCATTTCCACTGGAAGTTTTAGGATTGCTCTGTTAGGAATGCATTTGTAACTTTCAACCACCTTTTTTTCTCGCCCCTCCCCTCCACCCCGCTGCCTAAAGCCATTTGAAACATGAAACAGAGACACAGTGTGAAAAAGGATGCTGATGGAGAGGGTTCCCCAAGCTCTCTGCCACCCTGGAGAACCGTGAGAAGGCAGAAAGGATGTGATTTGCGGTCCAGACGTTATTTCCCAGGACGCCCACAGCTCGAAAATCTCATCAGGAGATGGATACACGGGCCCGTGTGTTTCATCAACTGCATCGACGAGGGTGTCTCCGGCCCCCATTTTTCTGCTGCTATGCTTTAGGTTCTAGTCTCTTATGATTGCCCCCGCACCCCACCCCAGGAACTGTTTCCTCTCGGACAACAGCCACGGGGCGAGGCCGTTCGATGAACGTTGTCGTCACCCCCAATGAGTAGCCGAGCAATCTCTCTGAACTTGGAGCATCCCCTGTGCTGGCTGGAAAACACCCGGTGTGTTTCCAGGGCAAAAAAAAAACAAAAAAGGAACGGGGCCGACACGGAGAAGGAGCTAACGTGCTGCCGGTGGTCCAAGGCGCCTAGACGACCGTCGCTCGTCCGCAGTTCTGCCCGGGCTGCTCAATGACCCCGGGCGTTAACAGTCGGGCAGCGCTCTCCGCTGCATCAGGCAGGAGAGCTCGTCTCCCAGGGAGGCGGGGGTGCCGTTTCCTGCTCCAGGCGGGGGAAATAGCCTTCTTTTTTCCTTCCTAAAGCCTTGTGTGTGCCTGTTTTTTTTTTTTTTTTTAATAATGGAAAGTTGAATGAGGCTTTTCACTGACACTGGTTTCACAGTGATGGCGATAACATTGGTTTAATGCGAACATTGGAGAAGGGAAGGGCAGCCCACTCCGGTATCCTTGCCTGAAGAATCCCATGGACAGAGGAGTCTGGGGGGGCTACAGTCCATGGGGTCGCAAGAGCTGGACATGACTGAGCGACAGACCATATATGTATATAGAGGGAGAGAAAGAGAGAGAGCTGGCAAAAAGTTCTTTCTGAGTTATCTGTAAAATGTTATGGAAAAACCCAAATGAACTTTTGGGCCCATATATATCATACATATATATATATCATACATATATATATCATACATATATATAT
>JADEYB020000024.1:2259793-2303210 GCA_015832495.2 Alces alces
TTATTAATTTCTTTTTTAAAATTTATTTAACTAAAAAAGTCAGCATGAAATTCCAATAGCATACAATGCACAGATATTTCAATGTATACAAGTTAACAAGTTAAAATGTCCATTTAAAATATACAAGCTAACATTTTTTAATGTATTCACAGAGTTACCACCACCACAGTGCAGGTCAGAACATTTCTTTCCTCCAAAAAGAAACCTTATAGCTACTAAGTCACTTCTCATTCCTGGTCACCTCTGTGCCCTTGGAAACCATGAATCTACCTTCTCACTGTAGGTTTCCTTATTCTTCCTGTTTTAAGTGAAAAAGCACACAGCCTGTGTGGTCTTTTGGGATTGGGTGCTTTCATCTGGCATAATGTTTTCAAGGTTCATCCATACTGAAGCCTGTGTGATTGCTTCATTCTTCTTTATTATTGTTGTTCAGTGGCTCGGCCGTGTCTGAATCTTTGTGACCCCATGGACTGCAGCACACCAGGATTCCCTGTCCATCACCATCTCCCGGAGCTCACTCAGATTCATGTCCACTGAGCCAGTGACGCCGTCTAACCATCCCATCTCATTCCTTTCTATGATCCGGTCATATCTTGTGGTTATATGGACAGCCCACACTTTGTCTTTCTATTCATCCACCCATGGACATTTGGAAGGTTTCCATTAGTTTAGCTATTATCACAAATAGCACTCAATGTCCACGGACAAGTTCTACGACGGAGACATGCTTTCTTACAGAGCTTGGAGTGGAATTGCTACACCACAGTAAACACGCATCATGAAAGATTGACATTCAACTTTATTTCAAAGGAAATGCAAGGCTGTATGTGTGTGTTTGCAAATGAGCATCTAGGACAGAACCTAGTTCACATCAAGCCCACAGAGGACGTGATACACTGTGTCTCCTGATTGCTGTCAGCCCCACACGTCACGTACCAGAGACCACCGGCCTGTGTCTTTCAGCTTCCAGATACAACTTGGGTTTCTAAACCGCCTTTCTTTCTTGGTTCTTTTCTATATATAGAATGCCTTCTGTGAAAAGTCTAGACAGGACTTTTCCCTAGCTCCTGGCCTAAGCGATTTCTATATTCTCTACACTCTCATCACTCATTTTAATTCACTTTTCATTGCTCACGAGTATATTAGAAATGTGCTAGTATTGCTGATTAGCATAGAATCAGAGTCGTAGGGCCGGGAGCCTCAAATTCCCCCCTTACAAGGATCTTAAGTGTCCTTATGGGACTTCCCTGGTGGTACAGTCCTTAGGAAATCTGCATTGCAATTCAGGGGACATGGGTTAGATTCCTGGTCAAGAAGCTAAGATCACACATTGCCACAGAGCAACTAAACCCTTGAGCGTAAATAAATATATAAATGCATAAATAAATATGTAAATAAATACATAAATAAATGTGTATATATTAAAATAATTTTTTTTCTTACTCACTTCCCCATCATGTCTGAAACTAGCACTTATTCTTTGAATTAACTTGACGCATTCCCCGACTGAAAAGCTTGAGAGAATTCTAAGTGTCCTTTGTTCAGCCCAGCAACTCCGGCAGTTAATAAAAATATTACAATGGAAAAAATGTAAAAGGGAATTAACTTTTACAGTCTTCTGTTGCTCACTGAAATTTAGAGTTGGTGGTAGGAGAAAAATAGGAAAAAAAAAACCAAGATTGAAATGTAGCTATGAGAAGAGAAAGACCTGATTATTGAAGTCATCCACGGTTTTCCCTGATGGCTCAGCTGGTAAAGAATCTGCCTGCAACGCAGATGATCCTGGTTCTATTCCTGGGTCAGGAAGATCTACTGGAGAAAGGATAGGCTATCCACTCCAGTATTTTGGGGCTTCCCTTGTGGCTCAGCTGATAAAGAATCCACTTGCAATATGGGAGACCTGGGTTCCATCGCTGGGTTGGGAAGAAGCCCTGGAGAAGGGAAAGGCTACCCACTCCAGCATTCTGGTCTGGAGAATTCCATGGACTGCAGCATGCCAGGCTTCCCGGTCCTTCACTCTCTCCCAGAGTTTACTCAAACTCACGTCCATCGAGTCGGTGACGCCATCCAACCACCTCATCTTCTGTCGTCCCCTTCTCTTCCAGCCTTCAATCTTTCCCAGCATCAGGGTGTTTTCCAAGGAGTCAGTTCTTTGCATCAGGTGGTCAAAGTCTTGGAGCTTCAGCTTCAGCATTAGTCCTTCCAATGAATATTCAGCACGGATTTCCTTTAGGATTGACTACTTTGATACCCCAGCCCAGGATTTATGTCCTGCTATCTGGAGCCTATATCTTATCTCTAAAATTCTTGCCTGTGAGTAGAATGCAGGTCAGGTTACTGGGTCTGTGGGTTGTTTGGCGGGACATTCTGGCAGTTATTGTCTCTTAACACTATATTATGACAGAGAGTGAGAGGCCAGCATCTGTTGTTGAAGGCATCCAGCGTACAGTTACTTTGTTATGGCAGACCTGGCAAAAAGAGACAGTAACTTACAGCCTAAAGATTCCAGCAACATTAATAGACACAAATTGATTATGGGATGTAATTGCAGATAATTTTCAAGACCAGGTATCTGGCACCTGTTGGCATTTGACACTGTTAAAGTGCTTGGGAAGTTGGGACTGTTGTCTTAGTTACTAAATGGTGTCCACCTAAATTGTGTCCACCTCTTTTGCAACCTTATGGACTGTAGCCCACCAGGCTGCTCGGTCCATGGGATTCTCCAGGCAAGAATACTGAAGTGGGTTGCCATTGCCTTCTCCAGGATGGGATCTTTCCGACCCAGGGATCGACCTGTGTCTCCTGCTTGCAGGTTGATTCTTTACCGTCCGAGTCAAGATTAAAAAAAAACAAAACAAAAAAATCACTACAATGCTTGGACTTCACTGATGGTCAGTGGCTAAGACTCCAGGCTCCCAATGCAGGGGGCATGTGTTCGATCCTTGGTCGGGGGACTAGATCCCACATGTCACAACTAAGACCCAGGGGAGCCTAATAAAAATTTACAAACAAAAAACTACAGAACCAGGTAGCTATTAACAAAAGGACCCCACTGGATAGGTCAAACTTCTGTACAATCAATGTTCACCCCTGCCATGATGCTTATATTGGCTTCTGATAAATATAATAAATGAAGCCCTTGGCATGGAGGAGAGTGAGCTTCTAGGAAGTTTTATATTTCCATTGTGTTTGATTTCAGGCTGCCCACATGCATGCTTCATCGATTCAGTCGTGTCTGACTCTTTGCGACCCCGTGGAATGTAGCCCACCAGGCTCCTCTGTCCATGGGATTCTCTAGGCAAGAGTACTGGAGTGGGTTGCCATGCCCTCCTCCAGGGGATCTTCCCGACCCAGGGATCGAACCCGCATGTCTTTTGTCTCCTGCATCGGCAGGCGGGTTCTTTACCACTATCGCCACCTGGGAAGCACTCAGACTGCCTCCACTGCCTGATCATCCCTGTCTATGCTGTCCTCAGGAAGCATGGAGAAAGGAAAAGACAGGGTTTATCACCACCACACAGAAAGTGTTTGACGACTCTGACGAATGCCAGTAGGTACAATGTCTCCTAAAATTTGTTGCTGTTGTGCCGTTGCGAAGCCGTATCCGACTCTTTGCCACCCCGTGGACTGCAGCACGCCAGGCTCTGCCGTCCTTCACTATCTCCCGGAGTTTGCTAGTCCTGGCTAAATTATAGAGCAAATGTAGTGGCTTTTATTTACAGGTCAGCTGACCTCAAAACACTGAGGGCCTGCTTCAATAAGCCAGAGAGAAAATTCCAGTCCATCTGGTCCATGCTTCCCAGGGATCCGCCCCGGATCTGGTATTTGTTTCTTTGTGGTTCACTGCGTCATCCATACTGTTCTTCAGCTCTTTTCAGATAGTCTGCTTTCATGTTGAATACAGAGTAGATGGTTTTCCAGGAGAGAATCAATCCTAAACCAGTCAGTCCCCTAGGACACCAACTCTGAACATTCATTGGAAGGACTGATTCTTAAGATGAAGCTCCAATACTCAGACCACCTGATGGGAAGAACTGACTCATTGGAAAAGACCCTGATGCTGGGAAAGACTGAGGGCAGGAGAAGGGGGCGACAGAGGATGAGATGGTTGGATGGCGTCACCGACTGGATGGACATGACTCTGAGCAAACTCAGGGAGGCAGTGGAGGACAGGGAAGCCTGGCGTGCTGCGGTCCACGGGGTCACAAAGAGTCGGACACGACTTAGTGATGGAACAACAATAGCAAATAACAATAACCGCTCTCTGAGGCTGACGGATGGCAGCACGCATACCCGCCTTGCTTACACAACCTTCAGGCCACACTTCCCCATTTCTCCTTCAGGCTCTGCAAAACCCCGGTGTGTATCTGAAACCTGCCTCTCTCCCTGGGGGTGGGTCCCTTACAACGATCACACCCCCCATGACACACACCGTCATTTCTCCGAGTCGTATGCTCATAGACGCACACACATTAGAAGGAGAATTTATTTATGGACCTGTTGTCTTTCTTCCTGCTCTGCTGCAAACATTTCCTGAACTTTGAAGGCTGACTACCTAATCCTCTTTCAAGGAGAGGAGGAAAACCTACATATTTATTGTCTCACTGCCCTTAAGGAAATAAAAAGGGGATTCTTAGAGAATGGTAGCGGGCTAAAGGGTGTGCAGGAGGAACCGAAGTGGGAAGGTTCGCTGAGGTGAGGGATCACCTGAGATGTAAAGAATGATGGATGGATGTTACTCAGAGGTGGAGGTAAATTCTAGTAGGGGGCAAAGACTACAACTGCAAGGAGAAGCTGTAAAATGTACACGTGAAATCCAACAGAGGGGATGTAACTGAGTGGGTAAACAGAGAAGAAAAGACAGGTTATGCAAATAGAAGGGGGAACAAAAAACCTACAGCAGGAGAAAATAAAACAGGAGAGGTGGGGTTTCCACTGGTTTAGGATGGTGACAGCAAAAGTCATGAACTGAGAAGAAAAATTAAGCCAACTAAAGGCTAAAATTTTTAAGGAAAAGAATACTTTGTTGATAGGTGATACAGCTACTCTATCTTTTCATTCTTTCTTTCTTTTTCTTCCTTTCTTCCTCTCTCTTTCCTCCTATTAATATCTTGTATTATCTATCTTGTATTAGCTATCTGTCTATCTATTGGGGCTTCTCGGATGGCTCAATGGGTAAAGAATCCGCCTTCAGTATCTGGTTTTGATTCCTGAGTCAGAAAGAGCCCCCGGAGAAGGGCATGGCCACCCACTGCAGTCTTCTTGCTTGGAGAATCCCATGGACAGAGGAGCCTGGTGGGCTACAGTCCGTGGGGTCACAGAAGAGTTGGACCGGTTCAGTTCAATTCAGTTCAGTCACTCAGCCGTGTCCTACTCTTTGTGACCCCATGAACCGCAGCACGCCAGGCCTCCCTGTCCATCACCAACTCCCGGAGTCTATCCAAACTCATGTCCATTGAGTCGGTGATGCCATCCAACCATCTCATCCTCTGTCGTCCCCGTCTCCTCCTGCCCCCAATCCCTCCCAGCATCAGGGTCTTTTCAAATGAGTCAGCTCTTTGCTTCAGGTGGCCAAAGGATTGGAGTTTCAGCTTCAGCATCAGTCCTTCCAGTGAACACCCAGGACTGATTTCCTTCAGGATGGACTGGTTGGATCTCCTTGCAGTCCAAGGGACTCTCAAGTCTCCAACACCACAGTTCAAAAGCATCAATTCTTGGGTGCTCAGCTTTCTTTATAGTCTAAATCTCACATCCATACATGACCACTGGAAAAACCATAGTCTTGACTAGACAGACCTTTGTGGACAAAGTAGTAGCTCTGCTTTTTAGAGTTGGGCAAGACTGAGAGACTAAATGATCGATCTACTATCTATCTTTTACTATCACCTATCTATATTTATCAATCCTATCTTTCCACCCACTAAAGCACTCAGCCAACTGTCCACCCGTCCATCCATCCGTCCATCCATCCATCCGTTCCTCTATCAATCTATCTGCTTGTCAATCAACTGTTTACATCTATCTATATATCTATAATTTATCTATCTAGACCATTAGATCAGCAAATGAATGCATGGATAGATGGATCAGTGGATGGAGAGATGGAAAGACAGATGAACACAGAGGTGATCATACATACTTAATATTAATTACGTGCCCAGGATAAGGGGCTAGAAAAACACAGAGGCCGCCATGCAAGCCTAGGCCCGAGCCACTGATCAAAATGCCATCTGAATCCAACCCACTCTCCTTCAAGAAGTGGGGAGTGGTAGAGCTTTCCAAATGGGGGGGAAAAAAAAAAAGAATCTACTTCCCTAATGATCCTAGTGATGGTAAAAGGATGATGAAGTCACACTTTACACCCATCTCAAACTTCTTCCACGTGTCCGTCTGTGTTGCCGAACCCAGAAAGAAAATGTACAGTTCTCTGTTTCCCTTGCAGATGAAGATTTATCTCTGCAATTCATATCTTTTTATCCCTTCCTATGTAAACTTTTTTTTTTTTTTGATGACGGGGCATGCGTACGTCATAAAAATGGCTTAAAAATAAATGAATGTATTTCTGAAGGAGGCAGAAGCACAGAAGGACCAAGGTGTGAACAAATAGCTCGTTGCCAGCCACTGGAAGGAAGCCTTCCCCAGCACTCTCTCCATTTGCCCTGGAGGCAGCCTCTAACCTGAGTTTCATTAACAATTGCCTCCCTGCTCTTTTCTAAACTTTTATGCCTATGAGTGCAAACTTTGTATTTCATATAAACAGGCCTGGGGCACATGTATTGTTTTGCTCCTGACTTCTTTTACCGTACATTACAGAGCTCCATTCAGATATTCCAAGGGTAACAAGGAAGAAGAAATCTGACTCCATATTAAATCTGTTTTTTGTTTTTTTAACTTGAGCCTCTGTCTTGTATCCCTTTTGCTACTAAGTTGCCTTTTGTCCTTTTCTTTCCCTCACAGATTTTATTTTTTGATACATCACGATTAAAGTTTTCAAATATTAAGAAAAAGAAGGAGTGTTGCCACCATTCCTGCTTTCCCCCCATCTATTTGCCGTGAAACAATGGGACTGGAGGCCCCGATCTTAGGGTTCTCTTGTTTTCTAAATAGCCTGAAATATACACAACAGTCATTCTCAAGGTTCTGAGCTTTCAGAGTATAACATTGTAGCAGTCATACAGAGATAAAAAGTTGCAGAACAGGCAATAACCCTTTTGTCTAGGCTTACAGGCACACCGTGACCTATAATGCTCAAGGTCGGCCGCAAGAACAAAGGCTTCCTGCACCAAGACGTTTGCAACAGCGAGGCACATCCCCTCTCCTTTCAGGATAAAATGAATCTGAATTCTGACTTGGGGGAGGCGGTTCTTTGGGACACATCCACTGTCTTCTAGGTCTGCTGGCTCTCTGAATAAAGTCACCATTCCCAACACCTTGTCTCTCAATTTCCTGGCCTGTGGGGGCAGTGAGCAGTGAGCTTGACCCTGATCAGCCTTGATAACACAAGTACCTTATAGCTTACTCACTTCCTCCGTTGTCTAATATTTTAGTCTACGACTATAGCATAATGGGGCTTCCCTGGCAGCTCAGCTGGTAAAGAATCCGCTTGCGGTGCAGGAGACCCCGCTTGGACTCCTGGGTCGGGAAGATCCCCTGGAGAAGGGATAGGCTACCCACTCCAGTATTCTTGGGGTTCCCTGGTGGCTCAGAAGATAAAGAATCCGCCCACAATGTGGGAGAGCTGGGTTCGGTCCGTGGGTCGGGAAGGTCCCCTGGAGAAGGGCATGGCAACCCACTCCAGTATCCTTGCCTGGAGAACCCCCATGGACAGAGGAGGCTGGTGGGCTACAGTCCACAGGGTCGCCAAGAGTCAGACAGGACTGAGCGACTAAGTACAGCCCAGCAGGTGGCATGATGGATGGGTCCAGGCTGTCCTCGGCAGACAGGGTGGGTCAATTTCACCGGAAGCTCTTTTTAAAAACGCAGCTGTGAATATCACGCATTGTATTGTCTGGTTCGCGGAGGATATAATCATGAATAGGATTTCTGGGACTGGTTTTAGGCTCAGCTGGTTGAAAGCAGTGTTCAGAAGGCGAACTCGCACTGTGTGTGTGATTTCTCACGGGAAGACGCAGACACAGACTGTGTTAGGTTTTTTTGTGCCGCTGGATTACAGAGTATGGATCTCAGCTCCAAGGACTGTGGACAGTGGTGTCAAACATTTGTTTTGCTTGGCTCAGATCTACCTTGGCACAGAAACTAGGGTGTAAGACTTGCAGTTGTGGGCTGAAGGACTCAAAGAACTGGATGAATGGAACTCAGATGACCTGAAATTCTCTGAACTCCCAAGCCCAGGGGAACTACAACTGGTCCTTCAAACCACCTGTCCTTTCTGTGTGGTGAGTTACTCCTTCTTACCCGTAAAGCCTGCAGGACCAAACCAGAGGCTGTTGCCTTGCAAAACAAATCCCGTTCTCATCAAGCTGCACCCGTAAAAGACCAACAGTCACCAAACACATGATGAAAATCAGACCACAGGAAGAAAAGTAAGTACCACGACCCCAGACAGGAAGAAACAACATACAGGCCAAGGAAATGAGATGTATTACAATCCATGACCTTCAATTTCAAGAAAAAATAAACCAGACGTCTCAATACTCTGAAACTGTAAATCCACTGAAGACAGAACCCACTAAAGCTGACAAAGTAAACAATGCAAAGGTCTTTATAAGGATGAAGTGCCTACATGGGTACCGAGTCGTTTCAGTCGTGGTGGACTCTTTGAGACCACATGGACTGTAGCCTGCCAGGCTCCTCTGTCCATGGGATTCTCCAGGCAAGAATACTGGAGTGGGCTGCCATTGCCTCCTCCAGGGGATCTTCCCGACCCAGGAAGAGAACCCAGGTCTCCACCCCTGGGTATGTATTCAGAAAAAAAGAAAGACAAAGTCTAATTAGAAAAGATACATGCACCCTAATGCTTATGGTAACATTATTTATAATATGCAAGCTATGGGTGGAGCCCAAGTGCCCATCAAGAGAGGAATGGATAAGGAAGGTGTAGGGGGTGTGTCTGAATGCTGCTGCTGCTGCTAAGTCACTTCAGTTGTGTCCGACTCTGTGCGACCCCATAGATGGCAACCTACCAGGCTCTTCTGTCCCTGGGATTCTCCAGGCAAGAATACTGGAGTGGGTTGCCATTTCCTTCTCCAACTGTAAGTTGCTATTGGGCATTAAAATAACGTTTCAGTTATTTGGGAACTAACAGCCCCAAGTCATCTTGCGAAATTGGCAGACCAATTTATGTCGGCAGAGCGAGGCGTATTGACTTTGCGGCATGCTCTTCGATGACTGAAGTTTGCCCGTGGATGTAAGTGGTTATGCAAAGCACACTTGTGGATGTCTGGTTCACCAGTGCGGTTGTATCTTCACTGCTTACTGTCCAGTCGCTAAACCTTTCCGGATCCATGAACTGCAGCTCGCCAGGCTTCCCGATCTTTCCCTGTCTCCCAGAGTTTGCTCAGACTCATGTCCATTGAGTCTCTGACGTCATCTAACCATCTCATCCTCTATCGCCCCCTTTTCCTTCTGCCAGCAACCTTTCCTCACATCGGGGTCTTCACCAATGAGTCGGCTCTTGGCATCACGTGGCAAAGTATGGGAGCGTCTTTGTATCTTTACTAGGCGTCCTGCAACATACTTTAACACCTTGTGCTTGGAATGTTTAACCAGATTCTGTTGCTAAGAGATTCAACAACAAGCAGATAGGGACATTTTTTGACCCAAAGGCAATTGATGCTTCGTGGAAAGAAACGAGTGATTTTGCCTGTGTCCGTGGAAACCAAACCATTGCACTACACTGTCTTGCAATGCTGTTGCACAGATAGGTACGTGCTGGATATTCACGGTTCAGCTTTGGATATGATTCTCTTGTCTTTCTGGCCTGGTGAGTCTAGACCACAAGCAGGAGTAAAGGCAGGAACTTCTCTGAGTATGGGATTCAGGGATGCTCAAACAAGCACTCCAGAGTGCTAAGCTGTGGTTCCCTCCGATGTTTTATCCAAGGCGAAATATTGCCTTCTTTGCCAGGAAGGGCCAGGTTTCTCTTCAGAGGAGACAGCGGAAGGGGAAGAAAAATAGCTTTGTCCTTTAGGTTTCAAGAGTTATAAATTAAGCAGTGGTCCACAAGACAGATGAACAAGCTTGAGAAGTTTGCTTGCTTCAACTTTGGACTTTTCCCCTTGCTTTATTAAATCAAGTCCCCAAAGGTAGAGCGTCTTGTCCATATTTAAATAATGACATTTGCTTGCTTTATCCCTGCTCTTTGAGGACGTGTATATAATTGTCCTGGACGAGCCCCCGGGGTTCGGGGTGTGGGGGATACTGGTTCTTAAAGCTGATCCTCCAAGTAATGAGAGAGGTCATTTCTTAAAGGGCCCCTAGAATGAACTGTTGCAATACTTGTCTTATTTCCTAGAAGCAAACCGCATGCTAATATGAAACAACCTTCTACGTGTGTTCACATTGGGTACTTGTAATTTTTGCTATGGAAGCCAGTTGTTGGATTGGGTTATTTTTTTTTATGTTTTGGCTCATTTACCAAAGGTAATTTTTTTTTTCTTTTTTCCTGCCACTGGCTTCCGATTTCAGTTCTATTTAGATGTTCCCAACAGTGTAAGATGATATTACTCTGTAAATGATTTATTTACAGTCATGTTTAAAAACGGACATAGAGATGATTACAGCTTAATACACTCTTTTCTAGAAATTGTAGATTCTCATTTAGATTGAAGTCCTGGACTTTTAATATATATATAATATATGTGAGAAGATATATATATATATAATATATATGAGAAGATATATATGATATATATATCAGTATATTAACAAGAATATACACATATCATATATTCGCTATATATGATGATATAGCATAAATATGTTGTTGCATATATATTCTGGCATATATACAATATATATGTTCTCATATATATATATATTCTGCTATATATAGCATATATAGTCTAGTATAAATATAGAGTCCAGTGTAAATATATCATACATATGTCTAGTTCTTGTATATATATTGTCTAGGATAAATATATATATGTCCAAGCATATATAGTCTAATATATATACTCTTAGTTTGTATATTTTATATTATTTTTGTTGTTCAGTTGCTAAGTCATGTCTGACTCTTTTTAATATTGCATACATACATATATATATACATGCATACATCCATTACATACGGGGTTCCCAGGTTGCTTAGTGGTAAAGATGCTGCCTGTCAGTGTGGGAGACCTGGGTTTGATCCCTGGGTCGGGAAGATCCCCTAAAGAAGGAAATGGCAACCCATTCCAGTACTCTTGCCTGGGAAATCCCATGGACAGAGGAGCCTGGTGGGCTACAGTTCGTGGGGTCTCAGAGTCGGACACAACGGAGCAACATATTAGAATATATATAGGAACAAATATATGGATGCTATCAATAAGAATGCATATATGTTTATTATATATAATAATATATGTTGTATTATATTATATAGAATATATACTACTATATGTTATATATATTACATGTATATTATATATGTATTATATATATACAGTATTATATTATATATATTATATATACCAATGTATATATTATATAATATAGTATTATATTACAATACTTTATAATAAATAATATATAATATAATAATATATTATATTATAATTAGTATATATATTAGTATATATAATTAGTATATATTATACATTAGTATATATGTATTAGTATATATTAGTATCTATATATATTATATATATATACTGTATATATAGTATATTAGTATATAGTATATATACATTCATATATATAATTTATATATTATATATAATGAAATAAAATATTTATATATAATGTATATATTATATAATAATATTTGTGTGTGCATAAATATTAACATATGTTCAGATATGTGTACATATTCACATATACTTGCATATATGTGTATAAAGTTATGTTAAACACATAAATTCTGTAGAAACAAAATAATACTTGTGTCTGTATATATCTGTCAATAAATAGAACAATACGTAGTGATGCAGAGTGATCCTTTTGGACACCACTGGGGTGTCAGTAATAACTCTTAGTTTTTGGACAAATGAATCTTTAAAGATCCATAATCTAGACAAAGCTGGTCTATTACCACAGAGTGTGGTTAATGTCTGTTTTTTTTTTTTTTAATCTCCAAATCTCCGATAGTCGTTAAGGCAAAAACATTTCTTCAGGGAGGACATATACCTGCAAAGTAATTTAGATTAATGCACGCTCGCCAGGGGCAGCTTCAAAATCAATGTGTAATTAAAGGGACACGTCAGAGACATCTCTATTTGTTCCAACTCCGTGAACCAGTCAGCAGAGCGCAAAATGAGAGAGCCAGACAGAAGGATTTCCAGATGGGCAGCAAGGAGCCATCTCATGCAGAAATACAAATACTGAATACGGACGCACAGATATGGAATCCAAAGAGATGGCACTGATGAATTTACTTTCAGGGCAGCAGTGGAGAAAGAGACATGGAGAGCAGACCTATCTATGGATACAGTCGGGGAAGAGGACGGAGATGGGGAGACCTATGGAGAGAGTAACATAGAAATTTACAATACCATAAGTGAAATTCTAGCACAAGCTGAAATAAAGATTGCCGGGAGAAATATCAGTAACCTCAGATATGCAGATGACACCACCCTTAACGGCAGAAAGTGAAGAACTAAACAGCCTCTTGATGAAAGTGAAAGAGGAGGGTGAAAGAGTTGGCTTAAAGCTCAACACTCAGAACACTAAGATCATGGCATCTGGTCCCATCACTTCGTGGCAAATAGATGGAGAAGCAGTGGCTGACTTTATTTTTGGGGGCTCCAAAATCACTGCAGATGGTGACTACATCCATGAAATTAAAAGACGCTTGCTCCTTGGAAGGAAAGTTATGACCAACCTAGACAGCCTGTCAAAAATCAGAGACATTACTTGGCCAACAAAGGTCCGTCTAGTGAAGGCTGTGGTTTTTCCAGTGGCCATGTGTGGATGTGAGAGTTGGACTACAAAGATGCCAATGGGGATTTGCTGTGTGACCCAGGGAACTCAATCAGGGGCTCTGCAACAAGCTGAAGGGTGGGGTGGCAGGGAATTGGGAAGGAAGTCTGGGAGGGCGGGGGCATGGGTGTACCTATGGCTGATTCTTGTTGATGTAGGACAGATAACCACAAAATTCTGCAAACCAATTATCCTTCTATTAGAAAAATTTTTTAAGAAGAAAATGTTATTTCATGCAGTGTTACTACGTCTGCCAGGAGACAGGCTTTGTCAAATATGATGCTTTTATAAAAAACTGTTGCTGTGTGGTCGCTCAGTCATGTCTGACTCTTTGTGACCCCGTGGATTGTAGCCCCACCAGGCTCCTCTGCCCATGGGATTGTCCAGGTCAGAATACTGAAGTGGGTTGCCATTTCCTTCTCCAGGGAATCTTCCTGACCCAGCAGTTGAACCCAGGTCTTCTGCGTTGGCAGGCAGATTCTTTACTGATGAGCTACCAGGGAAGCCATCTATTAAAAATATTTTCCTTCATTTGCTTATTTATTTAACATCTTGATCTTTTTATAATTAGGCTCGACAGTCATAAAATTACATCTCGGTAGATACAACTATAATACCAGTCTTAGTTGTGGCATGTGGGGTCTAGTTCCTTGACCAGGGATTGAACCCTGGCCCCCGACACTGGGAGTGTGTCATCTTAGTCACTGGACCACCAGGGAAGTCCCACTTACCTATTTCTAATTTGTGAAATTCTGTTATGCTTAAAGAAGCTCGAGAGGGTAGTCCAAAAATTTATCTTTAAAACCGAAATTGCATGCATTCCTTTTATCTTGGGCTTCCTCGGTGTCTCAAATGATAACGAACTCTGTCTGCAATGTGGGAGACCTGAGTTTGATCCCTGGGTTGTGAAGATCCAATCCTGGAGAAGGAAATGGCAACCCACTGCAAAACATCACAGAGAAAATAAAAAATAATAAGCCACAGTTTAAAAGAAGATACTTGCAGAACAAATATCTGAAAAATAGCCTTGAATCTTGAATGTATAAGAGCCCTCCACATTCAATAAAAAGACAACAAATTATGAAAATCACAATACTAACTGGATAAAGATTGGAACACATCACCAAAGAAGATACACCTACAGCAGGCAGATAAGCATATGAAAAGATGCTCCAAATCATTGAGAACTGAGAAATGCAAAATGCAGTACGTTGGAGTACCACCAATAATGTTTCATTTCCAAAGCTGGGAATTTTGGCTTGTTTCAAAATCTCGATTTTGCTGACTTGTTTGTTCAGGTGCTAAGTTGTGTCCAAGTCTTTGTGACCCCCGTGGAGTGCAGCACGCCAGGCTTCCCTGTCCTTCACCATCTCCCAGAGTTACTCAAACTCATGTCCATCGCGTTAGTGACGCCATCCAACCATCTCATCCTCTGTCGTCCTCTTCTCCTCCCGCCCTCAGTTTTTCCCAGCATCAGACTGACTTAGCAGCATCTTTTCTTCGTTCACGCTTAATGGACCATCATGCATGTTTAAAACAGATCTGTGTAAAAACACTCCGCGTATTCTCAGGAAATATGGAACGTGAAATTTTACATGCCTGGATTCATCAACCACAGAGATTGTATCACCAACTCTTATTTGAAGAGAGTACATTTTTCCTTTTGCTTCAATGTATACAGTATTTCACGTTCTATTTATTTTTTGTTTTTAAGTGATGCTCGAAGAAACAAAAAAAAAAAAAGGAAAAGGAGAGAATGGCAAGACTGGTAAAGAGAAGAAAACTTCTTGGTGAAAATGGAACAGGTCCCCAAGCCACAAACGCATCTCTGCAGGGTAAGGTACTGGGAGCCAGACTCAGCTTGCTCAGGTCACGAGTTGAGTGAAGGGAGAGCAACATTTCTTTCAATGTGTGCATGTGTTGCTCAGTCATGCCCAACTCTTTGTGACCCCATGGGCGGTAGCCCACCAGGCTCCTCTGTCCATGGGATTCTCCAGGCAAGAATCCTGGAGTGGGTTGCCATGCCCTCCTCCAGGGGATCTTCCCCACCCAGGGATGCAACCCGAGTCTTTTAGGTCTCCTGAATTGGCAGGTGGGTTCTTTATAACTAGCACCACCTGGGAAGCCTTACACATATGTGTATATATATACACACATATGTGTATATATTTATATACACATATACACATATATAAACCATATATATAAAACCATAGGCATATGTGTATAGATATTTATATATGCACATATTTTAATACAAATATAAATGTGTATATACAAAATGTAGGCGCATGTGTATAGATATTTATATGTAAATGTGTAAGTATATATGTAAATGTATTTATATGTAAATGTATAATATGTAAGTGTATAAGTATCTATACAGGGACTTCCCTGGAGGTTAGGACTCTCCGCTCTCAACTTGGAGGGTGCAAGTTCGATCCCTGGTCGGAGAACTAAGATCCCACCAGCCACGCAGCACAACTCAAAAAAGAAAAAAAAAAACTATACTTGTATGTCTGTTTTATATAGACACATTGCTTATATTTTGATGCTTCTATTTTCCATTGAAATATAATAATACTGTTTAAAAACATACAGAAAATGTTTCTCTAAATAATATAAATGTGTGTATATAGTCGGACACGACTGAGCGACTGAACTGAACTGATGTACACACATACACACCATAGGTACATATATGTGCACACACACCGCATGTACATATATGTGCACACACCATATGTACACATATGTGTACACAAATGAACATCACAGTACATATATGTGTGCACATGTACACATATGTGCACACACCATATGTACATATATGTGTACACACGCCATATGTACATATATAAATAAACACATGCATAAGTGTGTACATTTATATACGTATGTATATTTATATAAACCTATACACACAAGCATCTCTTTATATACGGACATTTTGACATGCATCTGTGCATATGGACAGATAGCGACATAAATAAGGCTTCCCAGATGGCTCAGCGATAAACACTTGCCTGCCAATGCAGGAAATCTGGGTTCGATCCCTAGGTTGGGAATATCCCGTGGAGGAGGGCATTTCAACCCTCTCCAATATTGTTGCCTGGAGAATCCCATGGATGGAGAAGCTGGACAGGCTACAGTCCATGGCGTCACAAAGAGTCAGACACGACTGAAGTGACTTAGGACGCAAGTCAGTCCATAACAGAGATGAAGCAGAGATGGATGGGGATATTTAGTTTAGTTTTTTTTTTTTAAGCAAATTCCTCTGCAGAACTAGAGTCATTACCATGCACAGAGAATGTCACAGAACCAAAATGTCCCATCCATAAAAGAATACTGCGTAATATGAACAGATTACAAATCCATCAATGTTCCCAGCTGCTGATGCTATGAGCGATGGAGCCATATGTTCGCTTAAATAAAGCTGTGAGTTATTCTCATGGAATTAAATAAAAACGCTGATGGATATTTTCAGAAACATGTACTTTTATCTTGCCTCAATTCACTGAATAAGTGTTTCCCAGGTAGGTCAGTGGTAAAGAATCCACCTGCCAATGCAGAAGACTCAGGTTCCATCCCTGGGTTGGGAAGACCCCCTGGAGGAGGGCACGGCAACCCACTCCAGTATTCTGGCCTGGAGAACCCCACGGACAGAGGAGCCTGATGGTCTACAGTCCATGTGGTCGCAAAGAGTCTGACACGACTTACCACTCAGCATTGCTCCATCTCTTTATCTCCATCTTACAATGTGCTTGTTGAGGGAAAAGGGTCCGTGTTCCCTCATATAACCCTCCGCCATCCGACTATATATTCATGATGCCCTAAGAATCTCCCATGGTCATTATTTCCTCATGAACCCTAGAGTCTAGAGGTTTGATCCCATGAGAGTTTGCTTCAACAAGATGATTTCTATCATGAGCTGCAAATTGCTAGCATTTCTTTATTGTTTCATAGGAAGCATCTTCGGGGGTCTTTATCTGTAAAAAGTGAAAGTGTTACTCAGCTGCGTCTGACTCTTTGCGATCCCATGGACAGTAGCCCGCCAGAGTCATTTGTCCGTGGGATTCTCCAGGCAAGAATACTGGAGCGAGTATTAGAAAGTACTGCGTTTCTCTATGTTTGCCTTCTCTTGTGCTGATTAGGTGAGCTGTTTCTATAAAGAGATGATTCATGTCTTCAACGACTGGGTTAAACTGAGGTAGGTTCTGCTCAGGTTGTAAAGAATCTGCCTGCAGTGGAAGAGACCCCAATTTGATTCCTGGGTCAGGAAGATCCGCTGGAGAAGGGATAGGCTACCCACTCCAGTGTTCTTAGGTTTCCGTGGTGGCTCGGCTGGTAAAGAATCCACCTGCAATGCAGGAGACCCGGGTTCGATCCTTGGGTCAGGAAGATCTCCTGGAGAAGGGAACACCTACGCAATCCAGTATTCCGGCCTGGAGAATCCCATGGACTGTATAGTCCATGGGGTAGCAAAGAGTCGGACTCGACTGAGCGACTTCACTTTAGGCTGTGTTTAAGAAAGCTAGGGGAGGCACTTCCCTGGAGGTCCAGTGGTTAAGAATCTGCCTGCCAGGAATGGAGAGGCAGACACACAGATCTGGGGATGTGGTGGGGGCAGGGGAGGAAGGGGAGGGTGGGACAAATTGAGAGAGTATGCTGGAAACATGTACTCTACCCTGTGTAAAATAGATACCCACTGGGCAATAGATACCCAGCAACGAGAAGCCGCCAGGACACGGCTAGAGAGCAGCCCCTGCTCGCTGCAAATACACAAAGCCCTTGCCCCGCAAGCAAGACCCAGTGAGGCCAAAATTTAAAAATGCATTCATTTAAAAAAAAAAAAAAAGAAAGTTAGGGGAAATGTATATTCTTTCACTTTGTCTACAAGGTTGCAAATGACATTTCCTCCCACTCCCCGCCCCCGGGTTTGTTTCTTTAAACTCATGCCATGACTGATAGAAACTTCTTTGCTGAGCATCCTGGCCCGGCATGGTTCCTAGTCTTTAATGGAACATCCGACATGCACGTTTTATCAAGGGATGCCCATGTGGGAATACCTGTTATGCTGAGCTGGACAGGGCACTTTTCACAGGTCTGCAAGGCTCCCTCGACGCTGGAGTGCTATAATTAGCTGCAAAATGACAGATAACTGCATTGCATCAGGCGTTGCCATGTGTGGCAGACAGGGTCATTTCTGCTCATTTTCTGCCCCACATCTTTTGAACATTCTTTCCGTCACTTGAACACCTGGATTCAATCCCTGGGTCGGAAGGATCCCCTGGAGGAGGGCATGGCAACCCACTCCAGTACTCTTGCCTGGAGAATCCCATGGACGGAGGAGCCTGGCGGGCTGCAGTCCACGGGGTCATAGAGACACGACTGAGCGACTAGGCACAGTCCATCCCTTAAGACAGAGGGAGCTGGGTGGAGAGATGGTACAAAAGCGTTTCTGTTCGCATTATTCTCTCAATCTCTGTCAACACACCCTTCACTCATGAACTCCTTCATCTACTTTGAGCAGAGGATAATCTCAACTCTTCTTTTGCAAAGCCCCCCCTTCTACCGTGGAGAATTTCCCTAGGTTTTCGCCCAAATCCTTACCTGTCTCTGGGGCCGTTTTAAGTTATCCGTCTGTCCTAGAGCCTGGGCTCAGGAATCTGGACTTTCTCTGAACGGTCCTGAGGTACCCTGCAAGAGTTTTAATCAGAAAACCTGGTTGAGACGTCGTGGGTGGCAACAGTGGGTAGCAGTCTACTGGCCAATGCGGGGGCCGCGGGTTCGATCCTGGGGTCTGGGAAGACCCCGCATGCCGTGCAGCACCTGAGCCTAAGCTCCACAGCTACTGAGCCCGTGTGACCTATAGCTTGTGCTTCTCAACAAGAGACGTCACCACACAAGAAGCCCACAGACACCGCACCTAGAGAGCAGCCCCTGCTTGCCACAGCTAGAGAGAAGCCTGTGTTCAGCAGCAGAGAGCCAGCATAATAAACCAATACATTTTAAAAGGGAAAGTCAGGTGGGTGGATAAAGAAGGTGTGCTACGTATACACAACGGAATATGACTCAGGCAGAGGAAGAATGAAGCGGTGCCATTTGCAACAACATGGGATGCGCCCGGAGATGATCGTATGAAGTGAAGTGAAGCAGGAAAGCACAAATATTATATGATATACTTACATGTGGAACCTTAAAAAGTGATAGACATGCACTCGTTTACAAAGCAACATCAAAGACTACTTTTTGCTGATTTGACAACGTCCTCAGCCTCTCCTGTTTATTCATGTTACTATTAACTCAGAAGGAAGGGTGTCAAAGACCTGCATCCGAGAAAGCCCCAACCCAGAATATTAACTCAGAAGTCTCCAAGAATTCACCCGAGACTTCAGTATTTTATGAGAGTCCCTCGAGTAATTCTTCTATGTAGGCAGGGTTGAGATTTATGAAGATGAGCTTCGGACAGATGAAAATGAAGCCTTTATCGACCTCTGAAGTTCTCCAAAGTCAACCTGATCTATAGATGAGGAGTTTGAATTGTTACCTGAGGTCACTCGCTTCTTTCCAGTCCGACTCTTTGAGAACCCATGGACTGTAGTCCCCCAGGCGCCTCTCTTCATGAGACTCTCTAGGCAGGAACCCTGGAGTGGGCTGCCATTTCCTTCTCCGGAATTGTTACATGCACGTGCAAATCAAATTCCATGATTCAAATCAAATGCTAGAGCGACGATGAAGGAGGAAACACAGACAGAATGTAAGAAGGAAAAAGGAGGAAGGAAAGGAGAAAGGAGAAAAAATATTTGCACCATCAGAAAAGAAAATTTGTCATGTGTCATGTGTTGTTATAAACTTCATAACTTTAGATTTATTGAATCCTCAGGACACACAGAAGGAAAGAAATACAACATATGTGCAGCCCTATATGTGGAAAATTCGTGACATTTCCCAGGCTTGGGCCATTAAAGAGGTTTTTTGTGAGGAAAAATTTCTGGAGCGGAGTCCAGATGGTTCATGGTTGGTGGGGCTATTAATGTGACAGAGACATTTTTCTAACACTGGCGCATTCCATAGTTGTCAATGTTCGCTGAGAGGAAGAAGTGCCCTGAGGTCCCTGCAACCCTATTAATAATTAAGTTTTTAGCGGCCATAATTAAATTCCAGCATAAATCTTACTGTTAATCTAGAGAAACACAAAATTTTGAAGGAAAAAAAAATCAGCTAGAAATAATTTAAGGTGACAAAGTGAATTTCCATATCATATTAAAGGCTTTAGAAGCATGCATAGAAAAGAAATCAAATTTCCATGAAATTAGCTGGTGTTGAGTGCCTACTATTTGTGTAAAAAATAGCCCTCCATATGTGGACACTTACAATGAACCGAAGTCTGCTGAAATTCATGTTATTATTTTGAGCTCACAGAAAAAACTGAGAATTCAAGATATTAGCTTTTTCATCAAGTTTATGCTGTTAGGCACACCCAAAATAGTTGTGGTTTTTTCCAGTGGTCATGTATGGATGTGAGAGTTGGACTATAAAGAAAGCTGAGCGCCGAAGAACTGATGCTTTTGAACTGTGGTGTTGGAAAAGACTCCTGAGAGTCCCTTGGACTGCAAGGAGATCCAACCAGTCCGTCCTAAAGGAAGTCAGTCCTGAATATTCATTGGAAGGATTGATGCTGAAGCTGAAACTCCAACCCTTTGGCCACCTGATGCAAAGAGCTGACTCACTGGAAAAGACCTTGATGCTGGGAAAGATTGAAGGCAGGGAGAGAAGGGGACGACAGAGGATGAGATGTTTGGATGGCATCACCCACTAGATGGATGTCCATACTTGGGAATGTAGCTTGCCAGTCTCCTCTGTCCATGGGATTCTCCAGGCAAGAATACTGGAGTGGGTTGCCATTCCCTCCTCCAGGGGATCTTCTCTACCCAGGGATCGAACCCATGTCTCCTACACTGCAGGCAGATTTTCTACCACAGAGCTACCAGGGAAGCCACACAGGAGAGCTGGCACATAATAAATTTAAACGGGACCTCATTTCACCACCGTGGCATATCTAGTCCAATAACATATGTGACAAAGCATACGGAATGTTTTTCTTTCAAACCTCCTACCACATCCAAAGAGGCCACCAAGTCTTTAAAAATCTTAACGAAGGATGGAAAAACGATCCAGAAGGTGGAACCCAGGAGATCTGTTGTTGTTTTCAAAGAACATTGCCATTAGTTTCAAATCAAAATTTTCTTTGTAAAAGGAGAAACTCCAAAGATTTTTTTTTTTTTTTAATCCCTGGCCAGGGATTTGAACCCGTGTCCCCTTGCAGTGTAAGTCCAGAGCCTTAACCCCTGGACCAGCAGAGAAGTCCTTAGAATTTTCTATTTAAAAGGAGAAACTGTGAAATTTATTTGATCATATTCAGTCTGAATTAACTTATCCCTCACTTGCCTATCTTGAAAACTTGCCCAACATTTAAGGAGCTGTGAAGTTCAAATACTTTACCAAGCCAAGTGATGCCAACGCCAGAGAAATAGGTGGTTTACTGCCTTACAGAAGCACTCCCTTTCCCTGGGATCTAATACTAATGTAATAATAACATAAGTCGAGTGCATGATAAATGCACTTGAACCATCCGAAATCCATCTCCCCTCTTGGTCCATCCACGGAAAAATTGTCTTCCATGAAACCAGTCCCTGGTGCCAAAAAGATTAGGGTTTGCTGTCCTAAATCATTTAAGTTTTCCCCAAAGAAAAGGCGGGAGGGTTTCCCAGGTGGCACTATGGTAGAAACCTGCTTGTCAATTCAGGACACCTAAGAGACCTGGGTTTGATCCCTGGGTCGGGAATTGATCCCTTGAAGGAGGAGGAAATGGCAACCCACTCCAGTATTCTTGCCTGCAGAATCCCAAGGACAGAGGAGCCCGGCGGGTTATAATCCAGTGTGAATGTGTGAAATTTGCTCAGTTGTGTCTGACTCTTTGCGACCCCATGGACTGCAGCACGCCAGGCTTCCCTGTCCTTCACCATCTCCCGGAGTTTGCTCTAATTTGTGTCCATTGAGTCGGTGATGCCATCCACGCATCTTATCCTCTGTCATCCCCCTTCTCCTCCCGCCTTCAATCTTTCCCAGCATCAGGGTCTTTTCCAGTGAGTCAGTTCTTCACATCAGGTGGCCAAAAGTTTGGAGCTTCAGCTTCAGCATCAGTCCTTCCAATGCATATCCAGGACTGATTTCCTTTAAGATGGACTGGTTGGGTCTCCAGGTCGGGGGAGAAAAAGTGAGCCAGCTCCCATGCCTGATTTCCACTTGAGCGGAGCTCCGGGCTGAGGAACTGGGAGTGCTGGTTTTGTGACAAAAGACGTTTTATTAAATTACATGCGGGGGCTGTCTGCAGGGGTGTGTCTGGCGGGGGACTGCCAGGGCCCACAGGAGCCGCAGGTCGTTAGGAAAACTCAGTCTGTGACTGGGGTGGGGGCAGGCAAGGGTCGGAGACCTCACCTTCCGGGGGTGATTGGTGAGGGTTGGTCTTCCTTGGGTCTTTTGAATGAGAGCTAGAAAGATTTCTTTGCAAAAGTCTTCTTTTTTTGTTTTTCCTTTTTAAAATGAAATCAGTGGTGTGCATGCAAGATGTAAAAAAAGGCAGATCAAGAAGTTTAAAGATAAATGCCTGGTGGGGATGTTCACAGTTGAGTTTCTGAGATGCTGGGACTGCAGGGTGCTTTTCACCTTGGGTTTATCAAAGCCATGAGCACTTCCTGGGGGGATGGGGAGAATGGGGGAGGGACCTCACCTCCCCCCAACCTCCACCCCTAGCTGAGGCTGACCTGCTTGGGGGCTGAGCAGATCTGCCCCAGGGATAAATCCCATCACCCCCCACCCCGACTCCTTGTAGCTGTCTATGAACTGAGTGATCGACTTGTGTGCATTCCAAGATTCCTGGGTGTGACTTAAAAATGTTATAAAGCAAGAGGTCGCTTTGCTCCCTGTTTCAATAATTCCATTCTTATTGTTTGATCCACCTTACGTCACTAAACCTAGGCAGTGTATTGAAAAGCAGACAACACTTGCGCTGCAAAGATCCGTCTAGTCAAAGCTATGGTTTTTCCAGTAGTCATGTATGGATGGGAGAGTTGGACCATGTACAAGGCTGAGCGCTGAAGAATGGATGCTTTTGAACTGTGGTGTTGGAGAAGACTCTTGAGAGTCCCTTGGACTGCAAGGAGATCCAACCAGTCCATCCTAAAGGAAATGAACCCTGAAGATTCATTGGAAGAATGGACGCTGAAGCTGAAACTCTAGTTCTTTGCCACATGGTGTGAAGAGCTGACTTACTGGAAAAGACCCTGATGCTGGGAACAAGTGAAGGCGGGAGGAGAAGGGGGCGACAGAGGATGAGATGGCTGGATGGCATCACCGACTCATTGGACATGAGTCTGAGCAAACTCTGGGAGATGGTGAAGGACAGGGAAGAAGCCTGGCGTGCTGCAGTCCATGGGATCCCCAAGAGTGAGACAGGACTGAGCAATTGAACAACAACTTAAGATTTAATAGCATCCTAGAAGGATGCCATCTGCAGTGACATGGATGGACCTAGACATTGTCACTCTGAGTAAAGTTAAGTCAGACACTTCACTGAGGGTGGACTCTTTAAAAAAAAGAATGCAAGTAAACTTACTTACATAACCGGGGACATCTCTATTGGTCCGGCGGTCAAGACTCTACGTTTTCAATGTACCGGCTGCCGGTTTGATCCCCGGTCTGGGAACTAGCTCCCACATGCCACAGCTAAAGATCCTGAACACCAAAACGAAGATAGAAGACCCTGAGGGCTACAATTAAGGCCAGGAGGTGCCAAATGAAATGAATGAACAAGTATATGATGAATAAAACAGAAATGGAGTCACAGATGTGGAAAGCAAGTTATGATTACCAAGAGGGTAAGAGGGGAAGCATAAATTGGGAGATTGGGATTAACATGTACACACTGCTATATACATAAAACAGACCGCTAATGAGATCTTACTGTACGTCAGAGGGAACTCTGCTCCATGCTCTGTGGTGACCTAAATGGGTAAAGAATCTAAAGAAAGACTGAACTTATGTATATGTATAATTGAATACTTTGCTGTACACCCCAAACTAATGCAACATTGTAAAGCAACTCTGCTGCCATAAGAATGCAAAATATAAAATGAAACATTTTTAAAGTTTTGTTTAAAAGGTTGAAAAATAAAATTTCACAGCATCTTAAGCTGAAAATGGTTGAACTAAAGGCAGAGACCAGGACCCAAGGAAGAGATTTTTTTTTTTTTTGCAAGCTTAAAAACAAGGGAAAAAAAAAGGAAAAGAAAACGGTCTCTGGCTTTGGCGGGAGATTGCTTACTGACAAGGAATGATATTACTTCTAGCTTCAGATGCTGAACAAGAGGAGGGTGAGAGATGCCTGTGACCTTGCTTTGCAGAATCTGTACTGCCAGTTCAGTTTCAGGTCATCGTCCTCTGAGGACCTTCTAAAAATTAAATGGCAGGTGAACACAAGGGTGCAAACCTATTTTCAATTTCAGGAGATAAATATTTGATGTGTGCATCCTTCTGAGCCCGGGGGATCAGCTAAGCAAAAAAGAGCAGAGGATAAATGGGCAGAAAGCTGGGTTGATGAGGATGGCGTGTACACAGTCCAGACCGACACTGGCTCCCGTTACAAGTGAATCTGGGACAGGATGTAGAAAGCAATGGCGTGAGGATTCTGCTAGGTGAGGAATAAGGAAGAGACGGGAGAAGGAAATCAAAACTCAAGGAAGGGGGGTGAGGGGGGAGGAATTGAGAAATTGGAATTGACATCTGCTCACTACTGATACTCTGTATAAAATAGATGACTCGTGAGAACTTAACTGTACTCCACTGGGAACGCTACTCAGCAGTCTGTGGTCACCTCCATGGGAAGGAAATCCAAAAAAGAGGGGACATGTGTACCCCTCTAGCTGATCCCTGCTGGCTCAAATGGTAAAGAATCTGCCTGCAAAGCAGGAGATGCAGCTTCGATCCCTGGGTGGGGAAGATCCCCCTGGAGAAGGGAATGGCTACCCACTCCAGTATTCTTGTCTGGAGAACACCCCCATGGACAGAGGAGCCTGGCGGGCTACAGTCCACGGGGTCACAAAGAGGCGGACACGACTGAGTGACTGACAGACACACACATAGCTGATTCACTTTGCCGCATGGCAGGAAGTAACACAGCCGTGTAAAGCAACCATGAAAAGTGAGAGTGTGTCATTCAGCCACGAAGGCGGGTTCTTTATCACCTGAGCCCCCAGGGAAGATTGCAATGGAATACTACTCAGCCGTGAAAAAGAACAGCATAATGCCATTTGCATTATTTTGACCCGTTGGAAAGGACTCATTGGAAAAGACTCTGAGGCTGGGAAATATTGAAGGCGGGAGGGAAAGGGGACGCAGAGGATGAGATGGTTGGATGGCATCGCTGACTCGATGGACGTGAGTTTGGGTAAACTCCGGGAGCTGGTGATGGACAGGGAAGCCTGGTGTGCTGCGGTTCATGGGGTCGTGAAGAGTCGGACATGACTGAGCTACTGAATTAAATGCCATCTACACCAACGTGGACTGACCTAAACAGTGTCATACGAAGTGAAGCAAGACAGATAAAGAAAAAATATCATACGCTCTCGCTTCTACGTGCAATCTTTACAAACGGTACAAATGAACTTATTGACTAAACAGAAATAGTCACAGACTTAAGAAACTTAGGGTTACCAGGGAGGGTGTGTGGAGGATCAGACTGGAAGACTGGGATTGAGACATACACACTACTGTGTATAAAATAGGCAACTAAGAAGGGACCTCTATTCAATACTCCATAACGACCTATACGGGAAAGGAATCTGAAAAAAGGGGGATACATGTCTATACGTACATACAGCAGAGTGAATCAGCCATATATATATGTGAATAACATATATATATATATATATATATATATAAAAGTGATTAACTGATGGACTTTGTTCTGTTGCTGACACAAACACCATTGTTAATCAACTCTACGCCAGTAAGCAAACATGCCTTATGGACATTTTGCACAGGACCAAGTATCTGCCAACCTGGGTCAGATGCAAAGTATTAAAATCTTCATCAGAACTACTAAGGCAGACTGCAAGGAGAGCATGCTAAGTCTTGTCAGTCATGTCTAGCTCTTTGCGACCCCATGGACTGTAACCCGCCAGGCTCCTCTGTCCATGGGATGCTCCAGGCAGGAATCCTGGAGTTGGGTTGCCATGCCATCCTGCAGGGGATCTTCCCGACCCAGGGAATGAACCTGGGCCTCCTGCATTGCAAGTGGACTGTTCACCCGGGAAGCCCAGATTGAGGGAAAGTGGGAAATTAATAATAATAATAAGAGGAGGCAATATTATTAATATAGAATGTTAGTGGTCATAGAAGCTCTGCAAATTCACACATCCAGGATGCTTCATCACATGTCTGGACATCATGAAATTTAGTGAGGATGAGATAATTGAGCTCGGGAGATCTTGGAGTCACAAAAGGTGGGAGGAAGCAGGTGGTAAGATTCCGGGCAATTGTCCACGTCCCACGCTTTTTTCTCTTAAGCTAAAATTCAGGCAGGGACCACAATCTCTTTCTCCTTCTATACAAATCAGATGTGATTATTCTTAAGTGGGATCAGTCAGGACTGGGTGGATGAGCCTTCCAATGGAGACCAGAATAAGTCATCTTGATTAACAATACATTGAACCGAATTGTGGTTGAGGGAGGGGGCAATCAGAGGGCTTCTCAGTTCATTTTGTATCTTGAATACTCAAAATTCGGTTCAATGGCTCCTTTGTTCCAATGAGCCCCGTAAATATCTCATTTAATTCAGGATCTCTCTCTTTTTTTTTCTTTAACTGAAGAAATCTTTCCCCTCACCCAGGTCAGACATGTGTTACCAGCGGGGGTCTAGAGGGAAAAGAAGGCAGCACATTGAATTTCTAATTTATCATACCATCCTGCTAGCGTTTTTCTCGTGCTTTACGGCTGAGCTGTCTTTCAAAGGCTTGTTAGGATCAGACCTCACCCACTCATCTTTGGCTCACGTCGACTGTCAGTGGAATCACGTAATTCCTTAGAGACTGCTGTTACCGCCTTCTGCTCATTCATTTTTAAAGAAGATCAACGCCCACGGTGTAAGAGAAGCCCTGATTGTTCAAGTCTTCATAGGGTGTGGAGGTGTTCCCTCTGTATAAGTCTTCAATACGTTAGGATTCTATCTGGGGTTGAATGGAACCTGGGGGGATTTTTTTTAAGTACGTTTAATTCTGATACTTATTATTTACTTCCAACGTCAGCCGTGATCCTAGAGGATGTTTATTCTTTCTAAACATTTTATTTTATGTTAGAGTATAGCCGATTAACAATGCCGTGATGGTTTCAGGCAGATAGCAAAGGCACTCAGTCATACATATACACGTATCCATTCTCCCCCAAACTCCCCTCCCATCCCGGCTGCCACGTGACATTGAGCAGACTTCCCTGTGCTGTCCAGCATGTCCTTGCTGGTTCTCCATGTTAAACACAGCAGTGTGTCCACGTCCATCCCAGACTCCCTGACCATCCCTTCCCCCATCCTTCCCCCTGGTGACCATAAGGTTATTACAGAGTATTGAGCAGACTTCCCTGTGCTGTCCAGCAGGTCCTTGCTGGTTCTCCATGTTAAACACAGCAGTGTGTCCATGTCCATCCCAGACTCCCTGACTATCTCTTCCCCTCACCTTTTCCAGCCTGAAAAGCATAAGGCTTTTACAGAATACTGAACGGGGTTCCCTACACAGCAGGTCCTTGTTGGTTATCCATGTTAAATACAGCCATTCACACATGACTTCCCCAACCTCCCTAACAAGCCCTTCCCCTCACTAATTAATGCTGCCTGCAGAATCTAGACATCAATACTTCTAAAAATATATTTATTTTCTCCTTTCAGTGCTTAGTGAGAGGAAAATGATGTTATTCTACAAAACATTTGCAAGGAAAGACGTTTCATCACACTAAAATATCTATTGTTTGTGTCTTATTTGTTCCAGAAGACAGTCATTTTTCAGTTTGATTCTTTTTGAAATACAAGTCATCATTTCTTTCAATCAAAACCAATTCATTTCTTTCAGAAGACTACCTTGTGAAATTGTAAGAAAAAGATCCCTTTTATGAGATTTGAAGAGCATTCTGTTGTACTCAAAGAAATAATTTGTACTGTGCTGAGGAATAGCAGTGGGACAAATATGATGTCTATTAAATTTTTGTACTATTACAAGCCCCAACAAGTGGAAAAAATAAAGACTCCAGTTGTACTTCATGAAATACGTGCAAATATATATATCTAAACGGGACACCAGTCCAATGCTAAACAGAATCAATCAAAACATCACCCAGAAGGAAATGGGAAAGCCCATGAATTATGAGAAAGGATTAGATTTATATAAAATTATGAATTAGGTAATGATCTATCAAGAACTATTACTCCATAATCACACAAACTAAAGAAGATCCTGTTCACATTATTCCAAAAGGTTCAACATCTAAATAAAATAAAATATTGTTTCTATTCAACAAGCTATTTATCTAGATCCTGTTATTTCAGTTCAATTCAGTTGCTCAGTCATGTCCGACTCTTTGCTACCCCATGGACTGCAGCACGCCAGGCTTCCCTGTCCATCACCAACTCCTGGAGCTTACTCAAATCCATGTCCATTGAGTCGGTGATGCCATCCAACCATCTCATCCTCTGTCATCCCCTTTCTCCTCTCGCCTTCAATCTTTCCCAGCATCAGGGTCTTTTCCAATGAATCAGTTCTTCACATCAGGTGGCCAAAGGATTGGAGTTTCAGCTTCAACATCAGTGCTTTCAACGAATATTCAGGACTGATTTTCTTTAGGATGGACTGGTTGGATCTCCTTGCAGTCCAAGAGACTCTCAAGAGTCTTCTCCAACACCACAGTTCATAAGCATCAGTTCTTTGGTGTTTAGCTTTCTTTATTCCAACTCTCACATCCATACATGACCAATGGAAAAACCATAGCTTTGACTAGACAGACATTTGCTGGCAAAGTAATGATTCTGCTTTTTAATATGTTAAGTTGGCCACAGTTTTTCTTCCAAGGAATAAGTGTCTTTTAATTTCATGGCTGCAGTCACCATCTGCAGTGATTTTGGAGCCCAAGAAAATAAAGTCTCTCACTGTTTCCATTGTTTCCTCATCTATTTGCCATGAAGTAATGGGACCTACGGAGAAGGCAATGGCAACCCACTCTAGTACTCTTGCTTGGAAAATCCCATGGACTGTGGAGCCTGGTAGGCTGCAGTCCATGGGGTCTGGAAGAGTCGGACACGACTGAGCGACTTCAATTTCACTTTTCACTTTAATGGGACCTGATGCCATGATCTTAGTTTTCTGAATGTTGAATTTAAGAATGTTAAGCCAACTTTTTCACTGTCCTCTTTCACTTTCATCAAGAGGCTCTTTAGTTCTTCTTTGCTCTCTGCCTTAAGGGTGGTGTCATCTGCATATCTGAGGTTATTGACATTTCCCCCGGCAATCTTGACTCCAGCTTGTGTTTCATCCAGCCCAGCATTTTTCATGATGTTGTCTGTGAGTGTCCAGGAGTCTCCAGTGGAGGCATGGGTCAGTGGTGGCCGGCTGCAGGATTTGGGGGTGCTGAGTGTAGCGGTACATGCATGGGATGTTTTGAAGAGGTCACCATTATCCTCCCTGCTGGCTCAGATGGTAAAGCGTCTGCCTACAATGCGGGAGACCCGGGTTCAATCCCTGGGTCGGGAAGATCTCTTGGAGAAGGAAATGTCAACCCACTCCAGTATTCTTGCCTGGAAAAACCCATGGTCAGAGGAGCCTGGTAGGCTACAGTCCATGGGGTCACAAAGGGTCGGACACGACTGAGTGACTTCGCTTTCACTTTCACTCTATATATAAGTTAAGCAGGGTGACAGTATACAGCCTCGAAGTACTCTTTTCCCTATTTGGAACCAGACCATTGTTCCATGTCCAGTTCTAACTGTTGCTTCCTGACCTGCATACAGATTTCTCAGGAGTCAGGTCAGGTGGTCTGTTATTTCCATCTCTTTAAGAATTTTCTGCAGTTCGTTGTGATCAACACAGTCAAAAGCTTTGCTGTAGTCAATAAAGCAGAAGTAGACATTTTCCTGTTATTTAGCTCATCACAAAAGGTATAACAAATCTCTTTAACAATAAGATTTAAAAACTAGACCGCAGATAATCACAGTTCCAGGAATATTTTAATTTAATAAAAATGCAAACCTAATTGCCTGGAATTGTAAAAAGGGTTTGATTCACTGATTTCCAGAGTGTTGTATTTTCAGGTAGCAATACATATTTCTGTAGATGCTATCTTTGTTTCCATTTTATGGAGATGATGCTTTGGGATAAATTTAGGATAAATTCCACCATGGTGGAAAATATTTATTGATAGAAATTTATCATAAAGTGTTATCTCCGTAAAGTGTAAACAAATAGTTTGCATCAATTTTCCAACTCATACCTATAATCTACTTTGCTGTCATTTGGACTTCCCTGGTGGTGCTAGTGGTAAAGAATCTGCTTGCTAATGTAGGAGACACAGAAAACGCATGTTCGATCCCTGGGTCGGGAAGATCTACTGGAGAAGGGAATGGCAACCCACTCTAGTATTCTTGCCTGGGAAATTTCATGGACGGAGGAGCCTTGGTAGGCTGGTCCAAGGGGTCTCAAAAGAGTCTGACACAACTGAATGACTTTCACACACGCATGTAAGACCAAAAGGCGATCAACATAATATCTAGGGCTAATTCTTTAGGTTTTCTCATTGGACACATAGCACTCTGTTAATCACCGTATATTGCGAGGTTAAGAGTAAGCAAATTTTCTTATTGTTCTCTGGTTCAGCTCACTCATGGGAGAGGCTATGATGTGTTAGGGGGGGTGAAGCTGCAAAGTGACATTTTTTTTGTTTGTCTGTTTTTATTGGAGTAGAGTTGATTAAGGGTTTCCCTGGTGGCTCAGATGGTAAAGTGTCTGCCTGCAGCTTGGGAGACCCGGGGTTTGATCCCTGGGTTGGGAAGATCTCCTGGAGAAGGAAATGGCAACCCACACCACTCCAGATTCTGTCTGGAGAATCCCATGGACAGAGGAGCCTGGCCGGCTACAGTCCATGGGGTCTCAAAGAGTCAGACACGACTGAAGTGACTTAGCATGCACAGTGTATGTTAGTCAATTCCAATCTCCGAATTTATCCCTTCTGCCCCTTACTCCCTGGTAACTGTAAGTGTGTCTTCTATATCTCTGACTCTATTTCTGTTTTGTAGATGAGGTGGAAAGCAGCAGTTTTGATTCTTTATTCCTGTATCTCTGAGCAGTTAAGTGGACGCAGATTCCAGGCAGCATGTCCACAGGTTAACAGAATTGAGGATAGTATCTGCTTTTTGTATGTCAGAAAAGGAACGTCTGTGATATTTTAATTACGTTAATTATAATTTAACACACAATTAAATTATAGTAAGTGTACGTATGCTTCCCTGTATAATACGTATGTTCACGTAGAAAATCACATCAGTGACTTAAACCTGAATCTTGCTCTTTCTCTATTAATATGTATTATTGTAATTATATATTTTATTGTATTTTCTCCTTGGAAGGAAAGTCATGACCAACCTAGACAGCATATTAAAAAGCAGAGACTTTACTTTGCCAATAAAGGTCCATCTAGTCAAGGCTATGGTTTTTCCATTAGTCATGTGTGGATGTGAGAACTGGACCATAAAGAAAGCTGAGTGCTGAAGAATTGATGCTTTTAAACTGTGGCGCTTGAGAAGATTCTTGAGAGACCCTTGGACCACAAGGAAATCCAATCAGTCCATCCTAAAGAAGATCAGTCCTGAATGTTCATTGGAAGGAATGATGCTGAAGCTGAAGCTCCAATACTCTGGCCATCTGATGTGAAGAACTGACTCATTGGAAAAGACCCTGATGCTGGGAAAGATTGAAGGCAGGAAGAGAAGGGGACGACAGAGGATGAGATGGTGGGATGGCATCACCGACTCAATGGACATGAGTTTGAGCAAGCTCCAGGAGTTGGTGATGGACAGGGAGGCCTGGCGTGCTGCAGTCCATGGGGTCACAAAGAGTCAGACAAGGCTGAGCGACTGAACTGAACTGTTTGTAATTATAGCCAGAATATTTTCCATGTTATCATACTACCCGATTTGAGCTCAATTAAAATGTTCCGGTAAGAAAAATCTAAATTTGTTAGAAATAATTTCCAATCAATTATTAATAAATGACAGGCTGTGCTTGCTTTATTTAAGGAGAGAAACAGAATTTAAACAAATGAGCTCTGAGAACATTTGCATATTTGGAAAATTGCATGACTTGATCACATTAATTAAATCTCTGAAAGTACTAAAGAGAGCATGCAATTATCAAATTTAACTGGAGAAACCCACCAGTCTGACGTTAACACTTAGAACATGTATTTTAAGGAAAAAGTCAGTTGATCTTAGGCTCAATTTTTTTTAATTAAAAAAATCTTTTTTACAGTAGATCCTTGTTGGATATCTGTTTTAAAGTTAGGCTATATATTTTTAACTGCCTCTTCTTATTTCTGTGTGAGATGTGGTTTTGTTTTTTTCTTTTTTTAAAGTTTCTTGTTTCTAGAAGTACCTTGGTGATTCAGTGGTAAAGAATCTGCCTGCCGATGCAGGAGACGTGGGCTCGATACCTGGTCCTAGGAATATCCCGCATGCCTTGGAGCAGCTAACTTCACAACTGCGGAGTCCAGTTGCCTCAACTACTGATTCAGCACAACAAAAATAAATAAAAGAAATGTGTTTAAAAGTTTATTATTTTCAGCCTCATAATGAATGATACGAAACAGAATGCTATGTGTACACTCAAGTTAAAATATAAATTTAAGGACTGTCGGCTTTATGCAAAAATCATTCTGAATGCATGTCAGAATTAACTTTGGTCTATTTCCCTGCCTTCTCTCTCTCTGTCTGCCTGTCTCACTCTGATATAGTGTATTCTAAAGCATGGCGGAAAGTCTGGATTTTATTTCACATTTTAACATCCAGGCAGTTTTGTTTTAGTTTTCTTCTGCTGCTCACATCAGATTTAATGCAGCTCTCAACTCACAGTTTCACTGAGAAATTAGACACCAGAAACTCTAATAATTCTAAACATGCATTTTCTACAATGAATAGTCATGTTCTCAAGTTCTGTATCAGGGGTCCTCCTCTCTTCAGTCCCTATTCTATGTTCCAGTCCTCAGAAGATCCTTTGCAAGCCAAATCTGCACAAATTAACAACTGAATTAAAGTACACCTTGCTCCTCAAGGCAATTGGTAAGACGCTGCACAACAGAATCTGAAGTGCAGTAAACGAGAGGAGAAGTATCGTTATTAGAAGTTACTTGCTTCCTTATATCTGGAGAAAAAGATGATCCGATAGGATACACGCACCCTCCATATTCATTGTTGCGCTATTGAAAACAGCCAGGATGTGGAAACAAGCTAAATGTCCATTGACAGAGGGATGGATAAAGAAGATGTGGTACTTATATACAGTGGAATATTACTCAGCCATGAAAAAGAACAAAGCAATGCCATTTGCAGCAACATGCATGGTCCTAGAGATGATTATCCTAAGTGACAGGAGTCAGAAGGAGAAGGATAAATTCTGTATAGTATCACTTATATGTGGAATCTAAAAAGAAATGATACAAATGAACTTATTTAGAAAACAGGTACAGACTTAGAGAATGAACTTATGGTCACCAGGGGGAAGGACAGGGGAAGGGATATTCAGGGAGTCTGGGATGGACATGGACACACTGCTGTGTTTAACATGGAGAACCAGCAAGGACCCGCTGGACAGTTCAGGGAACGCTGCTCAATGTTGCGTGGCAGCCTGGATGGGAGGGGAGTTTGGGGGAGAATGGGTACGTGTATATGGATGGCTGAGTGCCTTTGCTTTCCACCTGAAACCATCACAACACTGTTAATGGGGTATACCCCAATATGAAATAAAAAGGTGTCACAAAAGAAGTTACATGCTCCTTCCTTATTTCAGATATTATGACACAAACAAACAATCTCTGCTACGGTTGGCAGAATGCAGTTCTCCAAAGATGCTCACATCTGTGGAACCCGTGACTCTGTCACCATCCATGGAAAAGGGGAGCTTCCCAGAGGTGATAAAGGCAGTAAACCTTGAGATGGAGAGAATATTCTGGGCCACCCAGGTGGATTCAACTTCATCCCCCGAGTCCCTCAGAGCAGAGAGTGTTTCCCAGCTGCGGTCAGAAGGAGGTGGGCCACCAAGGCAGATTCAACTTCGTCACCCGAGTCCTTCAGAGCAGAGAGTGTTTCCCAACTGTGGTTAGAGGGAGCTGTAACTACGGAAGAAGCAGCATCAGAGAGATGCTGCATTGCCCTTTCTGAATATGGACAGTGGGGTCATGAACCATGGAGAGTTGGGTGTCTGTAGAAGTTGGAACAGGCAGCTTTTCCATTCTGGAGGAAGTGAATTCTCCACCAGAGTTCCCAGAAGGAACCAGCCCTGCGGACCTCTTGATTTAGAGAGCCAAACTGGATTTCTGGGCTTCCCAGGCTGTGCTAGTGGGAAAGAACCCACCTGCCAATGCAGGTAGACGTCAGAAACTCAGGTTGGATTCCTGGGTTGTGAAGATCTCCTGGAGGAGGGCATGGCTACTCACTCCAGTATCCTTGCCTGGAGAATCCCAGGGACAGAGGAGCCTGGCGGGCTACAGTCCACGGAGTGGCAGAGAGTTGGATGAGACTTAGCAAGTAAATAACAACAGTCCCTCAGTCGTGTCCGACTCTTTGCAACCCCATGGACTGGATCCTACCAGGATCCTCTGTCCATGGGATCCTCCAGACAAGAATGCTGGAGTGGGTGGCCATTTCCTCCTCCAGGCGATGTTCCTCACCAAGTGATCAAATCTGCGTCTCCCGCATTGGCAGGCGGACCTTTTTTTTTTTTTTTTTACTGTCTTAACCATGACTGAGAAAAGTTAAAAACAGACCAGGAAGAATTGCAGACTTCAAAGCAATGTCTCTGAGAGCCCAATTTTTAGTACACGGCATATGGACTCACCATCTGCCAGGAACACCCCAGAGTAACAGTTTGTGGCGGTGAAGAACTGACCATTAGAAAAATCATTCAATACAAGGTTAGTCCAAATTACACATATGTCCTCTTGTGACTCAAGTCAACTCCCAGTTGCGAGAAGAAACACGTTGTCTTCCTGGTTCTTCCCCCCGCCCCCGCAAAATGCTCATTTCATTCAAGAATGTAAAAGAAGCAATAAAAATTTATTTTTAAATGGAAGGATAATTGCTTTACAGAATTGTGTTGGTTTCTGCCAAATGTCAACACAAATCAGCCATAGGGATACACATGTCCCTTCCCTCTTGAACCTCCTTCCCACCTCCCTCCCCATCCAGCAAGTAACGTCTTAATCCAACTATTTTTTTAAATCACTTGAGCTATAGGAAAACTACAGGAGCAGAGAGATAACAGGAAAAGATTTAAAAAATGGAAAAATGTGACTTTAACTGAAATAATCCTTAGAGCAGGGTGAGATTAAATGATTCTGGAGGTAATTCACATTTCTGAGAATTAAAACATTAAAGGTCTACAGGGTTAAGTAATGTCAGAAGGAAGTTGTCTGAAGTCAGTTAAATTCCTAGAGCAATAGAAATCATTGAGTCTTTCAAGATTCAGAGACTACATGAAAAGATGAGATTAAAGAAGTAAGTCAAACTCCCATAATTACACCATTCCAAAAGGACCAGCTTCTGCAATAATATGAAATGAAAACCAACGCATAAGTCCATCTAGTCAAACTAAAGTTTTCCAGTAGTCATGTACGGATATGAGAGTTGGACCATAAAGAAGGCTGAGAGCTAAAGAATTGATGCTTTTGAAGTGTGGTGTTGGAGAAGACTCTTGAGAGTCCCTTGGACAGGAATGGGATCAAACCAATCCATCCTAAAGGAAATCAGTGCTGAATATTCATTGGGAGGACCGAGGCTGAAACTGAAGCTTCAATCCTCTGGCCACCTGATGCAAAGGCCTGACTCACTGGAAAAGACCCTGATGATGGGAAAGACGGAGGACAGGAGGAGAAGGGGATGACAGAGGGTGAGATGGCTGGATGGCATCACCAACTCGATGGACATGAGTTTGAGCAAGCTCTGGGAGATGGTGAAGGACAGGGAAGCCTGGCTTGGCAGTCCTTGGGGTCACAAAGAGTTGGACACAACTGAGCTACTGAACAAGAATAACAATAGCAACACAAAGTGTATTCTAGGGTGCACTTCACAAATACATAGATGTATGTATTATATTAATTTAATATGTACAGCCTGCATTTCTGGGTCCACTGAGCACATCTTTTTGCACATATAATTCATACATGTGCATGTATATACAAATGCAATTACTTGCTCAGTCCCATCCAACTCTGCAACCTTATGGACTAGTGGTAAAAAAAATCCACCTGCCACTGCAGGAGACAGAAGAGATGTGAGATTGTTCCCTGGAGAAGGAAACGACAACCCGTTCCAGCATCCTTGCCTGGAGATCCCGTGTACAGAGGAGCCTGGTGGGCTATGCTCCATGTGGCCGCAAAGAGTTGGACAGGACTGACCGACTAACACACACCCGCACACTCAATTTGAAATGCAAAATTATCCATTCTGCAATATAAGATGGACTTCCCTATAGCTCACATGGTAAACAATCTACCTGCAATGCAGGAGATCTGGGTTCCATCCCCGGGTCAGGAAGATCCCCTGGAGAAGGAAACGGCAACTCACTCCAGTCTTCTTGCCTGGAGAATCCCATGGACAGAGGCGCCCGGTGAGCTACAGTCCACGGGGTCACAAAGAGTCAGACCCGGCTAAGTGTCTAACACACACACACATAATACAATTTTAAAGACATACTATGCCAGTAGTATAGTCATAAGTAAGATTTTCAAATTTTTCAAAAATTAGATATATATATAATTACTGCTATATTTAAAAATTTTGAAATACATGTAATTTGCTATATATATAAAATTTCAAAAATTTTCAAAAGTTTGCTAGATATAATCATGACTATATTATGGGGATATATCATTATGATTTATGACTGATTTGTGTTGTTGTACAGCAGAAACAAACATCATTGTAAAGCAATTTTCCAATTATAAACTAAAATTCTAAAAAAAGGGGGAAAAAATCAGCCTGTGTTTTAAAATGTGAGCTTTCTTACCTCAATAAGGCTTTGTTTACAGAACATGTACAAATTGTGGGTGGAACAGTGTGAAATTAAATTCCAGTGAGGGCTTACCAGCTGTGGTATATCCATCCCAAATTATATACAACAATGGAGAAAGCTGGAGTCATATAATCCTAGTTTGGTGTCCTCTAAGATTTTCTGTTGCTTAAAGAAAAGTGTACCTTCCTTTGAAAGCTGATACACATTTCTTTTAAAAAAGATTCTATTTTAATTGGAGTATAGCTGCTTTACAATATTGTGAGTGTTGTTGCCACACATCCACGTGAATCAGCCACAGGTATACAGGTGTCCGCCCCAAGCGGAACCCCCTTCCCACCTCCCTCCCCACCCCAGCCCTCCACAGGGCCCCAGAGCGGCAGCCCTGGGTGACCTGCTTCACGCATCATTTTTGCACTGGTCACCTGTTCCGCATATGGTAATGCACGTGCTTCACTGCGATTCTCTCAAACCCTCCCACCCTCGCCTTCTCCCAGAGTCCGGATGACCCTAGAGCCTTTTATATAGAGCCAAGTAAGTCAGAAAGAAAAGGACACATAGCCTATATTAATGCATATATATGGAATCTATAAGGATGGTACCAATCTGAATTACGTTCAGGTCAGCAAAGGAGGCAAAGATGGAAACAGCACATTTCTTCCCCAGTCTCTCCCACCCCTCAGCCCGGGTAAACCCAGAGATTTGGCGTGTTGCAAAATCATTTCACACATCAACAGGGTTTTCTGCTAAATCCGTTAACCATTTTCTTTTCCCGTTCGATGAAAGCAATAACTTTTCTACAGCATTCTTCTTTGAATGCACAGTTTTATTTTCCATTTTATTGAAGACAAAATGGGAATTCTTGAATACCATTGTGAGGAGCACAGAAGCAACATGTACATAAAACCTGTTCCGTGGCTCATATGTTTTAAGCAGGTAATTTCAATTCTTCCAAACTAATGTGAAGAACTGGTGTGAATTTCGGGGAAAAAAATAATATTAAAAAAACCCGAACAACCCAGACTTATTCTGAATGCTTTCAGTGGATAGAGCAAGTGTTAGGAAAAAAGGGAAAACTTTAAAAGGTGAACGGTAAGGAATTTTGTATGTTTGGTTTGCTGTGACTACTTCATGGAGTGGCATCAAGCTGTTCAACTGATGCATAATCTAGAGAAAATAGTTTTGTTATTAAAATAGTTTTGCTAATAAAGCAGTTAAATTTGGGATATGTACTGGTTTGGGCAAAAAGTATACTGGACCTTCCCTGGTGGTCCAGGGGTCACGACTCCGCACTCCTAATGCAGGGAACATGGGTTAGATCTCTGGTCAGGGAACTAAATTCCGCACGCTGCATAGCACGCCTAGAAAGTTAAAACATAATACAGATGTTGAGTAAAACACCCTGACTCATATATAAATGGCTTTGTTTAAAAAAAAAAGATACCAGGTGAATTCACAGATGTGTTAGCAATTTTTTTTTTTTTGGATTGAGGCCAAATTGGGATTCTGAGACTATATATCTCAGTTCTTCCTGATTCTCACAGAACCCACTGTCTCTGGTTTAAGCCTCCGCTCACATTCATTCTAACTTGTACGTCTCCTGTTGTGCCCACCGCATTTCTCTTTTCACCCTTCCCCTTTCTCGTTTGTTGTTGTTTAGTTGCCAAGTCGTGCCCGACTCTCTGTGACCCCATGGACTGTAGCCCACCAGGCTCCTCTGTCCATGGGATTCTCCAGGCAAGAGTACTGGAGTGGGGTGCCACTTCCTTCTCCAGGGGGTCTCCCCGACACAGGATCGAACCCGGGTCTCCTGCACTAATAGGCGAGTTCTTAACCATTGAGCCGCCACGACCCTTATGAATACATATAACATTGTTTTACTTTCAGATGTACAATATATCAATTCTATATTTGTGTATACTGAAAAATCATTTGTATATGTTTTTATAGCAACAGCCCTCTGAGTTTATATTACACCTGTCAGCACATTTAGTTACCATTAAGTCCAGATAAGGCTACAATGTTACCAGTGTTTTTATTCTGTGAGGAGGACGTTTAAGGCCTCCTTTCTTAGAAACTTTCAATTCTGTAATGCAGAATTCAAAATAAGTTTACTAACAAGACGCACACCAATGGGGCAGACTATGCACCTTGTTAAATTACACTGTTTTCAGAGGGATAAATTGGGAGATTGGGATTGAGACATATGCACTACTATATATGAAACAGGCAAGTAGTAAGAGAGAGGCCCTTGGACTGCAAGGAGATCCAACCAGTGCCTCCTAAAGGAAATCAGTCCCGAATGTTCATTGGAAGGACTGATGCTGAAGCTGAAACTCCAATCCTTTGGCCACCTGATAACTGATTCATTGGGAAAGACCCTGATGCTGGGAAAGATTGAAGGCGGGAGGAGAAGGGGACGGCAGAGGATGAGATGGTTGGATGGCATCACCGACTCAATGGACATCAGTTTGAGTAAACTCTGGGTGTTGGTGATGGACAGGGAGGTCTGGCGTCCTTGGGGTTGCAAAGAGTTGGACAGGACTTAGTGACTGAACGATCATAACAGCAATAGAAATTCCACACATACAGAGTTCTAGGAAATTCGAACAATGCCTTAGTGATGGAAAGCAGGTTGCCTGGGGCTGCAGGATAGAGGAGGAAATTGGGGAAGTGATGCTTGGGGCTCTTTGGGTGGCCCTTTGTGGGCCTTCCCTGGAGGACAGCCATAGACCTGAGGGCCAGGGGGTGGTCAGAGGGCATCTTGTGTTTTCTACAGACAGGTTTCCTGTTGTACAAAAACTGCCCTCAGGGAATAACGTTGGAACTCACTCACTTTTCCTTGATTGGGCGCATTCTTTTCCAGAGATTTTTATTCAGTATCAAAGTTGTTATTCTGTTTTACTCATAACAATTTCAGGCTAAAATTGTATTTATATGTTGTTATTAGCTTGGGCAAGAAAGTGGCTTCTATGATTTTTTAATTTTTTTTTTTTAATGATTTTCTATGAAGCTCATAAGGGCTCACAATGTTAATGATTCCCTTGATCAGGGATAAAACACTTGAAGAAAGCTCAGGTTTGAGGAGAGCTGTATTTTGCTGGCTTCTTGGCTTAAAGCTCAACATTCAGAAAACAAAGATCATGGCATCTGGTTCCATCACTTCATGGCAAATAGATGGGGAAACAGTGGTAGACTTTTGGGCTCCAAAATCACTGCAGATGGTGACTGCAGCCATGGAATTAAAAGACATTTACTCCTTGGAAGGAAAGCTATGACCAACCTAGACAGCATATTAAAAAGCAGAGACATTACTTTGCCAACAAAGGTCCGTTTAGTAAGGGCTACGGCTTTTGCAGTAGTCATGTATGGATGTGAGAGTTGGACTATAAAGAAAGCTGAGCACTGAAGAATTGATGCTTTTGAACTGTGGTGTTGGAAAAGACTCTTGAGAGTCCCTTGGACTGCAAGAAGATCTAACCAGCCATCCTAAAGGAGATGTTCAGTGGAAGGACTGATGTTGAAGCTGCAGCTCCAATACTTTGGCCACCTGATGCAAAGAGCTGACTCATTTGAAAAGACCCTGATGCTGGGAAAGATTGAGGGCAGGAGGAGAAGGGGGTGACAGAGGATGAGATGGTTAGATGGCACCACCGACTTGATGGACATGGGTTTGGGTGAACTCTGGGAGTTGGTGATGGACAGGGAGGCCTGGTGTGCTGTGGTTCATGGGGTCCCAAAGAGTCAGACACGACTGAGCGACTGAACTGAACTGAACTGAACTCGTAGCTCAGATTGTAAAGAATCTGCCTGCAGTGCAGGAGACCCAGGTTCAGTCCCTGGGTCAGGAAGATCCCCCGGAGAAGGGAATTGCAACCCACTCCTGTATTTTTGCCTGGAGAATCCCATGGACAGAGGAGCCTGGCGGGCTACAGTCCATGGGGTTGCCAAGAGTCAGACAAGACTGACCTCACACGCACGTATTTTGCTGTGTCCACCTTGGTGCTAAAGCTACAGTTGAGAATAAATGCTGGAGGACATTTTCTTGAAGGTGAAAAACACTAAGTGTGAAGGCATTTTTGCCCTTTAGTCTTACAATGTTCCAACATGCTTTTGGTTATGCAACTGACATTGAAAATGCAAGGAATTAATAAAAGCCTGGCATGCTGCAGTCCATGGGGTTGCAAAGAATCGGAGTGACTGATCAACAGTAACAAGTAAAAGATTAATTTCCAAGATAATTACTGCTCAATACATATTTATTTATTTATTTTTTTCAATACGTATTTAACTCTGCCTCAGACAAGAATATTTTACCAACTCAGAGCTGGGAATAGCCATGAGAATTTTAAAGTCTGTTCCCTAAGCAAAGCAGGAGTGAACATAGTTTTGAACAGTATTGGCTGATTTACTGGTAACGGCGATGATGAGGAAGCTAATTATTTAGTTTCTTTAGTTACCAAGGTGAATGTTCACATTCTGCTGCCAATATTTCAGGGCAGTAGTCGTAAATGTGCGCCCTCATGACCAAAACTACTTTTTGCCTCCACACTTTTGAGTGGGTGCCACTATAAATTCATAATTTTGCAAAATGGATCCATTTGTGTTATAGAGTCCAGAGCCAACCTTTTCTAAAACATTTTATTTCACTTTGTAAGAATCCTCCGAATTATTAAATGTTAGGAATTGGTGAGGTCTGAATGCTCCCACATAGTATAGAATTGCATCTACAAATTGCCTCTCCCTCTCTCATGGGTTTGCCCTGTGAGTTAGGAATCTTGCATTTCACCCAAGCTATTTATCCAGAGTTATTTAAAAGGAAAAAAAAGAAAAGAAAAATGGTTCTTGACAAAGATGTTTCCTTTATCAGATTTATTTCAACACAACTGGGCTACGTTTCTACCGTTATGATTCATTACTGGCTGTATTTTAAGAAATCAAATAAGTGTAATTCAATCAGGTATTTTTTTCCCCCAACAGTTCCACAAAGTCAGAAGAAGGAAGCATACAAATTAAGGCATTAAAGGTAGTCTTGGAAAAGCATATTCGCTGGGTCATGAATTCATCAATTTTTCAGGATGAATGAGAGTTTCCTGAAGGTCTTTAGCCATGAGAGACTAGGGAAAGACTAGCTGTTTAATTTCAGAGTTTGCATATCTTCCCAACGAATCACACTGCCTTTGTCATACAAGATAGATAGAGTTTTTTGTAGTCCTATTTACCAAGCTATGCTTTTATAGAAGGATTTTTCTCCCATGCATTGATAAAGATGTTCTTCAGTGCTTCATTTGAAAGTCTGGAGCATCTGCCTTTTGCATTGAGATTTATATTCACCTGTAATGTAATTAATTAACGTTGTTGTTGTTTACTTGCTAAGTCATTGCAAGACTCTCTGTGACCCCGTGGACTGTAGCCCACCAGGCTCCTCTGTCCATGGGATTCTCCAGCTAAGAATACTGGAGTTGGTTGACATTTCCTTCTCCAAGGGATCTTGCAGGCCCAGGGATTGAACCCATGTCTCCTTCATTTGGCAGGTGGGTTCTTTCTCACTAGTGCCAACTGGAAAGTCCTTATCTGTATGGATAGACACATAGATACTGGTCCTTTCATCAAATTAAGTCCAACCAGGAATTTATCTTTTTTCCCACCTGAGTAGCAGCATTTCCCATCTCGGTAGCAGTATTTGCTATACTTATGGTTCTTTCTGTTTTAATACATGGATAAATTGTTTGCTCAAAAAAAAATATATATATAAACTTTTCTTCTTGTTTCTGCTATTTTTAGGACTCTTGGAATTGTCAGAAAAGTAGACATGCATTAAATACTCTATGAAGACTTAAAGAACCAAAAAATTGTCTCAGTATTCCTTTCTTGTACTTTATAGTTCCTATGTGTTCTCTTGGACATTTTAACGTGTTTTTGGCCAAGTCACGAGGCATGTGGAATCTTAGCTCCTGGATCAC
>JADEYB020000024.1:2314756-2337136 GCA_015832495.2 Alces alces
GTGGACATGAGTTTGAGTAATCCCTGGGAGTTGGTGATGGACAGGGAGGCCTGGCGTGCTGCAGTCCATGGGGTCGCCAAGAGTCGGACAGGACTGAGCGACTGAGCTGAACTGAACTGGGTCTTGGTTGACCGACACCTGATCTTTACTTGTGGCATGTGGTAACTACTTCCCTGACCAGGGATCAAATCTTGGCCCAGTGCACTGGGAGCTCAGAATCCTAGCCAGTGGACCAGCAGCGAAGTTCATCCCCTATATTTACATAACTGCCAACATTGTCCATCGTGTGATTTGGTGATGATTCTACCTCCTTATCTATTGTAACGTGAAACAAGCAAAACAAAAATCTTAGATCCGATGTGGTTTACCATGGAAGATGATAGATAAGACTCTGACAACGTGAGTTAGACTGCTAATATACTTTTCATTTCTTCCAGTTGAATTAATGATTGAATGGATTAATCAATTAAACGTATTTGCTCATTGGCTGTAACTCAGTTATCACTTTTCCATACTTTAGCATAAAGACTTACAAGGTAATAGATGTTTTTTTCTCTCTTGCAAATGAAAAGGAAATTGGGTCCTTTTGAAAATTGTAAGGAGAAAAATCCCTTTTAATGAAATTGCATTTGATTGCAGCGATCTACTGTAATACCATCCACAGCAGAGTTTAGAACAGAATCGGTCACTATAGTTCTATGATAGCTATAAACACTGCAAAGAACGCACGTCATCGGACAAAGATGGAATATTCTTATAGGGATGGTTTTATAATTGAGAGAGATGGAAAGTAGTGCATTTGCATCGAGTTTGTTCATAGCGTTATTGATCTTGGTGGTGTACTAGGTTTATTTCCTTTAGATCAACTCTCAACTTACAGACAATTTTCACTTCACTTCCAGCCTTCTTTATGGTCCAACTCTCTCATCCATACATGACTACTGGAAATACCATAGCTTTGACTCTGCACGCATATCAGGCAAAGTGATGTCTCTGGTTTTTAATACACTGCATACGTTTCTCATAGCTTTCCTTCCAAGGAGCCAGCGTCTTAATTTCATGGCTGCAGTCATCATCTGTGATAATTTTGGAGCCTAAAAAAATAAAGTCTGTCACTGTTTCCATTGTTTCCCCATCTATTTGCCAGGAAGTGATGGGACCAGATGCCATGATCTTGGTTTTTTGACTGTTGAGTTCTAAGCCAAGTTTTTCACTCGCCTTTTTCCACCCTCATCAAGAGGTTCTTTACTTCCTCTTCACTTTATGCCATTAGAGTGGTGTGTAGTCACATACAGATGTGAGAGTTGGACCATAAAGAAGGTTGAGCACAGAAGAATTGACGCTTTCGAACTGCGGTGCTGGAGAAGACTCTTGAGAGTCCCGTGGACAGCAAGGAGATCAAACCAGTCAATCATAAAGGAAACAAACCCTGAATTTTCACTGGAAGGACTGTTGCTGAAGTCTAAGCGCCGATACGTTGGGTACTTGATGCAAAGAGCCAACTCAGTAGAAAAGACCCTGATGCTGGGAAAGATTAAAGGCGGGAGGAGAAGGGGACGACAGAGGATGCGATGGTTGGCTGGCATCAGCCACTCGATGGACATGAGTTTGAGCAAGCTCCGGGAGATAGTGGAGGACAGAGGAGCCTGGCGTGCTCTTGGGGCACCTGGGGAGTCTGTTAGAGGCTCAGGTACATACTTATCAGTTCCGTTCAGTTCAGTCGCTCAGTCGTGTCCGACTCTTTGCGACCCCATGAACTGCCGCACGCCCAGGCCTCCCTGGCCATCACCACCTCCCGGAGTTTGCACATCATTCCCTGATATTCCAGTTCAGCAAATGTTGACTGAAGCCAGGGCTTGTATATTTGTAAACTTCCATGTGGGGGTTCCCCTGCGAGGTGGGGGGGGGGCGGGTTCAGGGCTTAAGAATCTGCCTTGCAATGCAGGAGACATGGGTTCCATCCCTGGTCTGGGAAGATCCCACATGCCCTGGGTCACTTAAGTTGATGAGCTACAACCCCTGAGCCTGTGAGCTGAAACTACTGAAGCCTGTGCTCCCCAGGGCCCATGCTCCCCAGCAAGAGCCATGCTCCCCAGCAAGAGGAGACGCTACAATAAGAAGCTCACACACAGCAACAAAGACCCCGGGCAACCAAAAATAAATGCAGAACAAAATAGATACACGACCTTTTAGAAAAACCATCCACTGTTGATATTCTTCATACTGGAATTGTATCTCCAATGTCACCGGACCGCTAGCAATGATTTTTCAGAGACAGAACTAGTATGCCGCCTTTTTGCTATTTCTATTTTAAATTGCCGCATGATGGCACGAAACGGGAGGAAGGCCGCTCCAGGCTGTGAGTGTGTTCCAGGAAGCCTAATTAAGGCTGATGTAAGTCTGAGGCGCACGTCTTCTCTTTGGTAATGGGACCAATTAACCACTGATAGTACATTCTTCATCACTCCTCTCAGGAATAACGAGAGATGAAACACAGTAAAATAAACAAGATATGTGTTTTGACCAAGACTGAGACTGTTGCACTTCTAACATCATGTCCTGTTTGGTTTCACTGACATACAAGCCCGAATAACACCAAAGAAAACAATGTTAGTCAAACCACATTTCTGCAGTATGCAGATTCTAGGGAAGCCGTTTCCTTAAAGTGACCAGACCGCTGAATTTCTGAAAACACGTCTTTCAGATCTAAAGCTTAAAACAACTATATTCTTTAAGGAGTCAGTCAGTGTTAGTCGGTCAGTCGTGTCTGACTCTCCGTGGACCCCATGGACTGTAGCCCTCCAGGCAAGAATACTGGAGTGGGTTGCCATTCAGAGGGTTAGCAGATTTTGTGACCCGTGGACCATAACCCACCAGGCTCCTCTGTCCATGGGATTCTCTAGGCAAGAATACTGGAGAGGGTTGACAAGCCCTCCTCCAGGGGATCTTCCTGACCCGGATCTTCCCGAACCTGTGTCTGGTGCATCGCAGGCACATTCTTTGCCATCTGAACCACCAGGGAAGCAACGATAGTCAATATCCTGGGATAAACGCTAATGGAGAAGAAGAAGGGAAAAGGAGGTATATATGCGTGTTACCGAATCACTCTGCAGGATGGCAGAAATTAACACAAGGCTTGTAAAGCAACTATACTTCAATAAAATCTGAAAAAATAGAACAAAAAATAATTCACGGGAATAAGGTAAGAGTCAAGTGTCAGAGCTGAAATGTAAACACAGTCTTTTTTTTTTTTCAGAAGATCACCCTGTTCCTCCACCTGGGAAGTAACTATTCTGCTCCAGAATGAAGGGTAAGTGGGGAACGTCCCTGGTGGGCCAGTGGTTGAGACATTGCCCTCCAATGCACGGGTCATGTGTTCAATTCCTGGTCAAGGAACTAGATCCCATATGCCTCAGGTTCCAAAACACCAAAACATAAAATAAAGGCAAGATTGCAGACTTTCTTTTTGTTTTTTAAAGAAAGAATGAAGCGTAACAGGAACAGATTAGTATGTGGATTATATTAGAAATACACTCTTACAATGAAAGTTCCAGATTGAAAACTGAAAGTCACTCAGTCGTGTCTGACTCTTTGCGACCCCATGGACTATACAGTCCATGGAATTCTCCGTGCTAGAATACTGGAGTGGGTGGCCTTTCCCTTCTCCAGGGGATCTTCCCAGCCCAGGGATCGAACCCAGGTCTCCTGCATTGCAGGCAGATTCTTTACCAGCTGATCCACCAGGGAAGCCCAAGAAGACTGGAATGGATAGCCAATCCCTTCTCCAGTGGATCTTCCCAACCCAGGAATCGAACCGGGGTCTGAGGCATTGCAGGCGGCTTCTTTACTAGCTGAAAGAATCCCTGGAGAAGGAAATGGCAACCCACTCCAGTATTCTGGCCTGGAGAATTCCATGGACTGTATAGTCCATGGAGTCGCAAAAGAGTCGGACATGACTGAGCAACTTCCACTTCACTTCTGGACCAGCTGAGCCACCATGGAAGCCCGAAATTTCCAAAGATGCCTTTGAATCTTGTAACTGGTGCTACTCACCTTGTGTGCACGTTTGTATGATTATACAGAGAAAGAGCTATAATGCTCTGGTGTTGTTTGTAAATGGCAAATCTTGAAAAAGAAATGTATGACTTCTGTGCTATATAGTTTGTAAAGGTTTGCAACTTCAGTAAGGTTGAAATGACACATTTGCTGCTGGCTTTCGAGCTGTGTGTCAAAGTGCATCAAAGTATATGCTTGGTGGCTGAGAATATCCGTGCGGCTTGAAAGACAGGTTCCTTGAAGGACATGCCCCTGGCACGAGGAGAAGCTGCCTGATCATCTTGGGCTCAGAAAAGAATTCCTGAACAAAAATCAGAGACATGGTTATTTTGGGAGGCAGGATATTTGGAGTCTATTGCGTGTGCCAGCTCCAGAATAGTAAACTTTTTACTCCAGCCAGCAAACAAGGGAATACCTTATTGCTATGCAACTATGACCCAACCCTGAGCTTTACAGGGAAAATGATCTGTCGGTTGTGTTTAGGTGTAACGATGAGTGAATGAATGAAAGTCAAAAGCCAACAAAAATCCACAAGGAAACACAAACTTTTTATGAGCTCTTGTGAAGAAATCTCTCTAAAATAAGATCTACAAGGCCCGCAAAGACATCGCCAAAGGGGATATTCATTGGAAGTACTGATGCTGAAACTGCAACTCCAATACTTTGGCCACCTGATGCAAAGAGCTGACACATTGGGAAAGACCTTGATGCTGGGAAAGATTGAGGGTGGGAGGAGAAGGGGATGACAGAGGATGAGATGGTTGGATGGCATCACCAACCCGATGGACATGAGTTTGGGTAAACTCCGGGAGTTGGTGAAGGACAGGGAGGCCTGGCGTGCTGCAGTCCATGGGGTCACAGAGAGTCAGACACGGCTTGGCAACTGAGAAACACCACCAAAGGGGATATGAGTGCATGTTCGTTACACATCTCAGTATTCTGCCCAGTCACACAATGAGGCTCGGAAGCAGCGCTCAGGAATGTCATCAACTCTCCCCCCCGCCCCCCAAAGAACCCCATACACAGAATGATGGATGGGTGTTCCTCAATTCTTAGTGAAGGCATCTCATCTTCAAGGACAGATCATGCATGGGCTTCTCCCTTCAGGTCTGTGTAAGACCCACTCTATTTCTCTGGAAGGGCTAAGGGTGTTTAAACGACTTTATTTATTTATTACTTATTTTTGGCTGTGTGGGGTCTTACTGGGTGTGCGTGGGCTTTCCTCTAGTTTTGAGCAGTGGAGGTTACTGTCTAGCTGCAGTGCACAAGCTTCTCATCGCGGTGGCTTTTCTTTGTCCAGAGCCTGGGCTCCAGGGCTCATGAGCCTCAAAAGTTATGGCTCAGGGGCTCAGTTGCATAGCAGCTTCTGGCATCTAACCGAGCAGGGGTCAGAGCTGTGACCCCAGCATTGGCAGGCAGATTCTTAACCTCTGGACCCCCACAGGAGTCTAGAACAGTCCATGTTCTCTTTCTTTTCTGTTCTGAGGGTTGAAAACACCCTCAACCTCTCCTTCCTTCAAATACCATACTACCTACCTAAACACGAAGCTGACTTAGTGCAAATTCCTTTCCGCATTGGATGAGACACCAGCAGGCTGCGCTATCCTTCTTCACTCCTGGAGCTTCCCTGGCGGCTCAGACGGTAAAGCGTCTGCCTGCAGTGTGGGAGACCTGGGTTCGATCCCCGGGTCAGGAAGATGCCCTGGAGAAGGAAATGGCACCCCACTCCAGGATTCTTGCCTGGAAAATCCCACGGATGGAGGAGCCTGGTAGACTACAGTCCATGGGGTTGCAAAGAGTCGGACACGACTGAGCGACTTCACTTTCACTTTCTTCACTCAAGGGCAGAAGACTTTCACTAAAAATTAGCTTATTGCACTCAACTGAGCCGCTAGATGGTTCCTCAAGGCGTTTTGCTATTATTCAGTCATTAAGTCGTGTCTGAGTCTTTGTGACCCCATGGACTGCAGCACGCCAGGCCTTCCTGTCCATCACCAGCTCCTGGAGCTTGTTCAAACTCATGTCCATTGAGTCGGTGATGTCATCCAGCCATCTCATCCTCTGTTGTCCCCTTCTCCTCCTGCCCTCAGTCGTTCCCAGCATCACGGTCTTTCCCAGTGAGTCGGCTCTTCACATCAGGTGGTCAAAATACTGGAACTTCAGCTTCAGCACCAGTCTTTCCAGTGGACATTTAGGCCCTATTAGGACCCTCTGGTAATGGTACTGAGTTGCCATCACCTCATGTCTCCATCCTTGGAGTCTACAAGTTTTCTGCTCAGGGAAGAGTAAAAAAAATTGAGAAGTTCACAGACATGGATGGAAAATCCCTGATCTGTAACCTGCTAGTCATGATCAAGGACTCCAGATGAACATAGAGAGAAGGCAGTGTAGAAATTCAGAAACAGACTAGGTGGTAGGAATCCTGAAGGGGTTGGGAAGACAGGGTCGGCAGGCATCAGGTGTAGAAATCTGACTCAATAAATTTTAGACCGCCCTCATCATCTCCAGAGGGCTTAGAACCCGCCTGTAATACAGGAGACCTGGGTTCCATCCCCGGGTCAGGAAGATCCCCTGGAGGAGGGCATGGCAACCCACTCCAGTATTCTTGCCTGGAAAATCCCGTGGACAGGGGAGCCTGGCGGGCTACAGTCCATGGGGTCGCAAAGAGTCAGACACGACTGAAGCGGCTAACACTTTCACTTTCATCTTCTCCATATTATCACTGGAGTCCTTGCTCCTAGCAGGGTATGTAGTAGAGACTTTTGCTTACCCCTAGATTATAAATCAGGATGCTTGGGTGATTTGCTTTAAAAGATAGAGTCATTCCAACGGTTCTAAACACCAGTTCAGTGTTTTCGTGATCACAGATGGATCGAACCCAGTGGAAAACCTTTTAAGAATCTCTTTAAGCCCCAGGGGAACCAAGAGCATCTCTCTGAACCTCTCCACATGTTGGTGAGAGACGTGTCGTGGAAGACTCTTGAGAAAGTACACTCTGTTCTCTCCTGAATGCTCGGCAGGAAATGAATCTCCTGATTCTCATTCCGAGAGAGTCCTCCTCCCCTGATTGCAAACCTTCACAGCCTCTCGGGAGCCACTGTTGGAAATCAAGAACCTCGTCTACAGCGAGGAAGCCGGAATGCCTGATGGAGCCAGGGGGCTGGATGGGGCCTTGATTTATGCAAATGCACCTTTCACTCTCTTGAAGGGCGTTTGTGGGATGGTGACGATGTGGATGGTGAAATCTCCCTCCTCCGATTTATGTTTGCTGGGTTCGTTCAGGAATCTGAAAAGATGATTGATCAGGAAATCAGGAAATGCTGCTGTCTAGGAATATGGGCAAAATGCTTCTTTTTCGTGTAGAACGTAATCAAGAAGACAGTACTTGTGTGTGTATATTTTATATATAAAATAAAATCATATATATATATAATTGTGTGTGTGGGTATATATATATATATATATATATAGCTTATATATATATATATATAGGCACACTATATTTATATGCTATAACATATTGTGTACTATAATTGAGCTTCCCAGGTGGTGCTAATGGTAAATAATCTACTTGCTGCAGTAGGAGACCCAAGAGACTTGGGTGCGATCCCTGGGTTGGGAAGATCTCCTGGAGAAAGAAATGGCAACCCACTCCAGTATTCTTGTCTGGAGAATCCCATGGACAGAGAAGCCTGGTGGGCTACAGTCCATGGAATTGCAGAGAGTCGGACAGAGTTGAACTGACATGCATGCATATTTATATATGTGTGTGTGTCTATTCTATTTGCATGCATATTATGTTTGATTTTAAGTATAAAAAACAATGGAATGATATTCAAGCACATACAAAGTTGTCAATTATTATTACCACTAATGGTTTCAGTAAGGCCAGCTTGAATGACGAATATATAGTTGCTAGGCTTATTCATGTGTATCCATTTATACATTTGCTTTTAAATTTTGAAACAGGTGAAAGTCTCAGCTAGTGAAATAAGTGTTAAATTGTATTTTATGGAGCCACCCAAGCTTAATGATTTTTACCGGGTGTTCCAATTTCAGATTTAAGAATTCTATTAAAAAGGCAGGAAGAAGTTTTGAAAGGTAATTTTTGCAATTTCGATATAAGTAAGTGCTCTTGCCAGGAAATATTTCTGGGTGTGATGTTTCATTCATAAGGACTGTGGGAAATGAACAAGTACATCCAAGGCTTATACTTTTCAAATTTACCGTCATGTAGCTGTGAGACTGAAATCTGATAAATTATTTTAAAAAAAATCAATTTATGCAAGCAAACATTTACCAAGCAATTACTCATATCATTATGCTTTTCACGGACAACATAATCATGTGTGAGATTTTTTTTACTATTCACTCCCAAGGAGTCCCTGAGTGAATGTTCCATTATGTAATGCACAAATTAGATTTACAAAAGGATTACATACGACTTCATTGCAGAAGCGTTTCATGATGGTCTACAGAAAGGTCAGTTTTACAAACTGACTCCCACATTATTCTGTTTTGAGACAGCAAGGAGATCAAACGAGTCCATCCTAAAGGAAATCAGTCCTGAATTTCCATTGGAAGGACTGATGGTGAAGCTGAAGCTCCAATATTCTGGCCACCTGATGTGAAGAACCGACTCATTGGAAAAGACCCTGATGCTGCGAAAGATTGAAGGCGGGAGGAGAAGGGGACGACAGAGGATGAGATGGTTGGATGGCATCACTGACTCGATGGACATGAATTTGAACAAACTCTGGGAGATGGTGAAGGACAGGGAAGCCTGGCGTGCTGCCGTCCACGGGTTCACAGAGTCGGACACGACTGAGCGAGTGAACCACAAGGACAAAAAGCACGTCCACTTATGTTAAAGAACATACCTGTTTTTCTACAATAATAAAGGTGCACGTCGTCATTCATTCCCTCTTGTCCACCAGATTTGCTAGGTTTTAGGTTTCAACGCTGCCTAGTTGCCTCTACAGAATTTCATTCCAGAGTCGCAATGTTTGCCCAAGACTGAGTGGTCACAATTTTGCCAACAGCACTGAACATTTGTAGCCAACATACAAGACGTCTGCTCAATTCTGAGATCATTTCCTTTGAAATGAATCAAGTCTCTTCTAGATGATTGGCGGGGCGGGGGGGTGGGTGGGCAGGGGGAGGGGTTCCTGCTCTATTTCTGTTTTTGGATGAAAGAACACATTTTATCAGAGCACACCTTTCATCCCAGTCAACCACCGTTACGTAGGAATTTTCAGCTAAGACGTGTAAAATAGCTACCAACATTTTACAAAATAGAAATGGATACGAGAGGGTCAGGGAAAGACACAGGATATTGTCAGAGATGCAGAAACCTGCTCTAACCTCTCCCCAGGTTTTACCAAACGGTAAACACCGTCTTGCCAGCGAACAAGATTGATGAGCTTTGCATTCGCTTTAGACTTTAGACAGAGAGCTTGAGAACCGTCGCGCTGAGGACCTCGCTTGAGAAGAGCTTGTTAGCAAGGGGGAAGCAGAGGTCACACCCACCCCCCACGACACCTGCAGAATTGGAATCTGTATTCCAACGGTTGCCCCTGCGTTGGCAGGCAGTGCCCATAAAGTTTTTACAATAAGCGTGTCTATGACTGCAAATGAAATCTTGCTGGGATCGTGATAGAAACCCTGTGAAACCCTCCCAGTTCATTTAGGGGAGATTCTGACTCTGCTGTCTGTGGGTGCAAGAAGCTGTTTCTGGGTGGGTGGTCTCCCCAGCATGAATTGTTGGCAGGAACACACGTCAACCCCCTTTTGCGGAGGTGTTGGACTCAGGTAAGAAAGTGAGGTTTACCTGAGCTTCCATCCTCTGTTGCGAGGCTGGGAAGCCCCAGATCTGTGTGTATATATATGTTTTTCCCTGCTGGGCAGGACACGCTAACACACAGGCCGCTGGGTTCCTCATCCAGGTCTGAGACGTGACGCCAGTCCGCCTTCTGCTTTTCTCCTGTCAGACTTCTCCTTTGGCTGCTTCCTGCTCTTATGTTACTGATAAGCTCACCTTCTGGATCAAATTAAACACTTTGATCCTGTCTGCACCACCAGAGGGAAAATAAGTTCTTAGTCCTTCACAGATGGGACAAAAGCAGTCATCTATGAGCAAAGATGAAGCTATCGAGCTGGCTTTTTAAACACCCAGACAATAGAGCAAATATTTGAGGTTTATGCAGCAGTATGCTGGCAAATATTTAGCAACTGACTACAGACGGAAAAGGGCTTCCCAGGTGACTTGGGGGTAAAGAATCCACTTGCAATTGCAGGAGATGTAGGTTCGGTTCCAAGAGTCGGGAAGATCCCCTGGAGAAGAGAAAGTCAACCCTCTCTAGTATTCTTGCGCTTTCCTGATGGCTCAGATGGTAAAGAATCTGCCTGCAATGCAGGAGACCCAGGTTTGCTTCCTGGGTCGGGAAGATCCCCTGGAGAAGGGAATGGCAACCCACTCCAGTGTTCTTGCCTGGAGAATCCCAGGGACACAGGAGCCTGGTGGGCTACCATCCACAGGGTCTCCTCTCTTTGAACACGGATGGAGTATTGGTGTTCTGCATCCCATAGGTTTTTATCCAGTGAGGAGCATTTGAAGTATGGGAGGGTGGGGATCACGGGTTTCAATGGTAGGTTTTGGTGTCTGCCCTTTGGCTACCTCACGCAGCATGTGGGATCTTTAGTTCCTCAACCAGGGATCAACCCAAGCCTCTCTCTGCATTGGAAGTGCAGAGTCTTAACCACTGGACCACCAGGGAATTCCCTCAGTGATATGTTCTTAGCATCAAGGCATCCCTCATACTTCCCTGTACGTTAGCATGTATCTGTGACTGAAGGAATAAAAGGAAGTGACGCGAAAGTCGCTCAGTCGTGTCTGACTCTGCAACCCCATGGACTATAGAGTCCATGGAATTCTCCAGGCCAGAATACTGGATATGGGTGGCCTTTCCTTTCTCCCGGGGATTTTCCCAGGAATCGATCCGGGGTCTCCTGCATGGCAGGAGGATTCTTTATCAGCTGAGCTATGAAGGAAGCCCAAAAGGAAAGAAATGCAAGCATACAATAAACAGTGTCATTCTCCCTATAAAGGGACTATTTATGAAATACACACCCTGTTTTCTAAATTTGCCTCTTCCACTGCCCATGCTGAGCCCTGTTCTGTAGTCGTGACCTCCTCCCCTTTTACAGATGGTAGGAGCAAGGCTATCCTATGCCCTGTAATGCTAACGTCTATTTTCCTTCAAAAGAAGGCATACAGCTTCATTAAAAAAAAAAAAAAAGCATGTGAGACAAGTTATATTAGATGCCTTATCGACGTGATTTTTGTTCAAAAGTTACCTTCATCTTTTCGTTTCTTTTCTTCAATTAACTTTTAATTGGAGGATGATTGCTGTACAATGTTAGTTTCTGTTGTACAGAGTGAATCAGCCATAATTATACCTATGTCCCCTCCCTTCTGAGCCTGTCTCCCACCCCCTACCACTGTGTTTTCATTTCTGATTAGACTAGCAGTTTCATAAGGGTAGTAGAAACCTTCTGGACAAATAAGTCCCTGATGGCCTGAACTCCCCCCTCATTCACCAAAAGCATATATCCTGACATTTCCCCCGACCCGCCTCTTTGGAGCAGCCTCTCAGAGCCATCTGAGGCGCTGTCTCCCAGGCTGCAGTCCTCATTTTGCCCCCGAATAAAACTTAACTTGCAGCTTTCACATTGTAAGTCTTTTTTTTTTTTTTTTTAAAGTCAGCACACAGCAAAACTTGAACTAGATCCCAATCTCACTGGGCAGGGTGTTCACAATCCATTGCTCACAAGAAAGCTTGACAAATTCAGACTGTCTGATTCCTCCATGATTCCAGAAGAGAACATTTTTTAATACATATATTAATACATATTTAACACATTATTTAAGCCATATTTATACATATAGTGGGAGTTGCTCATCTGAGTCCGACTCTCTGTGACCCTATGGACCGTAGCCCACCAGGCTCCTCTGTCCATGGGATTCTCCAGGCAAGAACACTGGAGTGAGTTGCCATGCCCTTCTCCAGGGGATCTTCCTGACCCAGGGATTGAACCTGGGTCTCTTGCATTGCAGGCAGATTCTTTACCATCCGAGCCACGAGGGAAGCCCAAGAATACTGGAGTGGGTTGCCATTCTCTTCTCCAGGGGATCTTCCCGACCCAGGGATTGAACCCACGTCTCCTTCATTGCAGGCGGATTCTTTACCCACCGAGGCACCCGGGAAGCCCATTTAAGAGCAAAAAGTGATACAATTAGAGATGGAGTTTAGGAGGATATTCAGAAGACACCTTCCCTTTTCAGCCTCCATCCCACCTGCCACTCCTGCCTTTTCATTTCTAATGAGATCAGTCTCCCCCCCCCCCCCCCCCGCCCCCCACAGGCATCCTGTAAAGACGACACTGGCCTTTGGATGTAGCTTCTGGGTGAGTTCTGATGGGAGACGGTTCTCATCTTGTGGGAGAGGACGCTCCGGCGTGGGGGGCAGCTGGCCATTGACAGGATCGATATCTAATTTCTAGCAGAGCAGCAGACAGCAGCGGCGGAGCCCTGAGCACGGCTTTCTAGGGAAACGCCAAAAGTAGACTCAGCGTCGTCTCGCTGGTTTATCTTATCACTCATTTGCTAGTCGCTGTTTATAACGATTTCCCCCCTCCCTGTAAATCTGTGACTCGTTTTCTTACACGTCAGCAGCTTGAGAATGATTGCTGCATAAAAGAATCTAATGCCCACAGTGGTCCCCAGGAGTAAGCTAGTGAAAAGGACCAGTGAGAGGGGATGAGTGACATTTGACTTTCATCAAAGCGGGGAGGGGACATATGTCTACTTGGAGCTGATTCATGCTGCTGTGCAGCGGAAAATGACGTGACGCTGCAAAGCAATTATCCTCCGTTTCAAAATAAATTAAAAAAATAATCAAAACGCTACTCGGCCTTTTGTGAGATTGCACTTTATCATTCTTTCATATATGTAAGTTGAGGCTGTTCAGTCGTTCAGTCGCATCCGACTCTTTAGCGACCCCGTGGACTGCAGCATGCCAGGCCTCCCTGTTCATCACCATCTCCCAGAGTTTGCTTAAACTCATGTCCATCGAGTCGGTGATGCCATCCAACCATCTCACCCTCTGCCGTTCCCTTCTCCCTCCTTCAGTCTTTCCCAACATCAGAGTCTTTTCCAGGGAGTCAGCTCTTCGCATCAGGTGGCCAAACTGTTGGAGTTTTCGCTTCTGCATCAGTCCTTCCAAGGACTATTCAGGGTTGATTTTCTTTAGCACTGACTGGTTCGATCTATAAGTTACTGTAATTAATATTACCTGTATTGGGGGCGGGGGGGAGGTTATATGCAACTTGACTCTTTGAAGCATGTGTCTATGAGTTTGCAGCTGAAATTAATTTTGCCAGTGTTTTCTGAATGAATGAAGCTTCTGTTGCAGCATGCCAAAAAACAAGCAAAACCCACAAAATAGTATCGTGACTTCCCTGGGGATCCAGTGGTTAAGACTCTGATCTTCCAGTGCAGGGGATGGGTGTTCGATCCTTGGTCAGGGAGGTAAGATTCTGCATGATGGCGGTGTGGTCAAAACAAACACAAAACAAAACGTAATGTGGAATAAATAAAAAGTGAAAAGTAAAGTGAAGTCGCTCAGTCGTGTCTGACTCTTTGTGACCCCATGGACTGTAGCCCACCAGGCTCCTCCGTTCATGGGCTTCTCCAGGCCAGAATACTGGAGTGGGCTGCCATTTCCATCTCTAGGAGAACTTCCCAACCCAGGGATTGAACCCGGGTCTCCTACATTGTAGGCAAGACGTTTTACCAACTGAGCTACCAGGGAAGTCAGAGATTGAAAAAAGATGTTGATATCAGGAACTAACTGCAGAACTAAAACCTGTATGCAAAGAAGATGCACTTTTTTCCTGTAATGACTGAATTTTTGTTTTTAGCTTACAGTTCACCAACTGGCTGGAAATGTATTTTTGTTGACACAGGCTCTGGCACTAAACTCATTCTTTAGGGTTTCAAAGGACGGTTATAGAGGTGGGGAGGAGTAGACAACACCATTGTCTTGGGCGTACCTTTTGCCAAGATGTTAGGGGCTTCCCTGGTGTCTCAGTGATAAACAATCTGTCTGCGATGCAGGGGACAGAGGTTTGATCCCAGGGTTGGGAAGATCCCCTGGAGGAGGAAATGGCAACCCACCCCAGTGTTCTTGCCTTGAGTATCCCATGGACATAGGAGTCTGGTGGGCTACAGTCCCTGGGGTCGCAAAAGAGTCAGCCACAACTGAAGGACTGATCACATCGGACACAACTGAATGACTGAGCGTGCATGTAACCACCGTTGGTTGGAAGGCACCCTGCCAGGTCATCCAACCAGCCTTGCGTGGACCCCAGTCCTGTCCACCCATGGGTCTATTTCCGTAGCTACTGTGGGTCTACAACTTCACAGCCTCTCTGAACACATGGTTTGTTGACCCCCAGACTGGGTGTCTAATCTGAGCTGAATCATTCCATCCATCCATTTGAACTGAGTCATGAGATAACTTTCTGTTATATGGTGAGTTGGAAGCAGTTTAAGCCATTCTTTCTTTTGTATTCACTGGAATTCCAGATCAGTCCTGGGTGTTCATTGGAAGGACTGATGTTGAAGCCGAAACTCCAATCCTTTGGCCACCTGATTCGAAGAGCTGACTCATTGGAAAAGACCCTGATGCTGGGAAAGATTGAAAACAGGAGGAGAAGGGGACGACAGAGGATGAGATGGTTGGATGGCACCACCGACTCGATGGACATGAGTTTGAGTAAACTCTGGGAGTTGGTGATGGACAGGGAGGCCTGGCGTGCTGCGGTTCATGGGGTTGCAAAGAGTCGGACACGACTGAGCGATTGAACTCAACTGAACAGAGTGAGAGAGATAAAATGTCCTTACTTTGTACTCCCTCCAGGGGAAGTATTCTGAAGAGAGACAACAAACAGAAAAAGAAATCAAGGAAAAAAAAAAAAAACCCTACACTCTTCCCAGCCTTCTGGTCAACCTTATTCATCTCCATGTCTTAGAAATTAATATTAAATCTCTGAATCACAACTATGACAGCTATATAGGTCTTTATCTATAAAAACTGTCATCAGTGGCATTTAAAAGATAACAGAAATTGGCCTTCTAATTAAAAGTCTTTGAGCACTCTGATGTACAAAGTTGGAAGGCCTCCAATCTGCTGTTCTCAGTAGCTACCTGGTTGGGATATTTCTCGAGCATATGAATGTGAGACAAATGGATCTGTCATCATTGACAGAAGTATGATGATTTTTCTCAAACTGGCAAAATTGGTATCTAAAATATCGTGTACATTCTCTGTAACATATCCTGCTAAAAAATACATGTATAGGTAATTTTAAAATGTATATTCTCCTGCTAAGAGCCAACTCACTGGAAAAGACCCTGATGCTGGGAAAGGTTGAGGGCAGGAGGAGAAGGGGATGACAGAGGATGAGATGGTTGGATGGTATCACTGATTTCAATGGACATGAGTTTGAGCAAGCTCTGGGAGATGGTGATGGACAGGGAAGCCTGGCGTGCTGCAGTCCATGGGGTCACAAAGGGTTAGACATGACTGGGTGACTGAACGACAACAATATTTTCCTGAGTTATCCATGTGAGAAACATGCAAGAATAGTTCATTTTGACCAGACTCTTCATCAATTACTGAGTTAATTCTGATAATAAAATAGTCTCATGTAAAAGACTCACACTAAAAAATACTTTGGTCATATCTATGCTAAAGTTCTCCCCAAAAAGGGCAATGATTCATTAACCTTTGTAATGTAATCTCACTCTCTGTGATGTTGCAGGTGAATGTAACTTACAGAAATGAAGCGTTTAAATTTTTATATTTCTTGATAGCACAAAATGCCATTGTCATCTATCTAGGGCAGAGTTTCAATTTAACAAGTATCTTGTCAATGGTATCAAGTTTCCAAACTTCTAATGAAGTTATACATATTTCATAAAATCTGTTTTTGGCTACACAGTATTTTGAATTTGAAAAAGAATCATGCGTGTTATCTGCGAATGAGGAATTTCCCGAGATCACAGGGGAACATTAATCTCACTTTTGAAAAGAAGACTTGGCAGTCATCATGTGGAATGTGCTATTTTTTTTTTTTAAATGGATCTTGTTGTGAGCATAAATACATTGTCACAAGGATGCTTTTTTTTGTGATGGCTAAGATTTGCCCTAAGCTCTCTGGATACCATGATGTCTAGTTCCTGCATTCATTTTTTTCACAGCTGTATCACAAATCAGCACAAATGTACTGTCTTCAGACAAGCCCCAGGTCCTCGCTCATAGTTCTGTAAGTCATGAAAGCTGCAGAACCTGTCTTCTGCTCAGATCTCATGAGACTGAAATTCAGGTGTTGAGCTATTGTTCTCTTTTTGAGCAAAGACTTTTCCAAGCTTAACTAGTTGTGGGAAAATTCAGCTCCTGGTGATTGTACAAATTATGTGTCCCTCTTCCGGCTGGCTTCCCTCAAGGCACTGTGCTTAGCTGCCTGGGGCCCGCAGCATCCCTTGTTACCTGGCTCTGTCCAATCTTTAGAGACACCCATGGAGAATCACCCTCCCTTTTGACCTCTGAATCTCTCTTGCAGAGAAGGATGCTGTCCTTTTGAGAGTCTAATCTGATTAGAGTTTACCCAAACTCATGGACTTTACCCAAACTTATGTCCATCAAGTCGGTGATGCCATCCAACCATCTCATCCTCTGTCGTCCCCTTCTCATCCTGCCTTCAATCTTTCCCAGCATCAGGGTCTTTTCTAGTGAGTCAGATCTTCACATCAGGTGACGAGTTTCAGCTTCAGCATCAGCTCTTCCAATGAGCACCCAGGACTGATTTCCTTTAGGATGGACTGGTTGAATCTCCTTGCTGTCCAAGGGACTCTCAAGAGTCTTCTCCAATACCACAGTTCAAAAGCATCAATTCTTTGGTGTGCAGTCTTCTTTATGGCTCTCATATCCATCCATGACTCCTGGAAAAACCATAGCTTTGCCTACACGGACCTTGCCACAACCAAAGGGAGAGACTTCTACAAAGATGCAGGTTGTTGGGTACTGTTTTATAATCCTGCCTACCAACCCAGGTTTCTTGATCATATAAATGAATAAAACATAAATCTAATGAGAGTGAACCCTTGAGTAGTTCAAATATCATGATCTTAGGAGAGATGGGGCAGTCAGAATAAGACCATGTTGTAGAAGTCAAGACCCAGCCACGATGGAGCACCTCTTTTACCTTTCGTAAGATACCAAGTATGGGCTCAGTGTCATATTGCTCTCATCCATCCATCCGTCTACACATCCAAGCATTCATCCTTCTATCACCCATCCCTCCATCTAGCCATCTATCCATCCATCCATCTATTCATCCAGCCATCTATCCACCCATCATCCATCCATCCACCTATTCATTCATCTATCCACCCATCATCCATCCATCCACCTATTCATTCATCTATCCACCCATCATCCATCTATTCATTCATCTATCTATTCATCCACCTATTCATCTATCCACCCATCACCCCTCCATCCACCTATTCATTCATCTATCCACCCATCATCTATCCATCCACCTATTCATTCATCTATCCATCCATCCACCTATTCATTCATCTATCCACCCATCATCCATCATCCATCTATTCATTCATCTATCTATTCATCCACCTATTCATCTATCCATCCATCACCCCTCCATCCACCTATTCATTCATCTATCCACCCATCATCTATCCATCCACCTATTCATTCATCTATCCACCCATCATCTATCCATCCACCTATTCATTCATCTATCCATCCATCATCCACCCATCTACCTATTCATCTATCCACCCATCATCCATCATCCATCTATTCATTCATCTATCTATCCATCCACCTATTCATCTATCCACCCATCACCCCTCCATCCACCTATTCATTCGTCTATCCACCCATCATCTATCCATCCACCTATTCATTCATCTATCCATCCATCCACCTATTCATCCATCTATCCATCTATCTATCCATCATTCATCCATCCACCTATTCATTCATCTATCAATCCATCTATCTATCCATCATCCATCCATCCACCTATCCATCATCCATCCACTTGTCCACCTATCCATCCATCATCCATCCATCCACTTATTCATCCTTCCATCTCTCTATTCATCCATCCACTTATCTCTCCATCCATTCACATATTCATTCACTTTTAACAGCAAAATACTTATCTATGGGCCCACAAGTTGAAGGAAGAATGAGAATATTACCAAGAATTTGAATCAATCTATAAGTTACTTCCCTAAGTACTGATATCTTGAATTTTTATTGAACATTCCCTTTATTTATGAAGTTTACCCTTATAAAGTTATATGCTCCTATATAGGCTACTATAAGCGTCACTTGATTGTGCTGAAACTTAAAAAAAAAAAAAGGAATCATGGTTTAGAGCGACTATGACAGCTTTTCTTAATAGCTATATATTGAGGCTTTAAGACCCACTGATATATTTTGTGTAGCTACAGTTTATCCACTTTCTTACTGTTTGAATATTTCATTATCATTTCAGTATAATGTCACTGTAATGAGGAATTAAACAGTAATTTAAATGTGTTTTATTGCATGCCAATGTACAATGAACCTCAGCTCAGTCTGTAGTGCCATTTTTCACTAAATACTTAAATTTCCACATGCTTGGGAGATTGGGTTTTCTCTCTCAGTGTCATGAAGATTGCATCTGTCGGATAGGATTAAGCCAGTTGCTATTCAGTTGTGGTGATTCACTGGAGCCTGAACCCAAAGGAGCCCATAAACCAGTGAGATAAAACCATTGTAGTGTGTTTCCAAACCCCTCTGGTTTCGAAATGCTCTGGTAATTTCAGGCAACATTACATTAACAGAGATCGAGTGAGTTCTTAAAAATGGTTACCCGTGATGGATGACTTCCATTTCATGTTTCCTTAGTAGGGAGGAAATACATGTTCTATACAGGATGAAATAGCTGATTCTGATGTTATAGAAATTCCCCAAACACATTCTCCCTCATATTTAACAAAGTTATTGAGGGTTTTCACTTCCACAGTGCCTTTTATATAAGCTACATCGTCCTAACGTTAGCAACTGAACTCTGAAAAATGTTTCCTGTTACCTTTTCTGGGACAGAAAAACATTGCATGTATTTAAAGGTTGAGTTAAGTTAGTGAAAGTCACTCAGTCATGTCTGACTCTTTGAAATCCCATGGACTATATAGTCCATGGAATTCTCCAGGCAAGAATACTGGAGTGGATAGCCTTTCCCTTCTCCAGGGGATCTTCCCGACCCAGGGATTGAACCCAGGTCTCCCACATTGCAGGTGGATTCTTTACCAGCTAAGCCACCAGGGAAGCCCATTTAAAACTTGTTGCTAAGTCATGTCAGTCGTGTCCGACTCTGTGTGACCCCATAGACGGCAGCCCACCAGGCTCCGCCGTCCCTGGGATTCTCCAGGCAAGAACACTGGAGTGGGTTGCCATGCCCTTCCCCAATGCATGAAAGTGAAAAGTGAAAGTGAAGTTGCTCAGTCATGTCCAACTCAGCGACCCCATGGACTGCAGTCTACCAGACTCCTCCATCCATGGGATTTTCCAGGCAAGAGCTTAGGACACCCATTTCCTACTATATTACATATGCTCCTGAAGAGGAAGCACACAGTCAAATGAACCTGTTTTAGGTCACTGGGGTGGGGGGTGGGGGATACAAATAGTCTGCAATGAACCAATTCTTTTTCAATAACTTCACTTCTGTTCTCTGTGCACAGGAATAACTCTGGAGAGTGATGATGGGGAAACACCATGGTTTGCAAAAAAGAATATAATTTTTACAACTGCTTAATGACAAAAGCAACGTGGACAGGGACTCAATGGAGCACGGGGATACGGCCAGTCTCCTGTCTGGATATGGCCAGACAGAGGAATGCAAAACACAAGGGCCGACAGAGGATGAGATGGCTGGATGGCATCGCCGACTCAATGGACATGAGTTTGAGCCAGCTCTGGGAGATGCTGAAGGCCAGGGGAGTCTGGCGTGCTGCGGTCCGTGGGGTCGCAGAGTCAGACACGACTGAGAGATTGAATGACCACACTGGCTCCTTACAAACACACATCACAAGGAATGGGCAAAAAGCTCAAAATCCATCAGAGAAGGCACACACTGGGGACAGATGATTTAGAAGCGAAAGTCTCAAACTCAACATTGTTGATAAAATGGTAACAGCGATACAAACTGGGTTAAAGGATTTATAAAGTCATGGAACACAATGTATCCCTTGAACTAAATTGCGTGCAGAAATGATACAGGCTTTGCAAAGAAAATGGCTGGAATCCCCCCCCCACCCCCCACCGTATCTGCCATACCTAACTGCTTCCTATCTTCTCCTGTTTTGGAAACATGTATAAAACAGTCACTTGGGTTGCAAATCATCTCTAAATTCTGTCTCTGCACCAACATTGCCTAATGGCGTGATTTTAAAGAAAGAGCAATTTTGAGAATAGTAAAAAGGGATGGTTGGAAAATATTATCAAGACATTGACACAGTAATAGCCTAAAATTATCGTTCTGTTTAACCATCAAAAACATCTCCATTATTTGGACCTGTGAACAGGGTGTCATCACAGACCTTCCACAGCCTGTGCTACCCTGAATTATATAGATTTTTATGAGCATAACGTTATTACTGAATTTCTTTCTTTTAATCAACCTCCTCCCTCAATTCTCTTCCTTCCAGTGACTTTTCTACTCCTATTGACTGCTTAAGATAATGCATTTCCAGATCTCAGCAATTTACAGGGAACTGAAAAAGCCATTTTCTTGGGACTGATAGTGACGGTCACTGATTTTCACTTGCCAGTTTCCCCACTATGAATGTTGACTGAGCCAGATAAAACACAGGCTTGAGAGATGCTTCATCAACTGCCTGGCTTGAATGGAGCCAACTGCTTAGCACACAGACCTCTGTTTTACGGAATTCTTCCCACCTTTCTGACAACTAAGCCAGAAGAAAATCACCTTTCACCTTAAGTTAGAAAAACATCAACAGATTGCACCAGAAAAAGAAAAAGGGCATATTCTTGTCCACTAAATAATTCTTCTGCTGCATGACATTCTAATGCACTAGTAGAATTTAATTCATGGAAATAAAGTCATCCCACACAACTCAAGAGATGAGTCGGAGACGCAAGGAGAGAGGGAGAGCTATGTCTATATAGTCACAGCCAGGCACACCTTGCTTTTTCTGTACTTTGCAAACATTTTTTTTTTTTTTAAACAAATGGAGGGTTTGTGACAATGCTGAGTCTAGCAATCTGGGCTTCCCTGTTGGCTCATATGGTAAAGAATCTGCCTGCGGTGCGGGAGACTCGGGTTTGATCTTTGGGTCGAGAAGATCCCCCGGAGGAGGAAATGACAACCCATTCCAGTATTCCCGCCTGGAGAATCCGCAGACAGAGGAGCCTGGCGGGCTACAGTCCATGGGGTCGCAAAGAGTTGGACATGACTGAGTTCAAGTAAACTTTTTCTGCCCTTCCTGGAGATATGAATTACTGAAGCCATCCATCACAGAAAGAGTGCCATACTCTACCAACCTGCAATCCAGATACACTCCCCAGCTCTTTAGACACTTCCCACATCACCCGCCAGTGTCCAGATCCTACAACTGTCAATCATAGCATCTTCTCTCTGAGATAAACCATGGCCCCCAGAGTTTGCATCCTCTCTTGCTGCAGTGCGTAAAAGCATCCAGTTGTACAATCACAACTATGTTTCTCACAGGCTTTTCTACGGTTAGCCCAAAGATTTCAGGCTTTTTTTTTTTTGAACAACTGGAAGTACTTGGACATTTTCCTTTAACAGCTCAGATGGTAAAGCATCTGCCTGCAATGCGGGAGACCAGGGTTCGATCCTTGGGTTGGGAAGATCTCCTGGAGAAGGTAATGGCAACCCAGTCCAGTACTATTGCCTGCAAAATTGCATGGACAGAGGAGCCTGGTGGGCTACAGTCCATGGGGTCGCAAAGAGTTGGACAAGCCTGAGCGACTTCATTTTCATTTTTAGCAGCTCACCTCAAGATCTGTATCTTATAGACTGGGTTATTTAACCACAGCGCCATTACTTTAAAAAATACGCTACGACACTGTTTATAATAGCCAGGACATAGAAGCAACCTAGATGCCCATCAGCAGATGAATGGATAAGGAAGCT
>JADEYB020000024.1:2347077-2369597 GCA_015832495.2 Alces alces
AAGCTGAAACTCCAGTACTTTGGCGACCTCATGCAAAGAGTTGACTCATTGGAAAAGACCCTGATGCTGGGAGGGATTGGGGACAGGAGGAGAAGGGGACGACAGAGGATGAGATGGCTGGATGGCATCACCGACTCAATGCACATGGGTGTGGGTATACTCCGGGAGTTGGTGATGGACAGGGAGGCCTGGCGTGCTGTGGTTCATGGAGTCACAAAGAGTCAGAGACGACAGACAACAAGGGTGAGATGAGCTGTCCTTTATCATAAATCAAGGCAACCCTACTTGATAAAACGTGTGGAAACCTTAGGCATGGAATTAAACCTTCGCATACAATTTTCTACATTTTATAATCGTGAAAAATAGAGAAACAGGTTTTTTGTTTTTAAAGAATATTTTCAAGCAGGAGATGGCAACCCACTCCAATGTTCTTGGTTGGAGAATCCCACGGACAAAGGAACCTGGTGGGCTACAGTCCACGGGGTTGCAAAGAGTCAGACATGACTGAGCGAGTGAGTCCGTACACACATACACTATTAATACGCTTAGTACCCATTCAGTAAATGGCAGTGGTAGCGCAAATGGTGTTAAAAATAGACACGTGGTAATTTCTTAAAGAGAAAGTCGCTCAGGAGTGTCTGACTCGTTGTGACCTTATAGACTGCAGCCCGCCAGGCTCCTCTGTCCATGGGATTCTCCAGGCAGGACTACTGGAGTGGGTTGCCTTTCCCTTTCTTCAGGGGATCTTTCCAACCCAAGGTTAGAACTCAGGTCTCCTGCATTGCAGGCAGATTCTTTACAGTCCAATCTAAGGTCGGTTTACATGTAGATTTTGTGCACATGTCAATAAACTTCTCTACTCTGTTTCACTAAAAAAAAAAGAAAGAAAGAAAAAGGGAGTATGTGTTTCTTTTCAATTAGAAGAAGTTCATTGCATTTAGTCTGTTAAGAGTCTGACTATATTTAGTTGAAATTTTAATGAAAGTTTATGGGAAACCCCATTATCCGTGATTTGAGGGCAGATTAATTCTAAGGCTTCCTGTCCGGAAACCCTCCTTTTAAGTAAGATGACCAATTGCCAGTTTATGATTACATGATTTCAAATTCTAAGTGAATTTGAAAGTTTTATATACATATATATCACCGGCAGGAACACAGTCAAAATCAATTTGGGGATGGAGGTCACTAAAAAAATAATGAGGCAGAAAATTGAAATGAAAAAAAAAAAGGCTGAAGGGATTTTAAAATATTAATGACAATGGCCTTCCATGAGATGGAGCTGCTTAACTATCAGCAGGAAAAAATAAGAAATAAAAAAAAGGTGAAGGGGAATCTGATTAGCTGTTTCTTAATTAAATATTTACTTTGCTCTGCAATCTCATCTTATTTTTCCACAGTTGCAGAGTGTGCTTGTCAGAGGAGAACTGATTAGCTGTGAAGACAGCTTCCGGGAACACACAGAATGAAGCTCTCGACTCCAAACGGACGGGGGCTCTTGATAACGCATTTCAGGGCAGAGATCTCCGTCCCCCGAATTCTCCCTTTTCAGTAATAGAGTCGGCACTGGCAGGGTCCCCTGTGAGTGCTGGCACTGGAATCAAGTCTGAATATGCCAAGATGGATGAGAGGTGCTTGCCATCCTGAAAAACCTCAAGGCTGGAAGGGAAGTCTTCCAGGTACAGTGATGCTTTCAGAGTCTCATATATAATATAACGATGCGAACAGAGAAAGGTTTATTGGTGATACAAATGGCAACCTTTCTTAGTAGAAGAGCACAAAAAATGTTTACTGGAGGATTTTTTAAAAAATTAAATTAATTAAATTAAAAAAAAAATTTTGGCAATGCTTAGTGGCATGAGACGCTACTGAGGTGGCTCTGTGGGTAAAGAACTTGTCTGCAATGCAGGAGATGCAGAAGACCCAGTTTCGATCCCTCTGGGATCACAGTTCCCTGATCAGTGATTGAACCTGTGCCCCTGTGGTAGAAATGTGGAGACCTAACCACTGGAAAGTGAAAGGGAAAGTTGCTCAGACCTGCCTGACTCTTTTGTGACCCCATGGACGGTAGTCCGCCAAGCTCCTCTGAGCCACCAGCAACGCCCAAGAATCCTGGAGTGGGTCAGTTCAGTCCAGTCGCTCAGTCGTGTCCGACTCTTTGTGACCCCATGAACCACAGCACGCCAGGACTCCCTGTCCATCACCATCTCCCGGAGCTCGCTCAAACTCACGTCCATAGAGTGGGTGATGCCATCCAGCCATCTCATCCTCTGTCGTCCCCTCCTCCTCCTGCCCTCAACCTTTCCCAGCATCAGGGTCTTTTCCAATGAATCAGTTCTTTGCATCAGTGGCGAAAGTATTGGAGTTTCAGCTTCAGCATCAGTCCTTCCAATGAATATTCAAGATTGATTTCCTTTAGGATGGACTGGTTGGATCTCCTTGCTGTCCAAGAGACTCTCAAGAGTCTTCTCTAGCCCCACAGTTCAAAAGCATCAATTCTTTAGCGTTCACCTTCCTTTATAGTCCAACTCTCACATCCATATGTGACCACTGGAAAAACTATAGCTTTGACTAGGCAGCCCTTTGCTGGCAGAGTAATGTCTTTGCTTTTTAATATGCTGTCTAGGTTGGTCACAGCTTTTCCTCCAAGGGGCAAGTGTCTTTTAATTTCATGGCTGCAATCACCATCTGCAGGGACTGGAGTGGGTACTGTTAGGCAATTCCCAAGGATGTTTTAGGTACATCATTTGAGAAGTGACAATTTGACAGGGGGATTCAAAGAAGCAAGAATAAATTAGAGTGTTTTGTTCAGAATATATTTACATCTCTATTTCAGAATGTATAGTGACTATGCAGACGTGAGTTTTCATGAAAAGGCACCTTTTAGTCTTTTTAAAAATCTCAACAGAAAGCAAGGGGGACAAATATTGAGACCTACACCACTCTAAATAGGCCTCAAGTTAAGAGATCTGCATGTATGTTTTGAATATTTCAATGTTTCAAGAAAAAGATTTTGTTTGCAACGTTCAGCCTGAATTGAAGTTTCCCACATTCTTGTAATTCAACATATAATTCACGAGGTTCTACTTCATTTGTTTCTTCTTGATAGCCAGTGAGATAATTCTAGCATTTCATTTTGTTAAACAGCTTTATCGAGACATAAAGTGAAAGTGTTAGTCACTCCGCCGAGTCAGGCTGTTTGTGACCCCCATGGACTGTAGCCCATCAAGCTCCTCTGTCCATGGCATTCTCCAGGCAAGGATACTGGAGTGGGTTGCTGTTTCCAACCCAGGGATTAAACCCAGTCTCCTATACTGTAGGCAGATTTTTTACCATGTGAGTCACTAGGCAACACTTTTTATGTGCTTAGCACCATGTGACCTATATGTACAGGGTTATGCAGAGTAGATTTCTACAGCATATGACTGAGACTTTATATGCAGTGAGCAACATCTCCCAGTAATAACTAGCTTATATGTTAATGTGTGGTGTTGGAGAAGACTCTTGGAAGTTCCTTGGACTGCAAAGAGCTCAAACCATCTTAAAGGAAATCAGTCCGGAATATTCCTTGGAAGAACTGGTGCTGAAGCTCCAATACTTTGGTCACCTGATGTTAAGAGCTGACTCGTTGGAAGAGATCCTGATGCTGGAAAAGATTGAAGGCCGGAGGAGAAGGGGATGACAGGGGATGAGATGGTTGGGTGGCATCACCGACTCGATGGACATGAGTTTGAGCAAGCTCCGGGAGTTGGTGACGGACTGGGAAGTTTGGCGTGCTGCAGTCCATGGGGTCGCAAAGAGTCGGACAGGACTGAGCCACTGAACTCATTGACGGATGTTAATTAGGGAATCTTTACAGATTTAAAACATTTTTATGGATTGGGGAACTGTCTAGCAGCTTAATTAATACGTGCAATAAGCTACTTTTTCTTAAAATTCACGACTGAAGAAGGACAGCATAGTTTGCTGACCTGTTACCAACTACGAGAAGGAGTTTCTGCCAAGTCAGCTTGTGTGTAAGCAGGTAGTGTGATATTTGAAGGAAGGAGGGGCTGAGAGCCTTCCCATCTCTCAGAACATGAAAGAAAGCAAGAGTGGGCTGTCCTGGACTTCCCCGCTGGTTCAGTGGTTAAGGGTCCAGCTGCCAATGCCGGGGACATGGGTTCCATGCCTCGCCTGAGAAGATTCCGCCTACCACGGGACTGTTGAGCCTGTGTCCCACAAATACTGAAGACTGAGGGCCCTAGAGTGGGTGTTCCACAGCAAGTGAAGTTACTGCAATAAGAAGCCCTCGCAAGGCAACTAGAGAGTAGCTCCCGCTCAGCACAACTAGAGAAAGCCCGCATGCAGCAACAAAGAGCCAGTGTAGGAAAAACAAACAAATGAAAAAACAAGTAAAACTTTCCCTGGAGTAAGAAATGGCCACCCACTCCAGTATTCCTCCCTGGAGAATCCCATGGACAGAGGAGCCTGGCGGGCTGCAGCCCATGGGGCCGCAAAGAGTCAGACGTGACTTAGGACTAACACACATGCTTTTAAGTAGCTGAGTGTACTATCGCATGTTTCTTGAAACCTTGTTTTCCTTTGGGATCAAGTCTGGCTGTTTGGGATCTCTCTCTGTTTGTCGTTGTTGTTGTTGTTCCGTTGCAGTTGCTAAGTCACGTCCAACTTTTTGCAACCCCCATGGACCGCAGCAAGCCCGGCTTCCCTGTCCTGCATGATCTCCCCGAGTGTGCTCAAACTCACGTTCACTGGGTTAGCGACACTCTCCAACCATCTCCTCCTCTGTCACCCTCTTCTCCTTTGGCCTTCAAGATTTCTCTATGGTAAATCAGGCAGTGATTTGTGACGATGCGAAAGATCAGTGCTCATTAAAAGCGGTCTACCTCCCTCGGTGATCTTTATTAGCATTGCGTCATCACCATCATCACCATCACCTCACCATCAGCATCTTTAGAATTATCACCACCACCAGCACCAAAATCACTGCGTTTTTAGAACAATCCATACACATATTGCTTGTCTGTTAGTCACTCAGTCGTGTCTGACCCTTTGCGACCCCGTGGACTGTAGCCCGCCAGGCTCCTCTGTCCATGGGATTCTCCAGGCAAGGATACTGGAGTGGGTTGCCATGCCCTCCTCCAGGAGACCTTCTTGACCAAAAGCTCGAACCCACATCCCCTCACTGCAGGCAGATTATTTACCATCTGAGCCATTCAGGGAAGGACATAATAATATGATAATTATTATTACATTTAATATAGTATTGATAACAGTATTTTAATAAAATTATTAATAACATTGCTTATTAATAATAATATGATAGTGGTAGTGAAAATCGCTCAGTTATGTCCGACTCTTTGTAACCCCATGGACTGTAGTCCATAGAATTCTCCAGCCCAGAATATTGGAGTGGGTAGCCTTTCCCTTCTCCAGGTGATCTCTCCAACCCAGGGATCGAACCCAGGTTTCCCACATTGCAGGTGTAATCTTTACCAGCCTATAATAACCCTCCAATAAAATGTATTGCTTATTTTTCACCAGTGAGGGTGTCTTTCTTATCAGGCTAATACATTTGAATTTTAAAAGATTGTCTATCCTCAACACTGTATCTGGTCTTAAAAAAGAAATGGGATCTAACTACATGTAGATGGAGAAACTAACTGATACTTTGTTGATGGAGGTGAAGGAATGACATAGATGTTTATGAAGACATATAAACCTGAGGATCCACTTGAATTGTATCAATTAGATGCATGGACTTTTGGCTTACAAGGAGCTTGTTTTATAAATGGCTGTTTAATCAGCTGCTGATGTAACATTTATCAGACATATATGGAGGTAATTCATGTGTCTGAATCTGACAAGTAACCAACAGCCTCTTATGTTGAAGTGAGCCCTCTGACTAATGGGTCTGGTGGAACCTCAGACAGTCTTGATGGAAAAAAAAAATTAAATAGGATGAGATCATTCTCTTGCTGCTTAGAAATCACTGAGCATTCAATCTTCTGCATCAAAGCCATCTGGACTCCAGAATAAGAAATAAATGCTAGAGTAAGGATTAAAAAGATAGCCCAGGTAACAAGGCAAAGGCACGGCCATGCGTCCACTGATGCAATCATTAGAGAGGTAATTATATTTATTCTCTGCAGCCACTCAAGCTACGCCCTGGATGTTTAAATGTTAATTAAATATGGACCTGATGCTTCACTGTGGGATGGGAGACAAATATGTAATAAGATGCTCAACCCAGAGTGAGAAACAATTACACATGCAGCGATCCAGCCATGCTCGGGGGAAATCTGAAATCCCGGGTAGCCTAGGAGGGTTAGAAGATGCTGTTGAAGCTAACAGGTGAGCTGTGTGCTAACTTTTAATTTACGAGATTTTTCTAGATGAAGCGGGTGAACACAGGGTGTGCTTTCATACGGAGTGGGATCCACCTCAGCAAAGCCACAGACCCTAAGGATGGCCCGTGAAAGCACAGCTGTATGAAGCTGGTGTTGGGACTGGCAAGAGCTGGTAGCCTAAAGGGCTGGGTTTAGGAACAAGACGGAGGCCGGCAAAGCAGCTTGGCAGGGGCTTAGGTGATGAAGGGTCTGCCTCCGTGTGAAGGTCTTCAGCTTTTACCTGGAGACAGCAAAGAGCTACAGATGCATTTTAAGAAGAAAAGGGACAGGTTCAGATATATAATTCAGACGCCTCTGAGGTTACGCACATTTTATGGGTCTGCTTGAAACAGTCTTTCTCGACCCTGGGGAGAAAAAAAAAAAAAGCCATTTTGCCACAACACTGTCTGACATCAAAACGAGTGTGATATTCTGAAGTGGATGCTTTTTTCATCTTTTATAACTTTTTTTTTTTTTTTAAATTCAGCATCACACACCTCTTTGGTCCTCATTTCATTCCTGAACTTCTGTTTCACACTTTGTCTGATTAACTAAAAGGAAAAGAATCATAGCAACCCCCGAAGCTGAACAGTGTCCTTTCAGCCTAGGTTCAAACTTTCACACCTTTAAGTGCATATGTCCCCAGTCGCTCAGGCGTGTCTGACTCTTTGCGACCCCATGGGCTGTAGCCTGCCAGACTCTGCTGTCCACGGGATTCTCCAGGCAAGATTACTGGAGTGGGTTGCATTTCCTTCTCCAGGGGATCTTCCTGACCCAGGAATCGAACCTGCATCTCCTGCCTTGGCAGCCGGGTTCTTTACCAGTGAGCCACCTGAGAAGGTCTATAGCAGGGCCCTGACTGGTATTTAACATAACCAGCATGATTTTCCTGTACAAAGTGATAGTATTCACTTCCTTGTCTTACGGGAAATCCTTTATGCTACGTAACGTGCAAGTATATAGTATGTGTTTAAGTAGTCTCAGCATTTCTTCTTCAGCTGTGGAAGGACAGCAATTGTACAGTCAGGACGATTCTGGGCAAGATAGGAGAGTGTGAGTATAAACGACATGACATGTGTAAGGTTGTGATACAGAAAGTAAACGCTGTCTGTTCAGAAAGTGCCGAGAGCAACCCTGCGTCTTTCCTTCCTTCTTCTGGGACAGAAGAGTTAGCTCAGGAGATTTGCTCTCAATTTCCAGTTCCTTTCTGTTACTCTGGGAGACACCTCCTTCCCCTTATCATATGTCATTCCTTATTTATTTGTTGCTGTTGTTCAGTTGCTAAGTCGTGTCAGACTCTGTGATCCCAAGGACTGCAGCACACCAGACCTCCCTGTCCGACACCAACTCCCAGAGTTTACTCAAACGCATGTCCATCGAGTCAGTGATGCCATCCAGCCATCTCACCCTCTGTCGTCCCCTTCTCCTCCCGCCCTCAATCTTTCCCAGCATCAGGGTCTGTACCAATGAGTTAGATCTTCACATCAGGTGGCCAAAGGATTGGAGTTTCAGCTTCAGCATCAGTCCTTCCAATGAACATCCAGGACTGAATTCCTTTAGGACGGACTGGTTGGATCGCCTTGCCATTCAAGGGACTCTCGAGAGTCTTCTCCAACTACATAGTTCAAAAGCATCGATTCTTTGGCACTCAGCTCTCTTTATGGTCCAGCTCTCACATCCATGCATGACTACTGGAAAAACCATAGCTCTGATTAGATGGACCTTTGTCAGCAAAGTAATGTCTCTGCTTTTTAAATGCTGTCTAGGTTTGTCATAGCTTTTCTTCCAAGGAAAAAGTGTCTTTCAATTTCATGGCTGAAGTCACCATCCACAGTGATTTTGGAGCCCAAGAAAATAAAGTCTGCCACCGTTTCCATTGTTTCCGCATCTATTCACCATGGAGTGCCTTCTTTATTCATTTATTCCATATTGATTCTTTCCCCAAAATGTGGATTATTCCTTACTATGGTGAAATCCACAGAAAAAATGTGAATGTTGTGTTACTCTGTGGTCAAAGTGGAGAGAGATTTGGGTTCCTCACATATTGGTTTGGAGTTTGATCATGGTTGGATGGCATCACTGATTCAATGGACAGGAATTTGAGCAAACTCTGGGAGATGGTGAGGGACAGGGAAGCCTGGCGTGCTGCGGTCCTTGGGGTCGCAAAGAGTCGGACACGACTGAGCGACTGAATAACATCAACGACGATCGTGGGAGGAGACCCGAGAAACTGCTCCACACTCTTCAATGAGCAAGTATTGTGGGAGGAGACCAGAGATACTGCTACATGCTCTGCAATGCACAGGACAACCCCCACAGCAGGGTTCTCTGGTCCAAAATGCTAACAGTGGTCTGAGCTGAGGAACCTGTGCTAGAGAGCAGTGGGTTATCAAGTGGACCAGTTTTCTGAGAAACATCTAAAGGAGACTTTGAGAAGAGAAGAGAAAAACAGTGACCATTTAAGAAGCTTAAAGGAAAGGTACAGAGGACCATTAAGTCCACTGTAACGCGGACTTAAGAATGCAACTCTAGGGGACTTCCCTGGCGGTCCAGTGTCTAAGACCCTGCCCTCCCAATGCAAGGGGGGGTCGGGGCCTGGGTTTGATCCCTGGCCCAGGAAGTAGGTCCCTCAGGCTGCCTCTAAGAGTTAGCATGCCACAACTAAATATCCCGCACAAAGATCGAATATTCCGTGCGCTGCAACGAAAGATTCCACATGCCACAGTGCAGATCGAAGCGTCCGAGTGCTGCAACTAGGACGCGGCACGGCCAAATAAATAACACAAAGGCAAAAGATACAAATGCAACTCTAAAAAGAGAAAACAACAGGATGATCAGCTTCATCGCCTGTATTCCGTCTCATGAAATCGTGTTCTAATGACGAGAATCTGGACACAGAAAAGATGCATATTCTGCCTTCTCCTCTTGATGAGACCAGACAGATTCCCTCTTGGGGAGTAAACTTTATCACCCAGATGAAAGGAGCAGATGGAGGACAAATCACCTCTTTCTTTGTGGGAAGAGGTGGGTCTCACAAGATGGACGCACTTCGATGTAATTGCCCTCTTGCTAAAGGGGGTGCAACAGTATAATGCAAGGCAATCCATCACCTCCAATGGGACTGTCCAGTCTCATATGGAGAAAGTCTCTGACACGTCTTTTAATGATGCCCAGACCCGTGGCTTAATTGCTTTCTGAAAGCGAATGTCTCCCAGAAACCCAGCAGCAGTTTGTTTTAAATGCTTACAATACAAGCAAACGCTGTTTCATGGTATTTTGTATCATATTCTACTTTGTTTCAATGCAACATGGTGTTTTAGCATCTGAGAACTGGATCACGTCTGGGGAAAATCTAATGCTGTGTACACGTGTTCAGTCTTGCCTGACTCTTTGTGGCCCCATGGACTGCAGCCTGGCAGGCTCCTCTGTCCTTGGGATGCTCCAGGCAAGGATACTGGAGTGGGTTGCCTTGCCCTTCTCCAGGGGATCTTCCCGACCCAGAGATGGAAGCCACATCTCCCGAGTCTCCTGCATTGGTAGGTGGATTCTTTACCACTGTGCCTCCTGGGAAGCTCACTATGTATACAATAGTTTTGCATGCAGTGAGGACACATTGTAAACACAATTTGTATGCAACGTATACAATGCTTTTGACATTTGTCCCTGGTGACAGTTGAGACAGCCACGGTGCGTACATTTGGGAGAAAGCGGAACGGTGAAGACTAATCGGTAAAACTTTTAAGCAAAAATAATGACGTTATTATTTCTATTCCCTGAAATACCATTGTTTGCAGTATCCGTGAGGTTTAAAATTCACTGTTGAATCATGCGGGCAATTTCATGGAAGTTCTAGAAAGTTAGGGGTGTTTTAGAATCAGTTATGACTTTAACGAGGAAAAATCATTCATGTTGAGCAATAAAAAGAAAGCTATCCAGTATTTAGAACTGACGCTCTGTTTGGAAGAATGCTGTCTCATTTAAGTTTGCTTCTTCCTGGGATCAAGAACCCTTTTCCTTTGTGGAAATAGCTAAACTTCTTCTGTTACCTGGTTGGTATCAAGCTTCTCTTGCTCTTATCATCAGGGTCTCTTTTTGCGTGAGCATGCTTTAACACAGAAATAAAGATTCATGTTGGGAAGGGACCCATGGGGCTTTATTCCTTCCCTTATCCACACTGGATAACTCCTCACCATATCAGAGGGTGAAACAGTGTCTGTAGGAACACACAAGGGATACCATTCTTTCAAAACTGCTGTTTTAGAGAGAGACAGCAAGCCTCTTCCCAGACCAGTTTCTATGGAGACCTTTGAAGAAATCCAACACCAAAATGAATATTCATATGCGAGTAGAAATATCCATACTTGACAAAAGTACAAACTGGGGCTTCCCTCGTGGCTTAGCTGGTTAAAGAATCCGCCTGCGATGCTGGAGACCCGGGTTCGGTCCCTGGGTCGGGAAGATCCCCTAGAGGAGGAAATGGCAACCCACTCCTGCATTCTTGCCTGGAGAATCCCATGGACAGAGGAGCCTGGTGGGCTACAGTCCGTGGGGTTGCAGAGAGTCGGACACGATTCAACCACCACCAGCATGCACTAATTCAAAGTTAGGTGAACTCATTTTAAAAATTCGAAAAAATGCAGATAACTCGGAGAAAATAAAAAATCTCTCACCACCGAGGTAAAATAACTGCTGTTATTTTATACTGTTCTACTTCTTTTTCTTTTCCTTTTTTGACTTTTTCTCTTTTTTTGTGCCATGTGGCTTGAGGGTTCTTAGTTCTGTGACCAGGAACTGAACACTGGCCCTTGGCAGTGAGACTGTCGAGTCCTAACCCTGGGCTTCCAAGGAATTCCTGTTATTTTACAATTTTCCCTTCTCTCCATGGATAGATAGACAGACAGACAGAGAGAGAGACAGATACAGACAGATGATAAATAGATGGGTTCCCTGGTGGTGCAGAGGGTAAAGAATCTGCCTGCAATGCAGGAGACCTGGGTTTGAGCCCTGGGTGGGGGAGATCCCCTGGAGAATGGAAAGGCAACCCACTCCAGTATTCTTGCCTGGAGAACCCCACGGACAGAGGAGTCTGGCGGGCTACAGTCCATGGGGTTGCAAAGAGTCAGACACTACAGAGAGACTAACACACACACACAGAGATAGACAGTTACATTGATAGATGACAGGTAGATTGACAGATGTGTATCCGAATGGAAAAGTGCATATTAAGCTATAGTATGCAACATTCAAAACCATTTAACAAAAGTATACACGCATACAAACAGTGATTTGTGGAAATAAAGTGCCATACTTTACACACTCTCTGTGAAGCTGGGTTTTTCCACGCTTGCATTTGTAGATTTTAAACTAGATGATTTCTTTTATCTGTTAAACCTTCACAGAGAAAGATTTTCAGAGAAAGCTTATTTATTGACAGGCAAAGAGAAACAGTTTTGACTTTAGAGCCACTCTCAGGCAGTACAAATGCATTCAATCTTCCATTTTGGCCAAATCACTATTTTTCAGAGTTCTTTGCCATCCACAATGTATTCTCGCTAAACGCTGGTGCTTCGCATTTCAGACTCAAAGGCGAAAAGGTGTAATTTTAGAAGCTGAAGGCCTATATCCAATCCCACTATGGAACAACGGATGAGGGTGCCCAGACCACTACCTGATACATAAGAAGTGGTCACTCATTTGCCAGCCCTTGCCATCATGGATATTAAGATTTATTAGGAAAGAACATAAAAGACTAGGGACTCCCCTGGTGGTCAAATGGCTAAGACTCTGCACTCCCAATGCAGTGGGCCAGGATTCGATTCCAGGTCAGGGAATTCGATTCAGTATGCCACAACTCAGAGTTCACAAGCTGCAGCTAAAAAAAGAATCCCATGTGTTCCAAAGAAGATGAAAGATCTCTAGTGCTGCAAGTGAGACCCCGAAATAAATAAATAAGTGTTAAAAAAAACACCACTTTTTAAAAAGACTATATAGTGATGATACTACCATAGAGAAAGATATTTTAAAGATACAAATTGTCACTGAAAAGGGGGAGACGGATTCAAATGCAAGTGAAATTCCATCATTTCTATCCAATAAAGATGCTTCACCTGTCCAAAACAACTCTGAACTAGAAGCAGAATTATGAGGTATTTATAAACAGAAACATTTTAATATTATGCAGAAGGGAATGCATGTTAAGGCGCATGTTAAGGCATAAAGGAATCAAGTTAATTTTTTTAAAGAGTCAGACATGACTGAGTGACCGAACTGCGCTGAGATTTTTTTAAAAAAGAAAAGAATCACTAGGAAAAAAATGCTAAGGCATTAATAGACATTTCAGAGAAAGAAAGAAAAAAAAAAAAACTGGCAAGATAATATATGAAAATCTTACTGTTCTCTATAGGAATGAGGAATTGAAGACAAAAACTGTAGTAAGACAGGTGTTTCCACCAACAGACTGGAAAGAATTATACAGTCCTTCGGAAGCAGGTATTGGCGAGGACTCGAAACAGTGGGGTCAGAACACCTTGGGGATACACGGATTAGATTGTAAAGTGTGTTGTGTTTTCCTGAGACGTAGCACTTCCACTCCTGAGTATAAGATGCAGGATGAGCGAATCACTTGAAAAATCCAGGGGAAGGGGCTTCCCTGGTGGTTCAGGGGCTAAGACTCCGTGCTCTCAATGCGGAAGTCCCAGGTTTCTACCCCGCTGATGGAGTTAGATCCCACTGAAGATCCCGTGTGCTGCAGCTAAGCCCCACGGTAGTCAAATAATCTAACAGGTTGAATATTTAAAGAACTTCCCAGGTGGCTGAGCCGTAAAGAACCTGCCCACCAATGCAGGACTTCTGGGCTTGGTCCTTGGGTCGGGAAGATCCCCTGGAGGAGGACATGGCCACCCCCTCCAGTATTCTTGCCTGGAGAATCCCATGGGCAGAAAAGCCTGGCAGGCTACAGTCTAAGAGGTTGCAAAAAGACTCGGATACTACTGAGTGAGCACACAAATATTAAAAAAAAAAAAATTTAACTGAGAGATCTGGAAAAGGATCCTCAACACAGCTCATTTGAAAAATAATTTTTTTTTTTTAGGAAGAATAAAAGAATGAAGATGTTCAAACACAGGAGAACAGAAATAAGCCTTGCTCTGCCCCTGTTTTGGAATGTCATATGACGGTAAAGTTCATGTAACTGCCAGTTATACTGTTCTTCCTGCCCTAGTTGGAATCTAGTATTTTCACGCCTACTTGAAAAACAGCCTTGACTTCTGCTGAATACTATATTACACTTGTTGGCTTCCTAGCAACTCACTGCTTAAGATCCTGACACTTAGTGAATACGATTCAGCTGAAGCAATAAGATATTTTAGACACTTTACCTGCTCGATATGGCTTATTCCATAATTGATGACATTTTTCAAATCCAGTAGAAGGAATTTTAAATATACCCTGCTGCTGGCATATTGAATAATTCATGCCTTCCCTAGAGCAAAAAAAAAAAAATTTTTTTTTAACCCCCTTTTGGATGCCACGTACCCTCAGAAGATTCCTTTCAGGGATGCTAGGAAATAATCCATGAGGGTATGGGTTTCAGGATCATTAATTCACATTCTGAGGGTACTGTAATGTTAACGCTTGTCATCACCATAGTGTGAGACCTTTGGGGAGGTCAGGTTTGCTCACGGAGCAAACGGGCATAATACAGGCATAATAGGGGTCCTGTGAACAACAACAAGCAATCGCTCAAAACTGTCAGATGGTAAAGAAACTGCCTACAATGCCGGAGAGCCGGGTTTCATCCCTGGGTCAGGAAGATCCCCTGGAGGACGGAATGGCAACCTGCTCCAGTATTCCCGCCTGGAGAACCCCACAGACAGAGGAGCCTGGTGGGCTACAGTCCACGGGGTCGCAAAAGGGACTAACACACACCGATCAATCAAAGACAATTAGATAAAAAGGCTGAGAAGCCCATCAAGTTGAATTTGGATGACACAGTAAATTTTTTTTCATATTTTTTAATTTTTTAATATTTTTTTTCATATTTTTTTAAAAAGGAATATTATTAAGGGTTTCTCACAGTGACTATGCCCTGAAACAACTGATAGAACGACACTACATACAGTAACTGTGGTGATGTAATTCACTAATTAGCAGCCGAGCCTTCCTGCTCTATTAGTTAGCATTCTCCACAGAAACACAACCCATAATACGTGTGCAAGTAGACAGACAGTCAGACAGACATAGATAAAAGATAGCTAGAAAGACATTGATAAAAGATATACAGAGACTCATGGATGAAAGATAGTCAGACATAGAGAAAAGATAGCTCAGTTCAGTCGCTCAGTTGTGTCCGACTCTCTGCGACTCCATGGGCTGCAGCCTGCCAGGCCTCCCTGTCCATCACCAACTCCTGGAGTTTGCCCACATGCATGTCCATCGAGTCGGTGATGCCATCCAACCAGCTCATCCTCTGTCGTCCTCTTCTCCTCCTGCCCTCCATCTTTCCCAGCATCAGAGTCTTACCCAATGAGTCAGATCTTCGCATCAGTTGCCCAAATGATTCGAGTTTCAGCTTCAGCGTCAGTCCTTCCGATGAATATTCAGGACTGATTTCCTTTAGGATGGACTGGTTGGATCTCCTTGCAGTCCAAAGGACTCTCAAGAGTCTTCTCCAACACCATATTTCAAAAGCATCCATTCTTCAGCGCTCAGCTTTCTTTCTGACAAAACATGGTCCACTGAAGGAGGGAATGGGAAATCACTTTGGTATTCTTGCCTTGAGAACCCCATGAACAGTATGAAAAGACAGATAGAACGTAGATAAAAGATACACAGACAGATATAGATAAAAGACAGCTGTGTGTCGGTCATTCAGTCCTGTCCAAATCTTTGTGACCCCATGGACTGGAGCCCACCAGGCTCCTCCGTCCATGGCATTTTCCAGGCAAGAGTACTGGAGTGGGTTGTCATTTCCTTCTCCAGGGGATCTTCCCAACCCAGGGATTGAACCCAGGTCTCCCGCCTGGCAGGCAGACACTTTACTATCTGAGCCACCTGGGAAGCCCTAAAAAGGCCATTAATCTTGCAAACAACTCCTAGAACAGACAGCCTCAGGCAGAGGCTGTATTTCTTTCTTGCTTCATCCACAGGTGGACAGAACTCTGAACAAAGGTGCTTTAGTTTAACATTCAGGCCTAAGGGAACTGTTCCCTGAGGCGGGCCATTATGTATGGTTATAAAACAAAAGCTCAGGAAAAGCAAGTCAAAGAAACAGTTCCAACCTGGAGTTGGAATTGGCGTCTCCCTGCAACAAGTACTAATTACCCATAACAAATGTAAACAGAATACCGAGGACAAAGTCGTCACTAGAGCAAAATTAAACAATCACAGGAGAAAATCTGCAAAGGGCTAGGACAGGAAACCAGTCCATCCTAGAGGAAATCAAGCCTGAATATTCGTCAGAAGGACTGATGCTGCAGCTAAAGCGGCAATCCTCTGGTGACTTGATGAGAAGACCTGACACATTGGAAAAGACCCTGATGCTGGGAAAGATTGAGGGCAGGAGGAGAAGGGGACGACAGAGGATGAGATGTTTGGATGGCATCACCGACTTGATGGACAGGAGTTTGAGCAAGCTCTGGGAGACAGTGATGGACAGGGAAGCCTGGCATGCTGCAGTCCTTGGTGGGGGGTGGGGGCTGGGGGAGTGACTGAGCGACAATCTTCCATCACCTAATTAGCATAAACTCAAGAGCATAACCCCAGGTTGCTTTTGAATTACAAAGAAACTCCAATCTCTCAGGAAATTCCAAGGGTTTTAGGAGCTCCCTGCCAGAGGGTTAACTGTCTTTTTGGATATAAAGATATATTAAGTCGTCATAAAACACTGCAAAAAAAAAAAAAAATCAGAAAATAAACCAAGGGAACAGGATGAGGCGGTCAGACCGTTTTATACGAAAAATGACCGCTCAGTCACGTCTGACTCTGCAACCCCATGGACTGTAGCCCGCCAGGCTCCTCTGTCCATGGCCCTTCTCGGGGCGAGAATCCTGGAGCGGGTTGTCATTTCCTTCTGCAGGAGATCTTTCTGACCCGGGGATGAAAGCCACGACTCCTGCGCTGGCAGGAAGATTCTTGACCGCTGAGCCCCCTGGTATTTGAGAAAACGTACACGGATAAAGCAGCTGGAGCTGCAATATTCGGTAAGACACTCGCCAGCCACAGACGCCAATTCAAACGTGAAGCGAGTAAAAGCAAGGTTTAAATTCCGTTTCTCCGTGAGACCACCCGCATCTGAACGCTCACAGCCAACTGCGGCAGTCCGCCGCGCCCGGCTGCAGCAAACGTTAACTTCTCCGTCATCCCAGCAGGTGGCGCTGCTGGTAAAGAATCCACCTGCAGAAGCTGGAGACTCAAGAGACCGGGGTTTGATCCCCGGGTGCGGAAGATCCCCTGGAGAAAGAAAGGCAGCCCACTCCAGTGTTCTTGCCTGGAGAATCCCCATGGACAGAGGAACCTGGAGGACTGCAGTCCACGGGGTTGCAAAGAGTCAGACATCACCAACTCCCGGAGCTTGTTCAAACAAAAATAATATTATAGCACATTTTTCATGAGCTCGCTGTCAAGTCAGATTTCAAAGCAACACACAGGAATTCCTAATTAGGAAAGTTGGTGGAGTGAGGACATTACGTTTCAGAACCGCTGCTCACCCAGCGTGTCTCTGATGGAGCAGGACTCCATGGTTCTTGCCCGACCATGTCGTCTGCCTCTCTTTTCTGTCTTTGGGAAAACTGTAGCCAAAGAATAAATGTAATCAGAGAAGTGTGAACGTGCAGAAGCAAAGGAAAACAGTCAAAGGCGACCAAATCATCGTAGTGTACTCACTCAGGCTGTGGTTTTTCCAGGAGTCACGTATGGATGTGAGCGCTGGACCATAAAGAAAGCTGAGCGCCGAAGAATGGATGCTTTTGAACTGTGGTGTTGGAGAAGACTCTCAAGAGTCCCTTGGACTACAAGGAGATCCAACCAGTCCACCCTAAACAAAATCATTCCTGACTGTTCACTGACAGGACTGATGTTGAAGCTGAAACTCCAATACTTTGGCCACCTGATGTGAAGAGCTGACTCATTGGAAAAGACCCTGATGCTGGGAAAGATTGAAGGTGGGAGGAAAAGGGGATGACAGATGATGAGATGGTTGGATGGCATCACTGACTCAATGGACATGAGTTTGGCTAAACTCCGGGAGTTGGTGAGGGACAGGGAGGCCTGGTGTGCTGCAGTCCATGGGGTCGCAAAGAGTCAGACACGACTGAGCGACTGAACTGAACTGAGCTCACTAAGAAAAGTCAAGGACTTCTAGTTCCTTCTTGGAGGCTATAGAACATTCTGCGGCCATGTCCTCTGAGCGGTCTTAGAGATACTGGAAGCCCTACTAAGTGAATATCAGACTGTAGCCACGACATAAGTTGCCACAGTTTCAAGAACAAGCCTCAAGAAATGGGGACAAATGGAACCTGGAAATATTTCCAGGTACACTTAAAAAACTGAAATGGTGCTGGTCAGACCACTGATGAGCAGTTTCAAGTTGACTGCCAGAGCTGACTGTGCTGTTTCTACACAGAGCCCCTAACCTCTCTGTCTATAAAGGCTCTTGCCTGCTGAGTTTCGGGGGTTGGCAGGGGAGTTAGCTTTTGGACACCCTACCCCGCACCATCCCTAAAAGTGAAGTCTTAGTCGCTCAGTCGTGTCTGAGTCTCTGCAACCCCATGGTCTGTTCGTGGAATTCTCTAAGGCAAGAACTGGAGTGGGTTGCCATTCCCTTCTCCAAGGGATCTTCCCGACCCAGGAATCGAACCAGGCTCTCCTGCGTTGCAGGCAGATTCTTCACCATCTGAGTTACCGGGGAAATGCTATCCCATTGCCAGCATCCGCAATAAAGCAAGCTTTTGTTTCCCACATCTGGCCTCTTTACTGGCTTCTGAGCAGCAAAACAGCCAGACTCCTTTTTTTGGTAACATAGCTGACAAAGGCAGAAAGCACAGTCAGGCCATCACAGTAAGGAATTTGCAACATATGTAACCACAAAGAGCTTATAAAGATCAGCTCAGAACCAAGAAGGAAAAAGGTAGCGGAATGGGAGAAACATCAAAGCCTTCAGGAGGAACCTCACATAAAGAGAGCACAGTATCTAAATAACCAGTAAAAATGATGGCCAACTTCCCTGTGCCTGGGGAAAAGAATTATACCACCCAAGATGTACACCAGCACGTGTGCATGCTCAGTCCTGTCCGACTCTTTGCGACCACACGGACGGTAGCCCTGCAAGATCCTCTGTTCGTGGGATTCTCCGGGCAGGAATAGTGGCGTAGGTTGCCATTCCCTCCTCCAGGGAATCTTCCCGACCCAGGGATCGAACCCACATCTCTTACATCTCTGGCAGTGGTGGGCAGATCCTTTACCATCCGAGTCGCTGGAAAGTGCAAGGTCCAGGAAACTAAAGCTTTTTTTGTTTTCTAGAAAACAGGGAACACAGAGTGGGTTTCATACCACGGAGGTTCCCCACAGGTCCTACGTGGCTTCCGTCTCCTCTTTTCTTTGATACCCCTCAATCTTGAGGGGACCACAGCTAAGTCAAGAAGGGAACAGAGTTTTTCTCATAGACTAATCACAAACTGGGCGAGGGAATTCAGTCTTAGGGGGACTCGGTTTCAATTCTTCCTGTGACCCCGAGTGTAAATGTTTCCACGTTACATTTATCTCCAGACTGTCACTGGGAGACACGCAGATCGCATAAGCATTGGAGATGGTTATGAACGTTATTTCTGGTCCATTAAACAGAACAAAACAAAACAGATCTGTAAATAGACCTTCCAAATCATTTTCCTGCATCCCTCAACCCTTCTACAAAAATATTCACATTGTATGACCCTTCCTCCCCACCTGTGTATTTATTTATTTATTTATTTGCCTGTTTTTCCAAGTATTAGTTATACAAGCTTTGAACTGAGAGTCAGTGTTGAGCTCTACATGGCAATGAAAAATTTATTGCTGTAAGATCTTTTCTTTTTTGGGGGATTCCTAGTCAGGTTGAATTTTATGTACCTTAATCGGTGGTTTGCATCATGCTATTTTGTGAATTTTTTGAGGCTGTGCTGGCTGTTTGCTGTGCTGCGGGGGTTTCTCTGGTTGAGATGCATGAGCTTAGTTGCTCTGCAGCCTGTGGGATCTTGGTTCCCTGACCAAGCGTCAAACTCATCCCCTGCATTGAAAGGCGGATTCTTTTACTATTGGACCACTAGGGGCATCTTTTGCTACAAAATCCTGGACTCCCTGGGTGGTCCAGTGATTAGGACTCTGCCCTTTCACTGTAGGGGGCAAAAATTCAATCGCTGGTCAGGGAACTAAGATTCTGCAAGCCAAACATGGTGGCTAAAAACAAACAAACAACAACCACCACAGAAAACAATAATCTTGAGCATATTTCTAGATATCAGTATGGATCAGCTTCTTCATTCTTACCGCATAGCTAAAGAAAATAATCTCTAAGACATAGTTCTTCAGCTTTAAAGTGTTATGCTTTCACTTAAATATATATGGCCATAATTGTGTTCAAAAAAAAAAAAGAAAAAAAGAAGAAGATTCCAATATTCCCTGGATATTTATCTATAAGGTCATTTATATTTTCAAGCAACGGCCACAAATCAATGACATTATGTCCAAGCCTAAAGTGTTACGACTGAGCCTCACCCCACCACTCCACCCCGCCCCAATTGCATGGTAGCAATGGCTTCTACTGACTGGAAGGCTTAATCCAGCACTGAGAGATGGAGTAAAAATATTACTCAGCTGGATCTCAGGGAGGGGAGGTGTCTGACGGGACAAAACGAGATGGCTGATGCTGTCTGCTTGAAAACATCCACCGAGTGTCCTGCTAAGCCGCTGTCCCAACCAGAGACGCACTGGTTTTGCATTTTAAACGGACCCGCGGTCCTCACAAACTCAGTGAAACGCAGCTACAGTGACCTTGTTCGTGGGGCTTCAGAAGCTAATTAAAAAGAAGCCTCAAGATGCTTCCCAAACACACCAAGCGTTTCAGACATGTTCCTGGGAGGGTTATTCATCCACTCTCTCACTAGGAAAAATGCATTGGTAGTTTTCCCACGGAGGGCTTGCTAATTAAAACTCCCGATTCCACCAGGGAAGGCGGGTCCGTGCTTTCTGGCTTAAATTAATGTCTGGCGAATCAGTTTGCACTTGACAGTAAGTACGAAGCTATTCAGTAAAGAGGAAATTCTCTCACAAGTTTGGGATGAATCAAAGACAACGGCGCCATTCATTGAGACTTAATCGTCTCAGCCCTTGAACACACGTAAGACCAGAGAGCCAAGGAGAAACCGAAGGGGTCCTGGAGACGACGAACAGGGCGTCTGCGGCAGTCTCTTTGGAAGCTTTGACAAGAGGGTGCGGACATCCGGTTGTGGGTTTCTCAGGACCCGGGATCCTTGTAGGTTGGCTGGATACCCCAGTGGTTACTCCTTTCATTACACCTATATGTTTGTGTCAACATTATATCACTGTGGAAAAGAACAAAGCTCTGATAACATGTTGCAACATAGATGAGCCTTGGAAAGATGAAGGCAGATGCAGAAAAGGCCACATGGTGTACGATCCCACTTGGAGACGACCTCCAGAACAGGTGAATTCGTAGAGGTGGAATGCTGATTCATGAGCCTGGGGGGCATTGGGCAGGAAGACCGGGCATCCCTTTTGGGGTAACAAAGAATTTCTGGGACTAGATGGAGATGATGCTTGCTCAATATGGTGAATGCAGTAAATTCTACTGCCTTGTACTATTTCAGATAATTAACGTGGTGAAGTTGATATTATGTGTATGATGTCACTATTATAGCATATATATATATATATTAATATATTTGTAGATAGATATGATGGATGGATGGGTAGGTGGGTAGATATATAGATAGATGTGGACAAATGATAAGTAGACATTGATAGAGACATAGACAAATATAGATAGATAGATCAATGGACGGATAGATACATGTTGTTGTTAAGTTGGTAAGTTCTGTCTGATTCTTTCGTGACCCCATGGACTGTAGCCCACCAGGCTCCTCTGTCCTTGGCATTCTACAGGCAAGAATACTGGAATGGGTCGCAATTCCCTTTTCCAGGAGATCTTCCCCAACCAGGGATTGAACCTGAGTCTCCTGGATTGGCAGGCAGATTCTTGAAAACTGAGCCACCCCGGAAGCCCAGATAGACAGTTAGACAGACAGATAGATAGAAATGATAGATAGATCAATGGATGGATGGATGAATAGATAGGTAGATGGATCAATGCAAAGATACATAGATAAACAGATATGATAGAACAATGGGTAGATGACTAGATAGACATGATAGATCGATGGATGAATAGATAGGTACAGATGACAGACAGACAGCTAGCTCACTCCATATGCCAAAGAAAAAGGAGGCCTTCACGCAGATGGCAGGAATGACCATTGGATGATATCTAATTTTAAAAAATACAGATGTTCCCAAGGGGATCCCCACACAAAAGACGGTCATGCTTTTTTCATGCCATCAATATTCTCCTTGTGCAAAGTGACACCTGTCCTGAGTGCAAGACTTGCCTGTCAAGGGTAGATTCAACTTTTCACCCATCAGTGAAATGATCTCCCTCAGAATAATATGTTTAAGACCAAGCACCTGGCTTTTCCTTTGCTAGCTACATCTCCCCGCAGTCTCCACATCAATAAATCTCACATTTGCTCCAGGATAGTTTTATTTCCGACTAAATCCATGGGGCTTCCAACATTGCCCAAGCAGGAGTTCAGTACCTAACTGCTACTTGATGAGTGGGTGGGTCTGGCTCTAAATGGTCTACATTTCGTGAATATTAGCTTTCCCCTAATCACTAAATAGGGGGCTTCCCTGGTGGCTCAGAAGGTAAAGAATCTTCCTGCAATGCAGGAGACTCAGGTTTGATACCTGGGTGGGGAAGATCCCCTGGTGGAGGGCATGGCAACCCACTCCATTATTCTTGTCTGGAGAATGCCATGGACAGAGGAGCCTGGTGGGCTAGAGTCCATAAGGTCACAAAGAGTCAGA
>JADEYB020000024.1:2369957-2392911 GCA_015832495.2 Alces alces
AAGTCTTAACCACTACAAGCAGGGAAGTCCTTATCAAAACTTTAAAAAACTGAAATAATGTAGACATAATTCCCTGGTAGCTCAGATGTAAAGAATCTGCCTGCAGTGCAAGAGATGCAGGTTCCATCCCTCATTTGAGAAGATCCCCTGGAGGAGGGCATGGCAACCCACTCCAGTATTCTTGCCTGGAGAATCCCATGGACACAGGAGCCTGGGGAGCTACTGTCCATGGCGTTGCAAAGAGTAGGACACAACTGAGCAAATAACAGTTTCACTTTTAATGTTAATAGATGAAAAAGTATGACAAGGTGCATGACCTTTTTCTCTTTCAAGACCACACATCTCTCACTTCTTTATACCCATGAGACGTTTTTCTCCCCGATCGAACGTGAGGGATTCATGCCGCAGCTCTGATCTGATGTTCCTTTATCCAGATGAGCTAGGTTTTGGTTACTCTGAAGCCCCTCTGGAGCCCCAGAAAAACTTTCCCCAAAGCCTAAAGGGAACTGGAGAATCTCGACAGTGTGGAGTCTGTGACGACCCGGGCCATACTCTGTTAGATGGAGGGCTCCCCGAGGCGGCTCACACGTGGATGCTTGCCCAGTTAGCAGAAAGGGGAGCCAGGCAGAAAGGTAGGCCAGCCATTGTAGAGCCCTGAATCGTAGCTCTTAGGGCATGTTTTGAGGACATTCTCTCTGCCTCTGTTGCAGAGAAGAAGCCAGTTCTGACTCCAGGTGTTGGAAACTGTTTCTTTTACTTATGTTCCATTGCTTTTGTTACTGAGAGAGTTGATTCCTAGGTAGGTTGATAAGAAGTCCAGGGTCTCCAAGGAGGAGAGAAGGGTCTGGGGCTCTGGAGGAGGAGATACAGACAAACTTTTTTCCCCCTACATTTCTTAGTCCTAGTCACATAAAACCTGTTTTTCTTTAAGCCCCAAAGGAACTGATGATTACACAACTCAGCTTAAACTCTGATTATAAAGATTATAAAATAACAATGTGCCCTGGTTGAGGACATGTTTCTCCTTCTTGAGAACCTTCTGACTAATCCTTTTATCTTAAAATGTATATTATGGGAGTGGGTCTGGTAAGATCTTTCTATTGTTAGCTCTAATTCTCTCATCTTAAAATGTAAATTGTGGGAGTAGGTCTAGTAAGTGACAGCTATGGTTTTTCCAGTGGTCAGGCATGGATGTGAGAGTTGGGCTCTAGAGAAAGCTGAATGCCGAAGAACTGATGCTTTTGAACTGTGGTGTTGGAGAAGACTTTTGGACTGCAAGGAGATCCAACCAGTCCATCCTAAAGGAAATCAGTTCTGAATTTTCATTGGAAGGACTGATGCTGAAGCGGGAACTCCAACACTTTGGCCACCTGATGGGAAGAATTGACTCACTGGAAAAGACCCTGATGCTGGGAGAGATTGAAGGCGGGAGGAGAAGGGGACAACAGAGGAAGAGATGGTTGGATGGCATCACTGACTCAGTGGGCATGGGTTTGAGTCAACTCCGAGAGTTGGTGATTTACAGGGAAGCCTGGCTTGCTGTGTTCCATGGGGTCGCAAAGAGTCAGACGTGACTGATCGACTGAACTGAACTGAACTGGATAGCCAGTTAAAAAGTATATAGCTCCCTTGCTCTAAGACTAGTCAGGGCACTTCTGTTCCCCCTTCTGATGTCTCTGTCAGAAGCTTTCCTAGTCCCTTTTCATACTTTAATAAAACTCCGCTACACAGAAGCTCTTGACTGATGAAGCCTGGTCTCTGGTTCCAAAGCTGCATCTTCTTCGGAGGTCACGAATTTGACACTGTTCACTGTAAGTGAGCATTACTGTAATCATAACATAGTGGCCTGCTTCAAAGGAGGCTGCCGCTCTGCTGGACTGTGAGCTACAGGCCTTTGTTCAGCTCAGGTCAGTTCAGTCGCTCAGTCGTGTCCGACTCTTTGCGACCCCACGGACCGCAGCACGCCAGGCCTCCCTGTCCATCACCAACCCCCAGAGCTTGCTCAAACCCATGTCCATTGAGTCGGTGATGCCATCCAACCATCGCATCCTCTGTCGTGCACCTCTCCTCCCGCCTTCAATCTTTCCCAGCATCAGGGTCTTTTCTGAGGAGTCAGCTCTTTGCATCAGGTGGCCAAAGGATTGGAGTTTCAGCTTCAGCATCAGCCCTTCCAGCTCACAAGGAGTCCTTCTCCTTGTTCAGCTCACAAAGAGACAATCTGACCCTGCCCACCTGTGGGAATAAAAGAGATGAACACACCCGTTTGGAAGACTGGCCATTCCCTGGGAGATGTTTTGCAAGACTGAAGACTCATTTTAGTTTCCCACTGTCTCACCCTCTCTCTTCTGCCTTTTGACTTTAGCTCCTCATTGCCTCTCTCTCTCTGACTCTACAAGAGAACCTGGCATCCCGACTGCCCGACAAGACGGATTTTCTGTGGCCCCAGCTTGCCATCTTCTCGTTCAGCCAGGTCCCTGAATAAAGTCCTTTGCTCGTCTTAACCCCTTGGTTCTCGGATACATTGGCCAAATGTGTGGTGAGCAGAGCTTGCTTGGACTCGTAACACAGCTCTGATTGCACCAACAAGATGATGGCTCTGGAAATACACGGAGTGGGCAGCTGTTTTGCTGTGGGGCTGGGTTGCCCTCACTTCCCTCCATCTTTCCAGGCGATACCCTCATCTTCGCATATCTCTGCCACCTGCTGTTCACGGGAAGATGCTGGGACGATTTTAAGGAGATTCTGCTTCCAGGGCCATATTCTAGCAATGTACTCCAGATGGGCCCCTTCCACGACGAGGGATCTTGCAACGGCTTTGACCCTCGCCGTGAGGGCTCAGAACAGCTCTTTGTAAAGGACGTTTCGTCTTTCTTGTTTTTTTGAAAAATGTCTTTGGGGCCATTCATGACTCAGAGGTTGCTTTAAGCCCACTTTTGCAAAAATAATAGGCTTCCTGAAATGGCGTGAGAGAATACAGGATATTCAGCGACAGAGGGCAAGTCCCCGCCGTGTGCGCAAGACTGTTCTGTTCCTGATTCCAGCCAGGGAAGTCTTCAGCAAAGGACGGTTGTGGAAGCTGGAGGAGGTTCACCTGCGTTATTATCCGTTTCTCTGGGAGGAAACACTGTAGTCATCAATGATTGTAGAGTATTTGGATTTCCCAAATAGAAAAAGTTACTGGAAAAAACAGAATGGAAACATTTGGTATTTGAAGGTAGCAGAGCAGAGAGATGAGACATGAAACGAAAATGATGAAAAAAATAATCTTGCTACCATCAAGCTTCTCTCTTTTCCTAAATTCTTTTCAGGGCTGGAAAGATCTCCCTTCCTGTTGTCCCAAGGCTGGGGGAAAATAAAATGGGAGACACATAGTCCCAGTCACACATTCACCTTTTTCTACCAAGCAGGATTGTGTTCAAAAATGCGGGAATGGTACCAGGATTGAAATTCGTTTTGAACTGTTATCAGGAGCTGTTCCTGTATAAGTTTGCTTGTCATCTCAGCGATGTAGAAAGATTTGTTACTTCCGATAGAATTTATACTTGCGCCCTGGGTAGGATTTGCTCTAAGTATGTCTTGAAAGAAAGGTTTTCCTAGGAAAGGACTTTAAGAGAAACAAAGTATAATCTTTTTTTCCTGAAATTACCTAGTTAAATGTCTTCTGTGAAAATTCAATGCGTATGAGAACAATTCAAAATACTGCTTGCATTCTATGTAATATGGGATTTAGTGTCTGGATTCAGAGAGAGCAATTGTACATACCGTGTGTATTAGTTACTCGGTCATGTCCAGCTCTTTGTGACCCCATAGACTGTGGCCCGCCAGGCTCCTCTGCCCATGGGATTCTCCAGGCAAGAATACTGGGATGGGGTGCCATGCCCTCCGCCTCGGGTCCTTCCCAACCCAGGCGTGGAACTCACATCTCTTATGCCTTCTGCAATGACAGGTGGGTTCTTTACCAGTACTGAGTCCTGGTAAGCCCATGTGTATAAATGTGGCTTCCCACGTGACTCAGTGGTAAAAGAATCCGCCTTCAACCCTTGGGTGGGGAAGATCCCCTGGAGGAGGGCAGGGCAACCCACTCCAGTATTGTTGCCTGGAGAATCCCATGGACAGAGGAGATTGGTGGGGTTACAGTCCTTGGGGGTCACAAAGAGTCACATATGATTGGGTGATTGAGCACACACACTTGCGTGTATATTTACACATGTAGGTATACATACACTGTATATATATATTATATTATATATGTGTGTATATATACATATACATAGTGTATACACACTATATATAGACACTGTGTATTCATATATACAATATGACTATATACATACTCTGTGTATCTAGTAAGTATAATCAGTATATATTATATATATATATATATACACACATGCACACACACATGTATATATACACACACACACACAAATCTGTTTATGTACAAAACCTTTTTTTTCTCTTACATTTAAAGTGAGGGTATCTGAAAGTTGCAAGGTAAAAGGGGTAATTCTTTGTAGAGAACTCTCTTTGATCCTGTCAAAAGGCTTAGCATGTTTGGGCGCTGCCTACTAAAATATCAGAACAGACCCCACAATCCTTGGGTCAACCACAACTGATCCTCAAGGTTTCCAAACACATTAGATGATTATATGTGATATTTCTTTTCTCGTTTAAGAAATGTTGATCCTTAATGTGTTAGATAACTGAGGGTTCTCCAGAGAAAGAGAGCCAATGAGAATCTGTCTATCTATCCATCCAGTCTATCTATCTATCCATTCATCCATCTGGTCTATTTCTATTTATCCATCCAGTCTGTTTGTCTGTGTGTCTATCCATCTAGTCTATCTATCCATCCATCCATCCATCCATCTGGCCTATCTATCTATTTCTATGTATCAATCCATCCAGTCTATCTAGCCATCCATCTACACATCCATCTGGTCTATATATCTACATCTATCTATTTATCCATCCAGTTTGTCTGTCTATCCATCTGTCCATCCAGTCTGTCTACCTACCTATCTATCAATCCATCCAGTCTATCAGTCCATCCTTCCATCCACCCATCTGGTCTACCTGTCTATTTCTATCTTTCTATCTATCCAGTCTGTCTGTATATCTGTTTATCTATTATCCAACCATCTATCCATCCAGTCTATCTACCTATCTATCCATCCATCCATCTAGTTGACCTATTATCCATCCATCCATCCATCCATCCATCCACTCTATCTATCCATCCATCCATCCAGTCTATCCATTCATCCATCCATCCAGTCTATCTATCCATCTATCCATCCAGTTTATCTATCTATCCATCCATCCATCCACCCAATCTATCTATCCATCCATCCATCCATCCATCCATCTACCTGTCCATCCATCCATCCATCCAGTCTATCTATCTTCCTACCTATCTATCCATCCATTCATTCTATCTGTCTACCTACCTATCTATGTATCTATGTAACCATCCATTCATCCATTCTGTCTGTGTCTATCTAGCTGTATCTGTCTCTATAAATTATACAGAATTTACATTGTCTGTGTATCTATCTATCTCTGTCTCTATAAATTTTACAGAATTGGCCCATGATTTTGGGGACTGACAGTTCTCAAGATCTGTGGTTGGTGACATAAGAGAACTGGTGGTTTATTATGACTCCAAGTTCAAGTACAAAGTTAGGACAGGGCTGCTGACCAGTTCAAAGAGTCAGGCAGAGAGACAATGAATCCACCTTTTCTCCTCTTGTTTGTTTAGGTCCTGCGTGGACTGGGTCATGCCCAGCCACAGTAAGTGGAGCAATCATCTGCTTTACTCAAATGTGAATCTCATTCAGAAGCACTCTTACCAACACACCCAGAAGTGATGTTTACGCCAACACCTGAGCCCCCGGTGGGCCAGTCAAGTTGACACCTGAGATTAGCCGTCATACTCCCAAATGGAAACAGATGTCACTTGTCTATTCCCACCACACTCCATGGCTGGCTGACATCTCCAAAGATGGTTGTAGGAGTCTGGACTTATGCCAGAGAAAAAGGGTGTATCTATCCCATCATCTCAAATGATGAATGAATGAGTCAGGAAGTTACTGTTGCTTAGCAACCTCAATGTGGAAAGAGAAAAGACAGTATCCATGAAGGCATGACCTTTCAAGTCCTTTATGGGCACAACACATAAGAAGTTATTCTACATTGTTCTACCTAGAAACATAAATTTTAGTATCTAGTGATAAAACAATTTGGTCTTTTCTATGAGGATGGCATCGATAAACACTGATCCAATTCCAACAAAAATTTTTACATTTTTTGAGCTGTGAATGTGCTGAGATCCCCAAAGTTCAAGGCTAATTCAGAAAAGAAAAAACAAGTCCTGTTTGACTGTTACTTCCAAGAGTTGGCTTTCATATGAATAGTCACCATTTTTAAGCGGGATTATACACAGTCGCAAAAGACTTTTGTCTGTGCCACAAGAATGAGTAACTTTAAAGATAGGGCATTTTTCACTCCAATTCTGAAAATCTAGTAGAAATACTTAAAAATATGAAATAAAAACATTTGCTTATGGGACTTCCCTGATGGTCCCAGGGCTAAGATTCTGAACTCAAAGTGCAGGGGGCCAGGGTTTGATCCCTGGTCAGGGAACTAGATTCCGCCTGCCACAAATAACACCCAGCACAGGCAAATAAAAATAGATAAATAGAAATATGTATGTAAAAAAGGAACATTTACTTACAGGCGAGCAACAAAGGACTTCGTCTCCTATGGTCTCAATCCACTTAGCTGCAAACCCTACGCAGATTGTGGAGGGTATAAATGGAAGAATGATCATCAACTTACAGAAAAATGAGATTAAAATTTAAAAAAGGTGTAAAATGCATGACGCCAATTTTCTGTCTTCCCTGCTCATTCTACATATGAACAGGGCCTCTTTGGTGACTGGTTGCAGTTAATCTTTCTCACACCTCAATGTGTAAACAAAAAGGAGTTTTTCCAGGAACGTAATTTGCATCTGTGGTTCCTGTCATGAATGGCAACAAAGTTTTGTTGCAATGAGCACTTCTAAAATGACCACATGGGCGCATTTGGCTGAAATCATAAAATAGTTCATTTGCTTTAATTTTTGAAAAATAAAATTGACAGTATAATTACTGCATACAGGAATTCTCTTAATGGAATTTCTTTTAAGCCAATTAAAGACCAAAGAATCTCATAATAATAACAATATCCATTACATATCCATTAATTTAATGTCACTATAAGTTCCAAAGACTTTCTTGAGTAGCTTTTATGGACCATAATTACGTGACAGGCTAAACTGCCCATGTGGAATCATCGTGTAACTTGCATCTGGGAGGGATGCCTAAGGAATTTCACGTCTGATTTTGCACATGGAAACTCCAGTCATTCTATCGCCCAGTATTTTGGATTATTATCTTACTAAAAGAGATTTAATTTGCTCCTCTAGAAACACAGTCTGATTATACATGTTTATATATATACATGTAGACACTGTGCATATACATGCATATATATATACACAATCTTGCATATACATACAATCTCTATATATGTATATACAATGTATATGCATAAATACACTATACATGTATATATACAGGCAAACGTACACACAGTATATAGTATTTAGGAAGATATCATATATAGAGATTATATTTATACCATATATAGATAGAAAGATTATATAGGCGCTATATAAACAGATTATATATGTTGAAAGTGAAAGTGTTAGTCATTCAGTCGTGTCTGACTCTATGGGACCCCACAGACTGTAGCCCTCCAGCCTCCTCTGTCCATAGAGTTTGCAAGGCAAGAATACTGGAGCGGGTAGCCATTTCTTTTTCCAGGGGATCTTCCCAACCCAGGGATCAAACCTGGTTCTCACATATTGCAGGCACTTTCTTTTCCATCTGAGCCACCAGGGAAGCCCCAATATAGGAAGACATTATGTAGAGAGATTATATCTATACCATGGATATAGAAAGATTATACAGATTTTATATATAAACAGATTATATATGTAATGGGTTGTCCCAAACGTTCATTTGAGTTTTCCCAAAGCATCTTGTAGGAAAACCTGAGCAAACCTTTTGGCCAATCCAATATGTGTATATACAGTATATGGCCTGACTATGTGCTATGTGCTGTGCTGAGTCTGTCAGTCGTGTCTGACTCTTTGTGATCCCACGGACTGTAGCCCGCCGGGCTCCTCTGTCCATGGGATTCTCCAGGCAAGACTACAGGGCAACTGGTGTTGTCATGCCCTCCTCCACGGGATCTTCCCAACCCAAGGATCAAACCCAGGTCTCCCACATTGCAGGCAGATTGTATACCTTCCGGGCCAACAGGGCTAATATGCTGATTATACATTTTACATATTCAGTGTGGTATATATGTATATATTCACACATATATAAAATGTATACACACACATATACATATAATATATATACAATGCATATGTGTTTATATATATCAACACATACACATATTCAGTATATATTATATATAATACACTATGCATTCAGTATATGTATAAATTTACATGTGTATCTACACTGCATATATATATATACACATATATTATACACATATGCACTGAGTATGTGTGCATATATCATATACATACAATATGCTATCTTTGTGAGCTCTCAAAACATTAACAGGTTAAGATGGTCCATCCCTGCTGTGTACGAAGGTTTACACACATTTCCCATTTTTTGCACCCTCTCTCTGATTGTGACCTCCTTCTAAGAGCAATGCATTTTCCTGTCGCCGGTCACAAACATTTTCCCCTTTCGCATGGTTCATGTCGGTTGCCTTCCCGTCTTCTGTGATTCCCGCCCGAGTGACTGCTGCCTGTTTTCAATATGAAGGTAACTCCGGCAGTGTGCAGAAGACCCTGGCTCATTTTTTCCTTGTGTGCAGTCCTTGCTGATAACACATCACTGGCTCCCAGGGGGCAGTGACTCTTGAGAGAGAAGTGTGTGTGTCTTCCTCGGTGGCTCAGGGGTAAAGAATCTGCCTGCCGACGCAGGAGACGCAGGAGACACGGGTTTGATCTCTGATCTGGGAAGACCCCACATGTCGCGGAGCAACTAAGCCTGTGAGCCACAATCATTGAGCCTGTCTGTGCTGTAGACGCGGGGAGCCGTGAGTATAGAACCCATGTGCCAAACTTCTGAGACCCGAATGCCTTGAGCTCAGCCCTACACAGCCAGAAGTAAACAAATCAGTAAAATTATATATAAAAAAAGAAGTGTGTGGACAAGTAAACATATATTTTTAATAGGATACAATTGTTTGACTAGCTGCACCTTGAAAATGAGCTTGCTGTGTTGGTTTGCTAGCTAAGACATATCCTCGTTTCTCTCTCTCTCTTTCTTTTAATCGGCATTCTAAAATCATTCTCTACATTATGGTCATCGTTTTCTAAGGATTTAAAGATCTCTAGTTTGCCCGTCCATCTCGTACTCCATGAATAAAACAATGAAGTTGACATTAGCATAAAGAATACCTTTCTTTTGAAAGAAGTTTGCTTTCGTACAAGAACACCGTCAATGTAATATTAATTATAATATTGCTGTGAATTATGTTGCATGCTTAGTTGCTCAGTTATGTCTGAGTCTTTGCAACTGCAGATGAACTGCGCCCGCCAGGCTTCTCTGTCCATGGGATTCTCCAGGCAAAAATACTGGAGTGGCTTGCCAGGCCCTCCTGCAGGGGATCTTCCCGACCTAGGGATCGAACGCACATCTCCTGTGTCTCTTGCATTGCAGGTGGGTTCTTTACCTGCTAAGCCATCAGGGAAGCCCTACAAATGTTAAGATTGCCTATAACTGTCAAAATTTAAAAAAAGAAATTCCAGAGGTTTGATAGATGGACTTTCTGAATTTATAAATACACTTCTTCATAGCAAACACTAACTCACATACATAACATTTAAAATGTAAACACTTTATTGCATGGACAGTTAGCATCTGTGGGCCAGCAATTCCAGATTCATGTCTGGGCCTGACATTAGCTGTTTCAGCCTTAATAAGCCATTTACTTTTCATGGATTTTAATTTTGCAGCTATAAAAAAATAGAATGATAGGAAATTTATTCCCCATACTTAAGGTTATGTGATGAACATATATATTTGTGTTTTTCACAGAAAGCAACACCTATGGCAATTTTTCCTAATTTAACTTGGCGGTCTGCTCTAAAAACAACTCTATTCCATTTTATTGATCTCTTCATTTTGGAAGAAGCAGAATATACAATAGTCAACATAATTCAAAAAATGATGAGCTGTTTCGACTGGCTTAAAATTGTGCTCGATGTGTAGTTATTTTGTGATGAATCTCAGGAGAGAGAGGAGAGGCATATACTTTATGAAGCGGAGATTATGCTGTAGGTAAATTGCAGGAACGTGCCTGCAAAGCAAATTTAATGGTACAATTTTATTGTGACATTCACAATGTCACTTAGACATCACTTTGATGAAAGTCATTTTGTTCAAAGAGGTTTCCTAAATAGAAACGCAAACATACCAACAAAAGAAACCAGAACAGCTTTCCTAAAAACACCAAATCTTTGTTGGTTTTCAGTAATTGGACATTTCAGGGTAGCGTTCACATTTTTTTTCTCTCTCTCTCTCTCTCTCTCTCTCTCTGAGCAGGCAATTAATCTCTTGCTGCTTCATTTCAATCTCTGAGCTCATCTGTTTTCATCATGTAGCCTCTATTTCCTAAATCCTTTAGCACCGATCGCTTCTTCAAGTGGAGATCTTAACAAGCAAAGCCTGTCTACAGTCAGGACTCACTGAACATCAGTCAGCCATAAACCGGAGTGAAACTGAGTCAAGTGGAGTGAAGTGGATGAACCTAGAGTCTGTTATACAGAGTGAAGTAAGCCAGAAAGGGAAAAAAACAAATATCATATATTAATGCCTATGTATATGGGCATATATACATGTGTGTATGCACGCGTGCATATGTGCGTTTGGACACTTACACATACGTAAAGTGGATGTATTCTGTTGTGTGCAGATTTATGATTTTATTGTAAGAGCACCATATTCTATTTGCCCTGAGGAATATATATATATATTTTTTAACCAGTACACTTGTTTCCTCATGTGCATTCACACTTGCAAGCAGGCAAGCAGTTAATATAATTTATGTTCGATGCTCTATAAAATTACATGATGCGCGTATAATACCATCTTGGTATCTATTCTTCTTTCAGTGTATCCTGAGGTTCCTGTGGGTTCTGCACCACTTTGCGAGGCTGCTAAAAACATTTCTGTGTTACTCTTCCGATGCATGTGCCCAGAAATTTCTCACGCATGTATGGCTGGGTTCTGAATATGACATCTTTTCTTGACTGTGAGGGCTACTTCATTTCTTCTGAGGTATTCTTGTCCACAGTAGTAGATATAATGGCCATCTGAGTTAAATTCACCCATTCCAGTCCATTTTAGTTCACCGTTTCCTAAAATGTGGATGTTCACCCTTGCCATCTCCTGTTTGACTACTTCCAGTTTACCTTGATTCATGGACCTAACATTCCAGGTTCCTATGCAAGACTGTTCTTTGCAACGTCTGACTTTACTTCCATCACCAGTCATTTTTCCCCCTTTGGCTCCATCTCTTCATTCTTCCTGGAGTTATTTCTCCACTCTTCTCCAGTAGCGTATTGGACACCTACCAACCTGGGGAGTTCATTTTTCACTGTCTTATCTTTTTTGCCTTTTCATACTGTTCAGCTGTGACAAACTATGAGAAACCTAGATGGAATATTAAATAGCGTTACTTGGTCGACAAACGTTCATCTAGTCAAAGCTATGGCTTTCCCAGTAATCATGTATGGATGTGAGAGTTGGACCATAAAGAAAGCTGAGTGCACTCTTGAGAGTGCCTTAGATAGCAAGGAGATCCAACCAGTCCATCCTAAAGGAGATCAGTCCTGAGTGTTCATTGGAAGGACTGATGTTGAAGCTGAAACTCCAATACTTTGGCCACCTGATGTGAAGAACTGACTCATTGAAAAGACCCTGATGCTGGGAAAGATTGAAGTCAGGAGGAGAAGGGGTCAACAGAGGATGAGATGGTTGGATGGCATCACTGACTCAATGGATATGAGTTTGAGCAAGCTCTGGGAGTTGGTGATGGACAGGGAAGCCTTGCGTGCTGCAGTCCACTGGGTCACAAAGAGTTGGACATGACTGAGTGACTGAACTGAACTGAAATCCTCTCTCTCTCCATCTCAAAAAGAACTCAAAGTATTGTGAGTTCATTGTGGCCCAGTGGCTAAGACTCTGCACTCCCCAGGCAGAGGGCCCAGGTTTGATTCCTGGTTGGGGAGCTGGATCCCATTTGCTGCAATTAAGAGTTCACGTATTGTAATAAAGACTTTGCATGCTGCAACTAAGGCCTGGGGCAGCCAAAAAGTAAAATTTTTTGTGAAAAAATGACTCAAAGTGTTTAAGCTGGGTTGACCCCATCTAATGTCTTCCCAGGTCGTACTGGTGGTAAAGAATCTGCCTGCCAATGCAGAGGATGTAAGAGATGCATGTTCAATCTCTGGGTCAGGAAGATCCCCTGGAGAAGGGAATGGCAACCCACTCCAGTATTCTTGCCTGGAGAATCCCATGGATAGAGGAGCCTAGCAGGCTACAGTCCATAGGGCCGCAAAGAGTCAGACATGACTGAAGTGACTTAGTATGCATGCATGACCCCATTTAAAATTAATTCTTTTGTAGGGCAAACATATGGACACCTTCTAAGATGGCTCACCTTGCCAGATCTCTCTGCTACTACGATTTTATTTTCAAAGACTTGATTCTTTTTAGAGCCATTTCAGGTTCCCAGCAAATTTGAGAAAAAGGTCCAGAGACTTTTCATACATCCATCGTGCCCTACATAATGCAAAGCCTCCCTCATTATCAACAACCCCCGTCAGACGGTACATTGTTGATAACTGATGAACCTTCATGGATGTATCATCATCATCCAAGCTCCATAGTGTACACCTGGTGCTGTCCATTCTATGGGTTTGGACAAACGCATGCTGACGCGGATCCATCATTATGGTCTTCCGCAGAGTAGGTTCACCGCCCCCAAAAATAACTGCTTTATCCATTCATTCCACACCCCTTTCCTCCCCACTAACCATTCATCATCGTACTGTCTCTACAGCTTTGCTTTTTCCAGAATGTCACGTAATCGGATTCATGTTTGCTGTTATTCAGTTGCTAAGTCATGTCCAAGTCTTTGCAATCCCATGGACTGCAGCACACCAGGCTTCCCCGTTCTTCACCATCTCCTAGAGTCTGCCCAAACTCATGTCCATCGAGTCGGTGATATCATCCAACCATCTCATCCTCTGTCACCTGCTTCTCCTCCTGCCTTCAATCTCTCCCAGCATCAGGGTCTGTTCCATAGAGTTGGTTCTTCACATCAGGTGGCCAAAGTACTGGAGTTTCAGCTTCAGCATCAGTCCTTCCAATGAATATTCAGGACTGATGTCCTTTAGGATGGACTGGTTGGATCTCCTTGCAGTCCAAGGGACTTTCAAGAGTCTTCTCCAGTACCCCTATTTGAAAGCATCAATTCATATATTCCCTAGCTTTTTCAGGTTGACCTTTACCCATAACCATTACTTTTTCTACATGAAAAAAAAAATGTGGCAAACTTTACTCTCTCTAAGTAGTCTGATAATTTATATATCCTCACCTGATTCAAAATTACTTAATGTCTCATCACCTGGATGCCTGGAATTTGAGATAGCAGGAAATTTACAAAACAGAGCTAAATAAATATTCATCCTTCATTATCAAGCATTAGAGCTTAATGAAATTGAGTTACAGTTTGAGGGAGACAGAAGGCCACTGAATGTGAATAATGTATCACAACTTCTGCAATGAATACATGAATGAGGTAAAGAAGAATTTTAAAAATCATGTTTAAGTAGCCGTAGGTAATTTTATTTGGTGATTTTATTTAGCCCTCTTTATGATACCCTGATACTACAGGTAGGGGTTTCTGTGAGACCTACTTAAGTAATTGTAGGTAATTTCATTTGGTGAATGTATTTGGCTTGCTTTATGATACTTCTATATGACACTGCACTTGGGGCTCTTAACTGCATATGAGCTTGCTGAAACTGAGAAAATGTTCCCACAGAGTTTACACCCGATCTTGTGCAGTTTTATGAAAGGTGTCCACATGGGGCTTTGTCACTTACTCACTTTAAATTATATGGAAAATGTCTATATGTCCAAGAGTGTTTTTCTGTAGAGAGATAACCGGGAAATTTTGTGTGTGTGTGTGTCTCAAATATACCCTTTATCCTCCTCCCTAAATATGAATATTTAGTTGTCTTATCAGGTAGCTCAGTCAGTACAGACTCTGCCTGCCGTGCAGGAGACATGGGTTCCATCCCTGGGTCGGGAAGATTCCCTGGAGAAGGAAATGCAAAAACCACTCCAGTATCCCTGCCTGGAAAAATCCCATGGACAGAGGAGCCTGGTGGGCTACAGTCTATGGGGCCGCAAAGAGTTGGGTATGCCTGAGTGACTAACACTTGCACTTTTTCACAAATTACAAGTTTTACGTTATGGAAGGCCCCGTCCAGTAGCAAGGAATATTGAATCAGCTTGGTTTTAAAGCTGTTTTTTTAATCAACAAAACATCAAAACAGAATAGGACTCTTGAAAAGATGCATGCACCCCAGGTTCGTATCAGCCCTATTCACAATAGCCAAAGACATGGAGGCAAAGTGAGTGTCCATCGACAGAGGAATGGGTAAAGAAAATGTAGTTACATATATATATATGTATATATATATATACATATATATATATACACACACACACAATGGAGTAGTGATCAGCCATAAAAATGAATGAAATAATACCATTTGTGTCAACACGGATGGACCTGGAGATGATCATGCTGAGTGAAATAAAGCAGAGACAAATATTATGAGATATCACTTATATGTGGAATCTCAAAAACAGTGATGCAAATGATCTTATTTACAAAACCAGCAGACTTGCAGAAATATAAAATAAACTTATGGTTAGCAAAGGGGCAGGGGGTTGAGGGGTAAATTAGAAGGTTGGAATTAAAATACATACACTACCTGATAAGACAACAGACTCTGTATGATTTCAATACCGATAGACCATGGAATTTCTGCACCTTTTTTATGTCTCTGGATCTGTTCCAGCGTCTCGTAGTTTATAGTCTATGGGGATTTGAATAGAATTTGAATCTTTCTGTTGTGTGAAAAATGGTATAAATCTTATTTATGTTGAATTGGTTCACTGCGCTTTTCAGGTCTATTATATCCTTTGACCTTTAAAGTGTAGGCATTCTATTAATTTTTGAGAGTTTGGTGTTGAAGTTCCAACTAAACGTCTTAATTTATCTACTTAAAAAATGATGGTAATATACAATGGAACTACATGTAATCTTCTCCTGTGTTTTCCAAGTCTCCTGTAAATGTTATCATAGTTTCATAATTAAAATTAATTTTTTTAAAGAAGCCTTTAATAGGGTGACACAGCCCAAAAGTAAGACAAATCTGACAGGAAATGATCAGAACTTAAAAGACAGACACGCTACTAGATACAAAATTGATAGGCAACATAGACCTGCTGTGCAACCCAGGGACCTACACTCAATATCTTGCAATAACCTATAACAGAAGAGAATTAAAGAAAAGAAATATGTATATATGTGATTGAATCACTTTACCATACACCTGAAACTAACTCAACATTGTAATTCAACTATATTTCAATAAGCGTTTCTAAAAAAAGGAAAGAAATGAAAAACGTAGCAGGACGTTAATAACTTACTACAAAGCAAGGCCCTCATATTTTTCAGGAGCTCTATGGTATAGTCTTGATGGAGTCAAAATCAGTCCTTTGAGAATGTCAAATGACTGCAAGGGGATGTCAGCATTAGAATGTCCCGCTGTGAAACCCGGCTCTGCTTCACTCTATTTCTATGCTTTAAAGAAGGCAGAAGGCAACCCATCCCACTGCATGCTCCACTGGCTGCTGCGTGTGGTGTGGAATATCTCCCGGACCTTCAACCTGTCCCTAAATCTCCTAGCCGCGTTCTAGCGGGGTGTTGGAAGTCTGCATTGAACGCACACCAAACCACGCTACTGCCCTCCCCTGGGACATGCCGCTCCATCTGTGCACACACACACACACACACATACCCGCATCATCACAGCCAAATCGTGTGACAGAGACAGACTCAGAAGGGCCCGAGAAGCCCGCTGTCCACCCTGCGACCCACTGCCAGCTTCAGGGCATCGGCCGGAGATTATAAACGGAGACCCGGGAGCTGCAGCTTGGCCTTCAGGGGCTTCGGGGTTGATACAGAAGTCTACTCCAGAGAGAAGCAAGTCAGAAAGAGAAACGCAAAAGCTGTCTTATCACATACATATGTATGTGGATCTAGAAGTATGGCTCTGATGAACCTATTTGCAGGGCAGGAGTAGAGACGCAGGTAGGACAGACTTGTGGACGCGGGGCAGGGGATGGGAAGGTGGAGTGAACTGAGAGTGTAGCGCTGACCGTGTGTGAAATAGCTAGCCAGTGGGAAGCTGCCGTATAGCCCAGGGGGCTCAGATCGGTGCTCTGTGATAACCTCCAGGGGTGGGATGGGGGTGGGATGGAGCCTTAAGAGGGAGGGGATATGTGTGTACCTATAGCTAATTCACTTTGTTGTGTAGCAGCGTACATGTATAACTAGGAAGACTGGAAAGCAATTATATTCCAATTAAGAGCAAGTAAAACAAAGGAAAAAAAAAACCAGGTAGTTCTACTACTATCGCATAAAAATGCAAAAACAGTTTTACAGTGTTATTTTTATTATTGTGAACGCAAAGCATTGATAGTTGGTAGCAGAGACAAGAAGATAGCTTTGACCAAACATATAAGAGGAATAGCTTGTTTAGATGATGAGTTCATTATGAGCTCCGCTTTGACATGATTGCAGAATTTTAGGTTAGCCTTACCTACAATGTGGGGCTTTCCCAGAGGCTCAGATGGTAAAGAATCTGGCTGCAAGGCAGGAGACTGAGGTTTGATTCCTGGGTCGGGAAGATCCCCTGGAGAAGGGAATGAAAATCCATTCCAGTATTCTTGCCTGGAAAATTCCATGGACAGAGGAACCTGGCGGGATACAGTCCATGGGGTTGCCAAGAGTCAGACACGACTGAGCAACTAAAATTTGCCTACAGTGTAAATGGATAAAAGTAAGTGCCCAGTGAAAAAAGATGGATAACAAGATGTATATTTTAGCAGAGAAGAGAGAGTTAAAAACACTGGGGTCCACTCAACACCTGATTCATCTTTTTCCTTACATGCTATTGTTACAATTAACAGAAGCTTTCAAAGACAAAGCTGTATTTGAGCTAGTCTACCAAGATTTAGAAAGATGATACACGATTAATAGATAATAGCTAGCTAGGTACATAGAGCAATAGGCGGATGGATGGATATGTAATAGATTGACAGACGTAAATAGATTGATGGATGTGTAGATGGATGGATAGATAGAATGGATGGATGGATAGATGGATGAATGTACAGAATGTATGGATAGATAGGTGGGTGGATAGACAGATAGATAGTAGATAGATAATAATCAACTAGCTAGATTCATAGATGAGATAGATAACAGATAAACAGATTGATGACATAGACAACTGATAAGCAGATAAAATACAGGACATTTCATTTGCAATGTTATCTGTAGTTGTGTTTGTCCATGGACATATTCATAGAAAAGTAGGAAGGAAAATTCAAACTAATATTTTCTTGTGTAAATTTTCTGACCTTTCCTTAACACCTGGGATTTTGTTCTATGAATCTGAAACGGCTATAGAAGAGTAACTGGAGAACTATGAATAAAATCAAATGAGGAAAGTTCTACTTTGCATTCTTTTTGCATTTTTTCCCCAACATATGTGATTTTATTCCTTTATATAAAACAGAGTTTATTTACTTTTATACAATTTGTATAACTTACACAAATATATATATACAATTTGTCTATAAAACATAATTCATATATTATCATATAGTTTGTGTAATTTATATGTGTACTATCCTCCTCCAGGGGATCTTCCCAATCCAAGGATCAAACCCAGGTCTCCCACATTGCAGGCATATTCTTTACCATCTGAGCCACCAGGGAATTTATATATACTCAAACAATTTGGACTTCCCTGGTGGCCCAGGGGTAAAGAATATCTCTGAAATATGGGAGACTTGGGTTTGATCCCTGGGTAGGGAAGATCCCCTGGAGGAGGAAATGGCAACCCACTCCAGTATTTTTGGCTGTCGGATCCCCATTGACAGAGGAGCCTGGTGGGCTACAGTCCATGGTGTCTGTAAAGAGTCTGACAGGACTGAGTGACTAAAGAACATACAGTTTGTATAAGTATACAATGCATACATTTGTACGACTTATATGTATATATAGAAATTATATGCATTTGTGTACTGTACTAAGTCACTTCAGTTGTATATATATGTATGTTGTAAAACTGCATAAAAACATATATAATTTACATGCACATAAAAAGTATATACTATATACGGTACTTATACAAGTTGTATAGATAGATAAATTTAAACCTATTTAATGTAAAATATAAATTGAGTATCAAGCACATATCCAGTTATTCATTATGAACAGTTCAAAATGTTTTCGATAGGTATTAATTTATAACACTCTAGAGCAGCAAGAATTGCTACTATGCCCCAAATGTCTCTTTGCTGATGCTGGGAAAGATTCAGGGCAGGAGGAGAAGGGGATGACAGAGGATGAGATGGTTGGATGGCATCACTGACTCGATGGACGTGAGTTTGAGTGAGCTCTGGGAGTTGGTGATGGACAGGGAGGCCTGGCGTGCTGCAGTCCATGGGGTCGCCAAGAGTCGGACACGACTGAGCGACTGAACCACAATAAGGAATGGCTCTGTGGCCTGTGGATTATTTCTAGCCGAGAGCAACCAAGGCCCAGAAGACTCACAAAGAACCCTTGACCTTCCTCTAACTGCCTGAAGAATTTTGACAGAGGACCTGTTCCTGCTCCTCTGTCTCAACTGAAAATGGTGCTTAAGGCTTCTGCCATTTGGGTGAGTAATTCAGTGTCCCTGGGTCTCAACTATATAAACCTGCTGTTAGACTTTGATTTCTTTCCTGTTCATCTGTCTCACATCCCTTCCATTCTTAATCCTGGCAGAAAGGTCTTGAGATGTTGAGGAATCTGCCACCTTGACAGAACCTAGTAATAACTTGAGAACACCTCTCCCAACAATATAAGTGATATAGATATTAGGATGTTTTTAGATGAAGGATGTGTATAAAGTAGGACTGTAAGAAAAGCTGAGTGCTGAAGAATGGATGCTTTTGAACTGTGGTGTTGGAGAAGACCCTTGAGAGTCCCTTGGACTGCAAGGAGATCCAACCAGTTCATCCTGAAGGAAAGCAGTCCTAAATATTCATTGGAAGGACTGATGCTGAAGCTGAAGCTCCAATACTTTGGCCACCTGATGAGAAGAGATGACTCATTTGAAGAGACCCTGATGCTGGGAAACATTGAAGGCAGGAGGAGAAGGGACAACAGAGGATGAGATGGTTGGATGGCATCACTGACTCGATGGACAGTGGGAGTTTGAGCAAGCTCTGGGAGTTGATGATGGACAGGGAAGCCTGGTATGCAAAGAGTCGGACACAACTGAGCAACTGAACTGAACCAAAGGATGTGTGTGTGTGTGTGTGTGTGTGCGCATGTGTGTGTGCACGCGCACGCACTTGCTCAGTCATGTCCGACTCTTTGCAACCCCATTGACTGTAGCCCACCAGGCTGCTCTGTCCATGGGATTCTTCAGGCAAGAATACTGGAGTGGGCTTCCATTTCCTCCTCCAGGGAATCTTCCCGACCCAGGGATCAAACTCCTGTGTCCCAGGTCTCCTGCTTTGCTGGCAAATTCCTTGCCCATTGACCCATCCAGGAAGCCTCCAAATAAGTATAAATCACACAAATCAAAAGAAGCAAAGTGGAAAACTATTCATGCCAGAATATTATTAGAATATTAAAAAAGTTTATTAATGTTCAAATGTAAAGCTATCGCAACAAACATGGGCTGCTTTATTTATGTCTACAAGTGAAGTGAAAGGTGCTCAGTTGATGCATGATAGAGGGTGCGCAGGGGCAGTGCTCTGGGATGACCCTGAAGGGTGGGATGCAGAGAGAGGTGGGAGGGGGATTCAGGATGAGGGGAACACATGTACACCCATGGCTGGTTCATGTCAATGTGTGGCAAAAACCACAACCATATTGTAAAATAATTAGCCTCCAATTAAAACACATTAATTAATTGAAAAAAATGAAACCTGTAGAAGAACATGAAAAGGAAAAAAAAGCTTGCTCAGTTGTGTCCTACTCTTTGCGGCCCCATGGACTATACAGCCCATGGGATTCTCCAGACCAGAATACTGGAGTGGGTAGCCTTTCCCTTCTCCAGGGGATCTTCCCAACCCAGGCAAGAAAGCTAGGTCTCTCGCATTGCAGGCAGATTCTTTATTGTCTGAGTGACTAGCCTACATGCCTGGCATTGGAAAGTGGATTCTTAACCATTGGCCCACCAGGGAACTCCCGACTCTGAAAACTTAAGTATTTCAAGTCTGATGACTGGGGTCATTTGACGGTAGGACTTCTGTTGCCACCAGCTCAAGTCGGGGAAGCCTTACTACAAGCTCCTTTGCTGAAGAAGAAATTCTATTCCATTCTATCAACGCATAAATTGGAAAAAAATATAAAGGACAGGAATCTTGGTTTAAAACTTAATCTTTGCTGTTGGCAACAAAGGTTCATCTAGTCAGGGTTATGGTTTTTCCAGTGGTCATGTATGGGTGTGAGAGTTGGACTGTGAAGAAAGCTGAGCACCAAAGAATTGATGTTTTTGAACTATGGTGTTGGAGAAGACTCTTGAGAGTCCCTTGGACTGCAAGGAGATCCAACCAGTCCATCCTAAAGGATCAGTCCTGGGTGTTATTGGAAGGACTGATGCTGAAGCTATAACTCCAATACTTTAGCCACCTGATGCAAAGAGCTGATTCACTGGAAAAGACCCTAATGCTGGGACGGATTGGGGGCAAGAGGAGAAGGGGATGATAGAGGATGAGATGGCTAGATGGCATCACTGACTCAATGGGCATGAGTTTGAGTAAACTCCGAGAGTTGGCGATGGACAGGGAGGCCTGGCATGCCGCAATTCATGGGGTCGCAAAGAGTCGGACATGACTGAGCTGAACTGAACTGAGCTGAATGTGTACATCTCTGCTTTGGGATTATTTAATTTAGGATGCCCTTGTTCATTTCAGTTATAACCTACTTCTAATATGACATGTTTTAAGCTGAGTGCGGAAGAATGGATGCTTTTGAACTGTGGTGTTGGAGAAGACTCTTGAGGGTTCCTTGGACTGACAGGAGATCCAACCAGTCCATCCTGAAGGAAAGCAGTCCTGAATATTCATTGGAAGATTTGAAGAGCTGACTCATTGGAAAAGACCCTGATGCTGGGAAAGATTGAAGGCGGGAGGAGAACGGGATGACAGAGGATGAGATGGCTGGATGCCATCACTTACTTGATGGATGTGGGTTTGAGTAAACTCTGGGAGTTGGTGATGGATAGGGAGGCCTGGAGTGCGGCAGTCCATGGGGTCACAAAGAGTCGGAGATGACTGAGCAACTGAACTTAACTGATAAGTAAACAAAGGCTTGAGTCAAAGGATATGACTTAAACTTCATCGAAAGAGCCTGGATTTAAACCTATTTGAGATAGAATATATCCTGTGAATTACATTCTACATAATTTATGCAGTCTCTTCTCAGCTATGTAGCAAGGAGATGACTGATGTTGAAACACAGAGGCAAACGCAATGCATGCGTGACAGAGAATTGTAAGGAACAAAATCTGAAGAGCTAAAAGCTTGGTGAGTAGAGTAATAAATTAACTAGGTTCAATGAAGAAAGCAATAAAGATATAGAGATATGTTACAATAATAGACAGAGCTGTATGCACACAATTAGGAAGGAAAGACGGTGCTGGTCATTTGTTAAAATAAATGTCACGCCCCAGTGTTCAGTGTGATGGTATAAAATTTTAACGATTAATCCCCCTCCACCCCCAGGGAGCATAAGGAATCACTGAGCTATTTTTACTTGTATTTGTAAAACGTGCCCGTAGAGGGCTTGCCTGGTGGCTCAGTGGTAAAGAATCTGCCTGCCAATGCAGGAGACTTGGGTTCAGTTCCTGGTCCAGGAAGATCCCAGATGTCATGGACCAGCTAAGCCTGGGTTTCACAACTACTGAGCCTGTGGTCTAGAACCTGGGACCCTCAACAACATAAGCCCACACACCCTTGAGCCCACGCTACATAACAAGAGAAGCCTCTCTGATGAGAAGCCCACACACCACAAGGAGAAAAAAAAAATCCCATGGGCAGCAGTGAAGACCCAGCACAGTCAAAAATTAAAAAAAAAAAAAATTTTTTTTGTAACAAGTGCCCATGGAAGAGTGACTTCTTCTAAACTTTCAATCATTCCTATACATTTTTATATCCCTGTGTGTGTGCTAAGTCACTTCACTCGTGTTCGACTCTGTGCGGCCCCATGGACTGTAGCCCACCAGGCTCCTCTGTCCATGGGCTTCTCCAGGCAAGAATACTGGGGTGGGTTGCCATTTCCTCCTCCAGGGGATCTTCCCAACACACTGAACCCATATCTCTGGCATTGCACACAAATTCTTTATATAGGGAAGCCCCTGTAACTATTGTACCACTGAAAGAAAAATGCATATCCCAGCAATTATCTAAAATTACATTGGACACCTTCACACTGACTA
>JADEYB020000024.1:2394107-2408138 GCA_015832495.2 Alces alces
CCTGCATTATACAGCACAGGAAGATCCCCTGGAGACAGGAATGGCAACCCACTCCAGTATTCTTGCCTGGAGAATCCCACATGGACAGAGGAGCCTGGCGGGCGATGGTCTATGGGTTGCAGAAGAGTAGGACATGACTGAGTGACTAACTTGCACACACACAGACACACACACCTACAGGGAACAAGCCTAGCGAAATCCAGTATTTGACTTCTGACTCCAAAAAGTAAACAGTGTCATTTACAGATCCTGGGTAGTCACTGCATCACTAACGTTTCATAATGTGTTCAATGTGATCCATTTGACTTTGATGGGAAATTAATACAGGCTTTTAAACACAGGTTCAGCTAGGAAGGTCTCATTTAATTTTTTTTTCTTGTTTCCATTTAATGATCGTGTTTAAGATGCGGTAACCGTCGTCAGAAATATGTGCCGTCAACAGCATAAAGTCATGTCGGATTTTCAATTAAGATCAAGCCATCACACTTAAGAACAAAGAATGATCAGGTGTCCCTTCAATGAAAAATACGTGATTAAATTAAAAGGATGTGAACCAGAGTGCAGGGGGTTACCAAATCTTTCATATGCCAGATAATACCATCTTTTGAAATCAAACACTTTTCCTTAACGGATGCGGCGTTATATATTAAAAAGAAAATAACCCTAATCTGGGGCTTCCCTGGGGAGTCCAGTGGTTAAGACTTTGCCTTCCAAAGCAGGGGGTGCAGGTTCCATTCCTGAAGCTAAGATCCTGCGTGCCTTACTGCCAAAACAAAACACCAAAACATAAAACAGAAACAATATTGCAACAAATTCAGCAAAGGCTTTTAAAATAGTCTACATAAAAAAAAAAAAAGAATCTTTAGGACTTTCCTGGTGGCACAGTGGATGAAGGATTCACCTTTCCATCGAGTCTATGTACCGAATCTCATTTATCCATTCATCTCTTGACATTCTTATCTTGGCAACTATAGACAACACTGTTATGAACATGGGTCCGGACACCTCTTCAACAGAATCATTTTATTTCCTTCCAGTAGATACGCAGGAGTGGGATTGCCAGATGGTTTGGTAGCTCTATTTTTATTTCTTTTGAGAAGCTTCCGTACTGTTCTCCAGATTGCCCGAACAAGTCTCCATTCCCATCGACAGTGTTACGAGGGCTTCCCTTTCTCCACATCCCCGTCTACACCCATCACCACCTGTCTTTTTGGTGCGGGCCGTTCTGACAGGTGAGAGGTGATGCCTCCTGCTGTTTTTGATGTGTCTGTCTCAGAGTTTTTCTCTAAGTCAGTTCCTCAGTTGGCTTTCCCTTGTTCCAGTCACTCTTAATACCTTCTGCTACTCACAAAGTACATTGCTAAACAAATAAACATCGGTGACTGCTGGTTTTTTTTTTTTTTCCCCCTCTGAAAGTTCAGTTCAGTTCAGTTGCTCAGTCATGTCCAACTCTCTGTGACCACAAGGACTGCAGCACGCCAGGCCGCCCTGTCCATCACCAGCTCCCGGCGTTTACTTAAACTCATGTCCATGGAGTCGGTGATGCCATCCAACCATCTCATCCTCTGTCGTCCCCTTCTCCTCCTGCCTTCAATCTTTCCCAGCATCAGGGTGTTTCCCAATGAGTCAGCTCTTGGCGTCAGGTGGCCAAAGTGTTGGAGTTTCAGGTTCAGCATCAGTCCTTCCAGTCAACGCCCAGGACTGATTTCCTTTAGGATGGACTGGTTGGATCTCCTGGCAGTCCAAGGGACTCTCAAGAGTCTTCTCCAACAGCACAGTTCAAAAGCATCAATTCTTTGGCGCTCAGCTTTCTTTATAGTCCAACTCTCACTTCCATACATGACCACTGGAAAAACCGTAGCCTTGACTAGATGGACCTTTGTTGGCAAAGTAATGTCTCTGCTTTTTAATGTGCTGTCTGGGTTGGGCATAACTTTCCTTCCAAGGAGTAAGTAACAGAGTGAAAACGGTGAAAACAAAAAGAGGTCCAGCAGTGGAGTGAAAGGGAAGCGCTGACTGACGTGGGGGCCCTGGCGCAGAGCCCTCGGCGGTCAATGGCCCAGGGTGAAGCATCCTGACAGTGAAGTCCCGACTCATAGCTGTCAGGACTATTGCTGGTTGGCTTTTCATTTACTTTATTATTATTATTATTATTTTTCTTTCCTGGCCATGGGGGCGTGGGTTGGCCACAGGCTGAGCAAGTAAGAGGTATATGCAAGGGAGTTAGTGCCCAGACATAGGCATCCATCAGTTACGTAATGGAAGCTGGAGACAGGCACCCCACCTCCTTGCTCCGGGGCTGGGGTTCCTCTGAGCCTCAACCTGCAGAGAAACCAGCGTTCTACAGAGAAAGGAGGTCTCCCTTGACCCCAGCGGGTGAAGGATGGGAAAAACTACCCGTTACTGGCATCACTGGTCCCTATCCCTCAAAGTACTTGCAACATCAATGCCTTCATTGGGTACAGGTGTCTGGGACAGCCAGGCTAAGACCTTTTCAAAAGATGATTGCTTGTTTGTCTCTCCATTGGCAAAAACCAACATCTCACTTTCATTTAAACGTGCATTGTATGAATAATACACCCCAGAACATAGAGAATTTTATTTTATGGAATATATAAAACTATATCTGGGGCTTCCCTTGTAGCTCAGTTGGTGAAGGTTCTGCCTGCAAGGCAGGAGACCTGGGTTCAATCCCTGGGTCGGGAAGATCCCCTGGAGAAGGGAATGGCAACCCACTCCAGTATCCTTGCCTGGAAAATCCCATGGACAGAGGAGCCTGGTGGGCTGCAGTCCATGGGCTTGTAAAGAGTTGGGCATGACTGAGGGACTAACACTTAAGCATATATATATGTATGTATATGACTGTATGAATAATAATACACTGCAGAATATATAGAATTTTGTCTTATGGAATACATAAAACTATATATATATATGACTTTTCAAAAGATGGTTGATTGTTTACAACTCCATTGACAAAGATAAGCATCTTGCTTTCATTTAAGCATGCTTTGAAAGAATAATATACTCCAGGATATATAGCAGTGTATTTTAGAAATATATAAAACTATATATATACACATATATATATATGACTCTGTAAGAATAATAATACACCCCAGAATATATAGAATTTCATTTTATGGGATATATAAAAATATACATATATATGACTGCAGAATATATAGAATTTTATGGAATATATAAAACTATATATATATGTAGATATACAACTCGTTCATATAAGCAGCAAAAATATTGTTCCACATTCTTTACGATTCATCAACGTTTTAGCTAGTAATACGGGATATACTGGTTTTGGTGTTTGCGAAGACACATTCAATAAAATAGTCGTACTTTTAAAACAGAAATACATCAACAAGTACGAACTTGCAATGTCAGCACATAGACAGTAATGAGGAAATAAGTTACCCAATCATGGGAGGATGGCAGTGTTTTCCCAGGGCTGCAAACAACTTCTTACAGAATTTTATTTACAATATTTTTAGCTTCTTATTAAGAGAACAGAGTGCTAGAGGGAAAAAGAAAAACAAACACCTGTGGTCTGGTTGTCTGTATTTGTTAAGTGCTGGTATATGTATATTTTTTCCATTACTAACGCATGCATATATATGATATTGTTATTAAATAGCCAGAATAGTAGCAACTTTTTTGAAACTGTTATTTACAGATGATAGGTAAGCCCCTTCACAATGGCCCAGGATTCCCCAGAATACAGACCAGAAGTACAGGAAGCTGGTTTAAAAGAGAAGGACCCAAACCACAGACCAGCTGTTGACATATAGCAAAACTTTAATAGCAGATTAAACAGAAGGAGATATCTTTGAACGGGGAAGGTCAATTGTGCATATATCTGCATTTCAGAACACTCATTTATCTGCATTTAAAGAAAAGCACGATGCAATGATTCGATAAATGTCATCCCCTTCTCCTCCTGCCTTCAATCTTTCCCAGCATCAGGGTGTTTCCCAATGAGTCAGCTCTTGGCGTCAGGTGGCCAAAGTGTTGGAGTTTCAGCTTCAGCATCAGTCCTTCCAGTCAACGCCCAGGACTGATTTCCTTTAGGATGGACTGGTTTGATCTCCTGGCAGTCCAAGGGACTCTCAAGAGTCTTCTCCAACAGCACAGTTCAAAAGCATCAATTCTTCAGTGCTCAGCTTTCTTTATGGTCCAACTCTCACATCCATACATGACTACTGGAAAAACCATAGCTTTGACTAGACAGAGCTTTGTCAGCAAAGTCATGTCTCTGTTTTTTAATATGCTGTGTTTGTCATAGCTTTTCTTCCAAGGAGCAAGCTTTTTTTTTTTTTTTTTATAATTTCAAGGCTGCAGATGTGATAGAGGGATTAATTATGTCATGAAAGCATCTTCGGGGAATGTATTTAGGAAAGTAAACTTCCCCAGGACATTCAGCATAAGATGAAAATGTTCAGAAATGCATCTTGGAGTTTCCCTGGTAGCCCAGTAGCTAAGACCTGGTGCAGCCAAATAAATAAATATTTTAAAAAACAGAGAGAGCTGGAGAGAGAGAAATAAATTGTATGTGATCATCCTTGCACTCATGTACAAGTTCTGTGTCACTGGTGCCAGTTTTCCTACTGGCCCAGTTAAACTACTTAAAAAAAAAAAAATAAGCCTAAAGTAATTTGTTTCAAGTTTAACTGTAGCTGCACAATGACTTTTTCCCAACCCAGGGATTGAACCCAGGTCTCCTGCATTGCAGGCAGATTTTTCACCTTCTGAGCCACCAGGGAAGCCCAAGAATACTGGAGTGGGTTCCCATACCCTCCTCCGGGGGATTTTCCCAACACGGGGATTGAATCCAGGTCTCCCGCATTGCAGGCGGACTCTTTACCATCTGGGACACCATGGAAGCATTATGTAAGTTACTAGTGTGCAATATAGAAACACAACTTTTAAAGGGTATATTCCGTTTATAGGCATTATACAACATTGGCTATATTTCCTGTGTTGTTCAATACGTCCTTGTAGCTTCTCTTATCCATAATGGTTGGTAACTCTTAATCCTGTACCCCTGTATTGGCCCTCCCTGCTTCCCTCTCCCAACTGATCACGACCAGCTTGTTCTGTGCATCTCTGAGTCTGCTTATTTTTGCTACATTCACTCGCCTATTGTATCTTAGATTAGATTAGATTCCACGTATAAGTGAGATCATAAACTATGTCTTTGTCTGACTTATTTCATTTAGCCCAATGCCCCCCAAGTCTATCCGCATGGCTGAAAAATGGCTAAAATGTTCTTTTTTTTACAGCTGAGTAACGTTCCTTTGTGTATGTATCACATACCCTTGAAGCAATCACCTGCTGATGGGCGCTCAGGCTCCTTCCATGTCTTGGCTATTGTAAATAGGCCCTACTATGAATGGATGTATCTTTCTTAATTAGAGGTAAAACCGGTTTAATTGTTCTATCAACAGATACAGGGCCATTTGTTTACTTAGCTAAGATGCTTTGATTTGTTTGCGTTCCAAAACCTTCCCTTTATAATGATGCTAAATATGCTTTTGTCACAATTTGTGTAGCTCTAGAAATTTAGTGCTTTCTTGACACCGCAAGAAAAGACACAGCCATGGAGTGTGGTTCTCAGCAGTTTCCTTTAAGTAAGGCATAATGCACATTAAAATATCAGCTTAAGATTTGTTATTACTCCACTGGTATTATCTAGAATGTTAATGTGTTTAGTAACTCTGTTTCCTGAGGCAAAACAATTTCAAAGTGAGGATGATGTTTTCATTTCGTAGTCATTAAGAAGCTACTCAGCTTAAAAAAATAAATAAGCAAAATAAAATGAATAGAAAAAGAAGCTAACCAGCTGAGGCAGCAAGTTATTATCTAATAATCGTTGGGATAAATGAACACATTCATGGGAGCCAAGGCCATTCTTTTTAATGTGAAAAATCATTTGGCATGTAGATTTTCCCATTTATTCAACCAGGGGTTCTCAAAACACGGTCTCTGGGTCAACAGTATCAATATCACCAGGATGCTTGTTCAAAAATGCAAATTCTTGGACATGGTGCTAGATCTGCTGGCATAGTTAACCTAATTATGTAGATGAGCCGTCCCTCAACTCTGGGATCTAAGATGCCTGATGATCTGCCGTGGAACTGGTGTAGTAGTAATAGAAATAAAGTGTACAGTAAATGCAACGTCCTTGGATCACCCTGAAACCACCCCCCATCCCATTCTGCAGAAAACAACAATCTTCCAGGTAACTGGTAACCGGTGCCAAAGAGACTGGGGAATTCTGGTGTCGACCATGCAACAGGCCCACCGACTTGAAAATTCAGCAACGACTTCAGGAATTCAGGAGTTCAGAAATCCGAAAGTGAGTCCAGAAATTTGCCAGTGAGTCCAGAAAGGAGTTCAGCCATCGAGAGGTGCCAGGAAGGTTTCCGACAACACATTGCATCTCTGATGTTATCTGACTAGTGTGCTGCAAGCAGTAACATACACTGGCTTGAAGTTTGCCTTTCTCTATGAGATGTCTGCGTGCAGGTGTGCTCATTCACCTCAGTCATGTTTGATGCTTTGGGGACCCATGGACTGTAGCCCACCAGGCACCTCCATCCATGGGATACTCCAGGCAAGAAAACTGGAGTGGGCTGCCATGTCCTCCTCCAGGGGATCTTCCTGATCCAGGGATCGAACCCACGTCTCTTCCATCTCCTACACTGGCAGGCTGACTCTTTACCACTACCACCACCTGTTAGAGAGTGTTCTGATTCCAGCCTTTTACACATAGCTGTCCAGTTTTCCCAGCACCGCTTTAAATGGCAAGGAAATCCAAAAAAGACCAGATATGTGTATATGTATGGCTGATTCACTTTGCTGTACAGTAGAACCTGACAGAACATTGTAAAGCGATTTAAAAAAGAAAGAAACCCAACCCCAAGGTGATGGTTCTTGTTCAGTCGCTCAGTCGTGTCCAAATCTTTGCGACCCCATGGACTGCAGCACGCCAGGCCTCCCTGTCCATCACCAACTCCCAGAGGTTACTCAAACTCATGTCCATTGAGTCGGTGATGCCATCCAACCATCTCATGCTCTGTTGTCCCCCTCTCCTCCCGCTTTCAATCTTTCCCAGTATTGGGATCTTTTCAAATGAGTCAGCTCTTCGCATCAGCTGGCCAAAGGATTGGAGTTTCAGCTTCAACATTAGTCCTTCCAATGGATATTCAGGACTGATCTCCTTTAGGATGGACTGGTTGGATCTCCTTGCAGTCCAAGGGACTCTCAAGTCTTCTCCAACATCAGAGTTGGAAAGCATCAGTTCTTCGGTGCTCAGCCGTATTTATGGTCCAACTCTCACATCCATACATGACTCCTGGAAAAATTGTAGCTTTGACTATGATGGTTGCAGGAAGTGAGAGCTCCTTTGCCCCTTACACCACGTGAGGACACAGGGAAGTCAGCCCTCAGCAGTCATCACATCTGATGGGGCACCTTTCCCCTGATTTCTTTATGGAAATAATTCCCAAAGAAGGTGGAGTTCAGACATATTGCAGACCATCCTGCATTCACCCTGATTTCCAAGCATCATTCTATACATGGTTCCATCCATGATGTTATGATTTTAAGCATGTTCTCCATTCTCGCTGCATCTGAGTTTGAGTCCCAGAAAATTGCGTGCATTATGTGTCTATTTCTATGCTATGCCAAGTCTCTTCAGTCGTGTCCGACTCTTTGCGACCCCACGGACTGTAGCCCCGCCAGGCTCCTCTGTCCATGGGGATTCTCCAGGCAAGAACACTAGAGTGGGTAGCCATGCCTTCCTCCAGGGGATCTTCCCCACCCAGGGATCGAACCCAAGTCTCCTCCACTACCGGCAGATTCTTTACTGACTGGGGATTTGGAGATTTGAAAATATTTACATCAGATCCAGGAGTACACAGAGGGAAAATTCCCTAAATCACTACCCATCAAAATACAATAATTGACACAAGACCTCCGTGGGCTAGGGCTGTTTCCATTCCTTTAAAATTGTTAACATGTACGGCTGTTTGGATGTGCTTAGAATTGGGGACACGGTTTTCTTCAAGTGTGACTCCAGGTGAAATAAAACCTTTTAAACAGTTTATACCCTCATGTTACCTTGATAGTCGCGTTACACCATTAATCTTGTCCCATACACTAGGCTACTCTTATTCCTTATCTGGGCTTCCCAGGTGGCGTTAGTGGTAAAGACCCCACCTGCCGATATAGGAGACCTAAGAGACACAGGTTCGATCCCTGGGTGGGGAACATCCCCTGGAGGAGGAAATGGCAACCCACTCCGGTATTCTTGCCTAGAAAATCCCATGGATTTTCCCTTTATGTGCTCTTGGTTCTGATGTAAACATGGTCAAATCTCCAAATCCCCTGTCGGTAAAGAATCTGTCTGCAATGCGGGAGACTTGGGTTCTACGCCTGGGTCAGGAAGGTCCCTGGAGAAAGGCATGGTGGGCTACAGTACATGGGGTCTTACCTACCATTGGATAAACTTTTTTTTTTTTTTTTAGCGATCTCTTTTTGAAAAAAGTCTTTACTGAATCTGTTACAATGTTGCTTCCATTTTATATATTGTTTTTTTTTCCTCTGCATCACAGAGGCATGTGGAATCTTTGCTCCCTGACCAGGGATCCAACCCGTACCGGTGCATAGGAAGGCGAAGTCTTAACCTCTGGACAAGTAGGGAGGTCCCTGGGATAAACTTCTTGATGAGCAGCCTCCAAATGATGCTGCCGCTGCCAGCCATTGCTTTCTGCTTCTCGTCAGAGCTAGCAGTTTCTCCTCCAGCTGTAAATATCCTCCTTACACATGGAGACCTGAGTTTTCTCAATTCTCATATAATAACAGCATCACCTACACGATAGTATGATCTCCTTTCGGTTAGGGAAGCACAATACGTCCTACTGCTGCGGTGAGGTCTTAGATCCCCTGGAGGAGGGCAGGGCAACCCACCCCAGTGTTCTTGCCTGGAGAACCGCATGGACTAGAGGAGCCTGGCAGGGCTCCAGTCCATGGGGTGGCAAAGAGTCGGACACGACTGAGCGATCACATTGTTTCTAGGGACTGACTCCACGCTGATGGCAAACGTTACTGACAAGTGGACGCACGTGATGTGGCTGTTCCCTGCCAGAATGGTCCCCGTTCTGCTTATCCTTTTAAGACCTAACTGGGGCTTCCTCGGTGATACAGTGGTTAAGTATGCCCTTGCCAGTGCAGGGGACAGAGGTTTGACCACTGATCCACACACCATGATTCCACACGCCATGGGGTGACTAGGCCTGCCCACACATTGCAACTCCGGAGCCTTAGCTCCACAGCCAGAGAAGCCACGGCAACAAGCCCGAGAACTGAAGCTAGAGAGAAAACCTCCCCTCGCCAGGGCTCGACAATGCCCGTGTGCAGCACCAGAGACCCAGTGTGCCCAGAAATGAACAAATACGTCAATAAACAAAAGGTTAGCATCCACCTTGTTCACGCGGCTCCCACACAGCTGCGGAACAGTCTGTGGAATGTGTTAAACAGGATTAGCTATAAATCACTTTCTCTGCTCCAATTTTGGAACATCGGATGTTTGCATACGGTACTCTGCTCCTAAAAGCGGTATATTAAGTCCTTTTCTCTGACTGCCAGCTTATATTAAACGGGATATTGCATGTAACCATTATTGGATTAGGTGTGCTATGTTGAAATCAATCCTGTTATTGTGGTAGATTTCTGTTACTTCTAACTGATAATGAGTGGTTCAACGTTTCATACTGATGAGACGGTTTACAATAATTAATGATGGATATTCAGAGCATTATAGAGCTTATCAGCGTGATGGAAGGCAAATGCATCGTCTGTGCTGATGTATTTTACCGGCTTCCCTGATAGCTCAGTTGGTAAAGAATTTGCCTGCAATGCAGGAGACACCGCTTCATTCCTGGGCAGGGAAGATCCGCTGGAGAAGGGATAGGCTAACTCACTCCAGTATTCTTGGGTTTCCCTGGTGGCTCAGCTGGTGAAGAATCTGCTTGCAATGCAGAAGACCTGGGTTCGATCCCTGGGTTGGGAAGATCCCCGGAGAAGGCAAAGGCTACCCACTCCAGTGTTCTCCATTTCAGAAGAATTTAAATGCACCTCTTGTGGCTCAAATACATTCCCTTGTGGCTCGGCTGGTAAGGAATCCACCTGCAATGTGGGAGACCTGGGTTCGATCCCTGGGTTGGGAAGATCCCCTGGAGAAGGGAAAGGCTACCCACTCCAGTATTCTGGCCTGGAGAATTCCATGGACTGTACAGTCCACTGGGTCACAAAGAGTCAGATGCGACTTTCACTTCACTTCACTTCACTTCATGCACATATTGTACTTTATCAAACGGTCCCTAAGCGGTGGTAAGAATATATGAAGGCCGTTAAAATGCAGGGCTTGGGGGCTTCCCTGGTGCCTCAGTGGTAAAGTGCCCACCTGGGAAAGCAGGAGAACATGGGTTTGATTCCTGGTCTAGGAAGACCCAGCAGGCCAAGGGGCAAGTGGGCGCTGGGCGCCATGACTATTGAGCCTGTGTTCTGGGGCCCGGGAACCACTACTCCTGAAGATTACGTGCTCTGCCACAAGAGAGACCGCTGCAGTGAGAAGCCCAAGAACCACAGGCAGAGAGGAGCCCCCATCGCCGCAACTAGAGAAAGCCCTCAACGCAGCAGTGAAGGCCCAGCCCAGCCAAGAAAACAAATGAAGAAGAGCAACATCCTTTAAAAACTGGGCTATTTTGCATTTGCAAGAGGAACACAAGTACTTGGGCATCTGGTGGGCTGTTTCCCTTCATACCTCCAAACGCAGTTTATTATCCATGTGTGGATACCCATGTGACCCATATCCGAATGTGTTTATTATCCGTAGCCTGAACCCCGTGACTACCGCCACAATTAACCATTGCAAGGAGATGACGTCTGTGGTCCCTGCCAGGCGTGCTAGCAGGAGGCAAATACAACACCAGGAGGGTGTGCTGAGAATGGCTTTTCACTGACTACTCAGGAGCAGCCTGATACATTAAAAAATATATATTTAGTTGATAATTATTTATCAATTATAAATATCAATGATAAAAAAATATTTTGTTTTGTTTTAAAAAAGGAAGGAAACCCAGTCACCTGCTAAAAACATGAATGAATGCTCAGGACATGATGCTAAGCAAAGTAAGCCAGGCACAAAGAGATACATAGTGGACTGCACTCCTATGAAGTATCTAAGTGGGTAAAGTCAGAGACACAGAAAGTAGCAAAGTGTAACCAAGGGTGGGAAGCCGGTATTTCACAGCTACGGAGGTTCTGCGCTGCAGGATGAAAAAGTCCCAGAGAGCTGCAAAACAATATGAACATACCGAACACAATGAACTGCACAATTAACAATGGCCTCCTCCGGGGGATCTTCCTGACTCAGGGATTGAATCCAGGTTTCCTGCACTGCAGGTGGAATCTTTATTATTTTTTTTAAAATTTTTTAAAATTTATTTTTTTTTTCATTTATTTTTATTAGTTGGAGGCTAATTACTTTACAATATTGTACTATTGAACCACAGGGTGTCAAATTTCTTTCTTCTTCATTCTTTTTTCCTTCTATCCCTCTTTCTTTCTTTCCTTCCTTCCTTTTCTTTCTTTCCTTCCTCCCTTCTTTTTCTTTCTTTCCTTCCATCCTTCCTCCATATTTTCCTCCCTTCTTTCCCTTTATGCAGCATGGGGGATCTTATTTTTCCAACCAGGGTTGGAACCCATGTGCCCTGCATTGTTAGGCCAAGTCCTAACCACTCAACCACCAGGGAGTTCTTAAACACTTAATTTCTGCTGAATTCTGTTGACAAATCTGGTTGACATTTAACCGTCCCTGCTAAGAGGCCGTGACAGTGTCTGACTGTGTTTACACAGTTTTTTTTTTTTTTTTTAATCCACTTAAACTCCTTTCTGCTTGTGAAGCTCCATTTAGAAAGCTAGTGTATTTTATGTCCCTGTTCAGGACTTTCTTTATCTGAAGTAACACAGGAAACCTTTCTGAATAGCCAGTGGTACGTGAAGTTTATACAGCTGATGAATGTGACCTTCACTTGACCGTTCCCGTAGAGTGCCAGCGAAAGTGTTAGCCACTCAGTCGTACCTGACTCTCTGTGACCCCGTGGACTGTAGCCCACCAGGCTCCTCTGTCCATGGGATTCTCCAGGCAAGAACACTGGAGTGGGTTGCCATTTCCTACCCCAGGGACTTTCGTCACCTAGGGATCAAACCTGGGTATCCTGCACTGCAAGCAGATTCTGTACCTCTGAGCCACCAGGGAAGCCCAGAGTTCCAGTAATGTTGTCTTTTCAAAATGTTTAATTTATTCATCTATTTAGATACACTGGATCTTTAGTTGTGACATGTGGGACCTAGTTCCATGACCAGCAATTGAACCTGGGGCCCCCTGCATTGGGAGCACGGAGTTTCAACCAGTGGACCTCCAGGGAAGGCCCGTATTGTTTTTATTTTTTAACTATATTAAAAGAAAGAAAGAAAGAAAGAAGCTTTAGAACAAAATTATAAAGAAATCTTAGAGGCTTTCTTTCTTGGCTATTCAGAAGGTTTCGTGTCTTACTTCAGATACAGGAAGTACTTGAACAAGGATATAAAGCAGACTAGCATTCTAAATGGAGCTTCACAAGCAGAAAGGAGTTTAAGTGGATGTAAAATATGTGTCAAAACACACACTGTTAGGTCCTCTTAACAGTGATGGTTAACGTCTACTGCATTTGTGACATAAAGCAAACTTTGGAAACAGTCAGCTCCCTCCCTTTCTGTATTCCTGCTGGCTGCAAGTGATCTTAAAATCACAGGAGCTCAATCACGCACATAGAACACAAAGGATACATAGATGATCGCAACGCGGGGCATTCTGAAGGGCGGTCCCATGAGACATGATATCCAGTCATTTCTAAGGCAGTGACACAACCCTGTGATGGCTTATGAAGTTTGCCAAAGCAATAGTTAGAGCGTCAGAGAACAGCGTTTGGTGAAATCGCTTTCTTTATGAACAGACCATGCTGTGTTTAAGTCGGTCAGTCGTGTCCGACTCTTTGCAACCCCATAGACTGTAGCCTGCCAGGCTCCTCTGTCCTTGAGGTTCTCCAGGCAAGAATACTGGAGTGGGTTGCCATGCCCTCCTCCAGGGAATCTTTCCGACCCAGGAATTGAACCCAGGTCCCCCCATGTTGCAGGCAGATTCTTTACCGTCTGACCCAACAGGGAGCCTATGAATAGACTAGCCCAGCCTGTGAGAGAAAGACATGAAGAGAAGGCTGGCTTATGTGCTGGTAAAAACAGGTGCATTCTTCTAGTCAAGAGTGATCGTTTGATATTAAATTGCCTATTAATGGATGTTAATTTGTGCTTTTAGGTTACTAGTGGAACAGACAATTCCTTTCTTCATCAAGAGGATTCAGTCTCATAGAGAAGATTAGTTTACATACAGATTTCATTGCCCCGATGTATTAAAACCTGAAACGGAGGTGATTTACAGTGTGGTGGTTTCAGCTATGCAGCAAAGTGATTCAGCTATATATATATATGTATATAATCTTTTTAAAGATTTTTTCCATTGCAAGTTACTGTAAGATACTGAATATAACAACCCTTTGCTATGCAATAGGTCCTTGGTGGTTATCTCTTTTATATACAGTAATGGGTACATGTCACTCCTAATCTCTGAATTTATCCCACCCATCAAACACACACACATATGTATGTAAATATATATGTATATAAAGAACTTTCTAATATATATAATTTTTCTAAATATATATAATATAATATAATCTTATTAGATTATATATTATTATATATTAGCTATATTATATATATATTATATATTATAGATATATAGATGTATATATTACAAGTATATATAAAATATATGTGATATAATAAATATTTTTATAATATGTTTAATTTATAATAATTTATAATAATTATATTTAATATAACTATAAACAT
>JADEYB020000024.1:2408818-2424882 GCA_015832495.2 Alces alces
TGAACCCGCGTCTCCTGCATTGCAGGCAGATTCTTTACCAGCTGAGCCACCAGGGAAGCCCCCAAAATAGAATGGAGTACCAATAAGCGTAATGAACCATGAAGGGGATTCACCTACAGACCTTGAGATGTCAATATAAAGATCATAGGTGAAAGATAAGTTGTCACAGTTTTCCTTAACACCTTCCAATTTTGGATGAATGATGAGTTCTGAGGCCACCTGATCACACCTTTAAATTCACGTTTGTCATACCTGTAAGAAGACACAGCTAAATAGGGTTTCAGAAGCTAATTGCTAAACAGCATCCTCAGAAAACATGTGACGTTCCAGCCACAAGATGGCCTTCAGTCAAGGATGAGGGCTGTGGGTCAGCAAGAGCATCAATTTTGCATATTAATATTTTCCCTTTTTCAGGACACACTGTGTCCAGGCTCATCCTATCATTAATTCCTACAGAATGCAATGGAATGCTAGTCGCCTAGTCGTGTCCGACTCTTTCCAACCCCATGGTCTGTATAGCCCACCGGGCTCCTCTGTCCATGGGATTCTCCAGGCAAGAATACTGGAGTGGGTTGCCATTCCCTTCTCCAGGGCATCTTCCTGACCCAGGGACCGAACCCTGGTCCCCTACGTTGCAGTCAGATTCTTTACCATCCAAGCCACGTGGGAAGCGCTTAATTTCTGTAGAAACTTGCAGTAAAATGAGAGCCATATGGAGGATTAAGGACATACACCTCTACCACTCAAATTCTCTTCAGTTTTCCTCCTGGAATAGAAAGTAATTTTGATATTCAAGTTAATTCGGATCTTGGCTGAATATGAAAGCTGACTGTCAACATTTATTTGGAATCTCCCTTGACTTCAAGACTGCATACGCTATGGCAGACTCTTGACTGGAATATTCTACACAATTGACCTAAATTGATTTCCACAGCCGGTGTTGGAGCAAGTACTAATAAACTCTGGGCTTCCCCGGGGGCCCGGCAGTAAAGAATCTGCCTGCAACGCAGGAGCTGCAGAAGCCTTGGATTTGATCCCTGGGTGGGGAAGATCCCCTGGAGGAGGCCATGGCAACCCACTCCAGTATTCCTGCCCGGAGAATCCCATGGACAGAGGGCCTGGCGGGCTACAGTCCACGGGGTTGCAAAGAGTCGGACACGACTGAGTGACTAATGCTTCACTTCACTTTGGCAGGTTAAATATTGCAAGGTTATTTGGTCCTCTTTCAAAAGAAGCAACAACAGCAAAACCACACAAAAAAAGCTTGTTATCAGTCAGCTCTCTCAGAGGAAGATGTCTCTAGGTAGACTCTGAATTTCTGGAATGAGAAAAGCAAAGCCTTTTGGAGTGTTTGTGTCCACTGTCTGGCCTGAGGCCTTATTGTGGAACTATGCATTGCTTCTTGGATCTGTAGATAAACACCCTCAGCCTCTACACTGTTGAAAGTAACTATTTTTATCTTGACTCATTTATTTCTCAGGCGGTGATTATGTAGAACCTCTGTCATGTTCTTCGTCAGCAGTAAATCTGGTATTCTGAGTTTGGTGGATTCAACTCATTCATTTGTATTTCATGCACACTGGGAACAGGTCTTAAGTGAAAGTGAAGTTGCTCAGTCGTCTCCGACTGTTTGCGACCCCATGGACTGTAGCCTACCAGGCTCCTCTGTCCATGGGATTTTCCAGGCAGGAGTACTGGAGCGGGTTGCCATTTCCTTCTCCAGGGGATCTTCCCGACCCAGGGATCGAACCCAGGTTTCTCGCATTGTAGGCAGACGCTTTACCATCTGAGCACCAGGGAACACTTCTTAGTTCATATTGAAAAATGCCCAGAGGTGAGCTTTTCGGTCAGGAGTGACAGTTCTCCAAGATAAAAGGCAATCACTAAAGAAAAAAGCTGTGGATCGCACGTATTAAAAAATGGAGTCTGGGACCTGTCCTGGGGGTCCAGTGGTTAAGACTTTACCTTCCAGTGCAGGAGACTCCGTTTCCATCCCTGGCCAGGGAGCCGAGATCCTGCTTGCAATGGGGTAACCAAGTCCATGCCCCATAACTAGGGAATCCATGTGCTACCGGGTCAGAGCCGGCATGCTGCAAGGAAGGTTACACATCCCACCAGCAACGTCTGACTCTGCCAAACTGATACAGACATGTAAAAGAACCATGGAGTCTGAATGTGAATTAATGTCTGGTGAGGAGAGCTGACTTTCCTGCTGACTGTAAACACCAGTGTAAATGCATGCTCAGTCGCTTCTGACTCTCTGCGACCCCATAGACTGTAGCCCGCCAGGCTCCTCTGTCCATGGGATTCTCCAGAACGGAAAGGCTACCCACTCCAGTTTTCTTGGGCTTCCCTTGTGGCTCAGCTGGTTAAGAATCCAAAGCTGGTAAAGATTTAGGAGAAGAATATGTTCCTTTTCTCTTTTTCGAGCTTTGAAATATAAACTCCTCTGTATGGATTTAGGCAGGAAAGTGGTAACTCTCAAATATTTCAGTCTACCTCTACAAACAGGAACCTGTGCCTCTAAATTTATATTCAGCTGCTTCCTCTAAGGATATGGGAGTTGACATGAGACAGCGTTCAGCATGGTTCATACACATTGCAATCACAGCCTAGCCAGCGATGGATCAATGTGAAATGGATTTTACATATAAAAATGTGCATTTGTAGAAAATGAAGATATAACCAAAACCCCTATCTTTCTCCTAATTCACTCCCAAGACCGCAGACAGCTTCTGAGAGAACAGCACAAAGAGGCAAAGAATTTACACAAACAGTGTACTGAATCCAGTCTGTACCCTCTGGCTTAATGACGCAAGTGAGTGACAGTCATTCAATCATGTCTTTGCGACACCGTGGACTGTAGCTCACCTGACTCCTCTGTCCATGGGATTCTCCAGGCAACAACACTGGCAACAGTATTTCCTTCTCCAGGGGATGATTCCCACCTAGGGATCAAGCCCAGGTCTCTTACGTCTCCTGCATTGGCAGGCGGGTTCTTTACCACTAGCACAACCCGGGAAACCTAAAAATGAACATATCTCAATGAAGAGACAATGAACAAGTAAACAGTGATAATGTCTCAATGGATATGGTTACAATCTTTGAATGACCTTTGCAACTACCGAGAAAATTCTTTTTTTTTTTAATTGTTGAAATTAAATTTTGTTGTTGTTGTTGAAGAATAGCTGATTTACAGTGTTGTGACGATTTTTGCTGTATAGTAAAATGACTCAGTTATACACATACAGACTTTCTTTTTAATATATTCTTTTCCATTATAGTGTATCATAAGATACTGAATACAGTTCCCTCTACTGAACAGTGCATGCATGTAAAGTCTGACTTCTGTGACCCCATGGACTGTAGCCCACCAGGCTCCTCTGTCCATGGGACTCTCCAGGCAAGAATACTGGAGTGGGTTGTCATTTCCTCCTCCAGTAGAACTTCCCAACCCACGGATCGAACCTGCATCTCCTGCATTGGCAGGCAGATTCTTTACCATCTGATCCACGACTGAAACGCCCAATGAAATAAAACTTCTCCAGTGACTGGCTTTTTTTCTGTGGTCATTTCTTGCACAAAGATTAACTAAACTACTAATTATCATATTAGTAATTAGTATTAATATATTACAAAGACATGATTAAGTGTCTTTTTTCAGATCATTTTTTTTTTTGAGGTGGACCATTTTTAAAGTCTTTTTTTGAATTTGTTGCAACATTGCTTCTGGTTTCTATTTTGGTGTTTTGGCCACATCCTGTGGCACGTGGAAGCTTAGTTCCCTGACCAGGGATCAAACATAAACCTGAAACCCTGGAAGTGCAGAGTGTTAACTACTGGACCACCATGGAGGTCCCCTCAACGGCATTTTAGATTTGATGGTGCATCTTTACAACCAGCTTGTCATCCAGAGACTATGATTTAAACTGACTTAAATGTGGAAATTGCTTCCATACTATATCTCTGCCCGCAATGCAGAAGACCCACGTTCGATCCCTGAGTCAGGAAGATCCCTGGCAGAAGAAATGGTGACCCACCCCAGTATTCTTGCCTGGAGAATTCCAGGGACAGGCTACAGGCAACACACAGTCCGTGGGGGTCACGAAGAGTTGGACACGGCTGAACGACAAACACGCAAAACCAATACTGCAATCTATAAAGTACGTCTGACAGAGAAACAAACGGTCATGGCTACTCCTGGTAATAATATTTTGTATGTGCGTACAAAACAGGTGGAAGAATGTGTTTATGACCCAGTTCATTGTAGAGTTCCAGTTTATAAATTCATATGCTATGTGCATATTTGGGTTGAACAAAGAAGCACAAATCTTCATTGTATCATCATGCTCAATTAAAATGCAGGTTACATTTTGCTCGCCATTATGAAGAAGTCAAAAATGCTGCCTCCGATAAAATAAATGTGTTTAAAGCAACATAGAGCAAAGTCATTAACATGCTTCAGCTGGAGGTTTCTTAAAACGAATGATGACCATCTCAAAGTTCACTTAGAACACTGGTGTCTCCGCTTCTAGGTAACTTATGCAAAGTCTTTTCTGTTTTCTTGCCTCCATGGAAGCAGCATGTTTTAGCTTTTTCTAAGATATATTAATAGTTATTGGGCTTCCCAGATGGCACTAGAGGTAAAGAATCTGACCGCCAATGCAGGAGATATTGAGTTCCATCCCTGGGTTGGGAAGATCCCCTGGAGAAGGAAATGGCAACCCACTCCAGTATTCTTGCCTGGAGCATCCCATGGACAGAGGAGCCCGGTGGGCTACGGTCCCTGGGGTCACAGAGATTCAGACACAATGGAGCACACGAACAACATAAAGTTATCACATGATTTTCCCAACGTGGAACACGAAAATTCTCAAACACAAGAAAGCTGGAAGTGAACGCACATATCACACCCACAGAGGTGGACATTTTACTTTAGTAGATTTATGATAGAGCTATTGATCTGTTCATAGTTCTTTCCATTCCTTAAGTCATCATACATATATATTTATAAATGTTTATATTTAGAAATATATTAAAAATAAATTATTATGTTGCCAATATGTGTTTACAGGTACACAATTCTGAGTGTACCTGTCCACGGGTCTTGACCAAGGCGTGCATGCATGCATGCTAAGTTGATTCAGTTACGTCCGACTCTTTGCGACCCCAAAGAGTTGCTTCTCTGTTTGGAGTGACTGTTGCTTCTCTGAGTTTGTTTTATGGTGTCTTGCTTCTTTCCTTATCTATTTTTTTTTTTCTTAAGATTCATCCATGTTATTTTGTGTATCAGTTGTCCTTGTCTTTTACTGGGAAATTCATTATGACGGCTTGCTGGTCACTTCACAAACTGGATGTATTTTAATTAACCTTCTGTTTTGTTTACCTGCTTTAATCCAGTGTTTATTTCATGTGACATGGTTTTTATAACAAGCCAGTTAACGCTCTATACATCAGGGCACATGTCAGGTTTATTTTGTTATTGAAAAAGGATGTTAAGCTTCCTAATTTAGTGCAGACAGCCTCACTGAATTCTGTTCTGTGATACGCTTTTTGGCATTACCTAACTTTCAACAGGGGCTTCCCAGGTGGAACTAGTGGTAAAGAATCTGCCTGCCAATGCAGGAGATGCAAGAGACCTGGGATCGATCCCTGGGTTGAGAAAATACCCTGGAGGAGAGCATGGCAACTCCCTCCAGTATTCTTGCCTAGAGAACCCCATGGACAGAAGAGCCTGGTGGGCTACAGTCCACGGGGTCAGAAAGAGTCAGACACAACAGAAGGGACTTGAAACACAGCTATGCAGTACGTTTGTCATAGCTTTCCTTCAAGGAGCAAGCGTCTTTTAACTTCACGGCTGCAGTCACTGTCTGCAGTGATTCTGGAGCCCAAGAAGTAATATATATGTACGTGAAAGTGAAAGTAAAAGTCACTCAATCGTGTCTGACTCTGCGACCCCAAGGACGATACAGTCCATGGAATTCTCCAGGCCAGAATACTGGAGTGGGTAGCCTTTCCCTTCTCCAGGGGAAACTTCCCAACCCAGGGATCGAACCCAGGTCTCCCACATGGCAGGCAGGTTCTTTACCAACTGAGACACAAGGGAAGCCCAAGAAAACTGGAGTGGGTAACCTTTCCCTTCTCCAGGGGATTGTCACAACCCATGACTCAAAACCAGGGTCTCCTGCATTGCACGTGTATTCTTTACTAGCTGAGCCATCAGGGAAGCCGTATATACATGTATGTAGATAATAAATGAATATGTATAATAAAGGAACGTTCTCAAGTGAAAAAAAAAAGTTCTTGGAGCATCGTGATCCCAGAACATTACAGCTCAGGATGCTAACTCTGGGTGTGACTGGACCACCTGCACGGAAAGACCAGTTTCCTTAATAAGAGTCCGTAGAGTGTGACCTAGAGAAGGTCCGCTTTGCTGAAGTTAATAGATTCCAACATCAAAAAGCCCCTGGTGCGAAGGTCTGATGAGACGGGAGCTTGCACATAAAACCACGTCTGCGAGTTCCACAAAGTCCCAGCGTTTGATCCCTGCTGATGGCACGTTTGGCGGGAGTTCTGAGAGAGAAGTCAGTGACAAAAAGGCTCATCTATTTTTTTTTTTTTAAATCAGTTTGTGCCGCAGAGAGGAGCAATCAGTAACTGGGGACTGACAACGCAGGAGCAGCTCCATGTGAAGAGAGGCTGGTCAGGGACACTTCCCAACCCCACTGATCACCCTCGGGAGGCTTCTCTGAGTGGTACATTGGAAAGTAAGGTTTTCATATAATCTACATAACCCATGTCTTGTACAGTACAGAACAGTTCAGTCGCTCAGTCGTGTCCGACTCTTTCTGACCCCCAAGGATTGCAGCACACCAGGCCTCCTTGTCCATCACTAACTCCCGGAGTTTACCCAAACTCATGTCCATCGCATTGGTGATGCCATCCAACCATCTCATCCTCTGCCGTCCCCTTCTCCTCCTGCCCTCAATCTTTCCCAGCATCAGGGTCTTTTCCAATGAGTCAGCTCTTCACATCAGGTGGCCAAATTATTGGCGTTTCAGCTTAAACATCAGTCTTTCCAACAAACATTCAGGACTGATTTCCTGTAGGATGGACTGGTTGGATCTCCTGTCAGTCCCAGGGACTCTCAAGAGTCTTCTCCAACACCACAATTCAAAAGCATCAATTCTTTGGCGCTTAGCTCTATAGTTCAACTCTCACGTCCATACATGACCACGTCTCTTATGTTCCTGCATTTGCAGACAGATTCTTTACCACTAGCACTACTTGAGAAGTCTACTGTAGGTGACTGTAATTTAAATGTAAGTCACAAAATATGGTTTGGTAGACAAAGCAATAGAAATACATCCAAAGATACGAGATTAGGCACTACACTTCCCCCTTTCTATCTAGAGGATATGCACGACTTGTGTAAGTTCTCTACGAATTTAGTTTCCTGTAAGTGTTGAATGGGACAAAACTGGACTAATTTTTAAGATGGCTTACTGTTCTGCAGTTTTACGAGTTTCCCAGTGGCCCATCTCAATAGACAGAGGTACATGTTTCACAGGTGAAAAGCTAGCATTAAATGGACATTTCAATATCATGCCAATAAAAGCTGTCTAAATGACCATCACTAGAGGAATGGGTAAAGAAGATGTGGCAATGTGTATATATATATATATATACACACACAAGGGAATATTACCTAGCCATAAAAAAGAAGGAGGTAATGCCATTTGCAGCAACATAGACGACCTAGAGATGATCTTACTAAGTGACTTACATCAGAGAGGGAAAGACAAACACCATATGATATTACATACATGTGGAATCTTAAAAAGAAGGATACAAATGAACTTATCTACAAAACAGACTCACGGACGTAGAGAACAGACTTGTGTTTGACAAGTGGGTGGGGCTCAGGGGAGGGATAGGCTGAGAATTTGGGATTAGAGTTTGCAAATTTGCAAACTACTGTATATAGAATGGATAAGCAACAAGGTCCTACTCTACAGCACAGGAAACTATAGTCAACATCCTGTGATAAACCATAGCAGAAAAGAATATGAAAAAGAATGTATGTACAAGTCACTTTGTAAGTAAAGTCACTTTGCTTTACAGCAGACTTGAACACCACATTGTAAATCAAGTGTGTTTCTATAAAATTACTTCAGAATATCAAGTTGCATGGCAAAGAGTGAAGTTAATTAAGCTTCCCCCCTCTTTCACAAGTGAGCTTTTGATTCAGTCCTCATGTGGCTGACAAAGTATGACATACTGTGATGTGGTGATAAGGGTGCTGGTGGTAGGTGTGGTGGGGATGAAGGTGGCTTAATGACTGCACGGATGTCAAGTGTTTCATTAGGTCAGTAGTTTTCAAGGTTGAGACCATGCAAGAACTGCTCAAGCTTTTAAAGAAGCAGATCGTAGGCTTTCCTTCTGCACATTATGAATCCACAGGTCTGTGAAACCGAGGAAACCTTTGGTCGTTACAGTAATCACAGACCTTGTACAGAGAAACACTTCAGAGAAACAGCCCTGATAACCCCTTAACAATTCCTATTTAACAGGAAACTTCTGCTACAGCATCCCTAAGGATGTCGAAACACCTTTTCACAATGGAAAAAGTGGTCACTTTTGATGTGAAGGGAAGCCATTGGTTTTCAACTGGCGGGAACGTAATTCACCTCTCCTGTCTCTCGTATGAAAAGACCTCCTTCCTTCCTGCTTGCACAATATCAAATCTCAGTAGACAGGACTCAGCTCTAAATGCCCTTTCTCCAAAATTTGTCCACAATGAACTAGAGGGACCATTCTGAGTTATGATAGTTGCTCAGTTGTGTCTACCTCTTTGCAACTCCATGAACTGTAAGCTGCCAGGCTGCTCTGTCCAGGGGAGTCTCCAGGCAAGAATACTGGAGTGGGTTGCCATGCCCTCCTCTGGGGGAATCTTCCTGACCCAGGGATCGAACCCCCGTCTCTTACGTCTCTTGCATTGCAGGTGGGTTCTTTATTACTAGCACAACCTGGGTCTTTGGGAAATCCAGTCTCAAACATAAAGTACATTTTTTTTTTTTCCCAGACACTTATGTTCCAACCTCCAGATTTCAGAGCTTAGTGATTATGGTTCCAACTTGCAGGTCAGGAAAGAGAAAGACAGTACAAGATGATGGTAGAGCTATTCACTGGTTACTTTCGAGAGGAGCATCGATCCAGGGGCACTGGATAGAACCCAATCACTTGCCATATTAAATGTCAAGGGATGACAGATGTGATGTATTTGTGAGCCCGGAAGGTAGAAAGAATGTATTTAGTGCTTTTCTAGCAAAGATGGACAGAAGATTGAGTGGAACGCATTAGCCGCTCAGTCATGTCTGACTCTTTGTGACCACACAGACTGTAGCCCACCAGGCCCCTCTGTCCATGAGATTCTCCAGGTAGGAATACTGGAGTGGCTTGCAATTTCCTTCTCCAGGGGACCCTCCCAATCCAGGGACCAAAACTGGGTCTCCGACACTGCAGGCAGATTCTTTACCTTCTGAGCCACCAGGCAAGCCCTAAGATGGATTGAGACTGATGTAAACAGTGACTCAGAAGCGTTCTAAGTGGGGTTCAATCCCTGGGTCAGGATCTCGAGCCTGGGAGTCATAGCAAGAGAGTAGCCCCTGCTCCTCACAGCTAGAGAAAAGCCAAGAAACAAGGAACACCCAGGGCAGCCAAAAACCAGAACAAACCCAAGGCCTGGGAGCCGGACCTGGAAACCCTCCAGGGTAGGATTTTCGGCAGGAGTTAAACTAGCTCAGCATTTATCTTGGCTCCCGGCAGAAGCCAAAGCAAATACCTCTGGGGGAAACCACTCCACTTTGAGGGCATAGAGGGTGCATTGGAAACAGCTGACTCACTGGAAGAGACCCTGATGCTGGGAAAGATGGAAGGCAGGAGGAGAAGGGGACGACAGAGGATGAGATGGTTCGATGGCATCACTGACTCGATGGATATGAGTTTGAGCAAATTTTGGGAGGTGGTGAAGGACAGGGAGGCCTAGTGTGCTGCAGTTCATGGGGCGGGCAAAGACTTGTATACAACAGACAGACGGAAAGGTGAATTAGTTAGGCTGATGGCAAATTACAAAAGGTGACAATTCCTCCCGATTCTGTCTTTGCCTTTGGGCCACTCAGAGCTATTTCCCTGAGATACAGGGAAATTAGAATACCAGGTCTGAAATGTTGAAAAGCATTCTGATGGTGATAAACTTCTACTAAAGGGTGTGAGTATGGCTATTGAAAGTAATCAGTCTGACGTGAAAAAGAACAACACTTGTAAACCCGTGGCTGATTCATGTCAATGTATGACAAAAACCACTACACTATTGTAAAGTAATTAGCCTCCAACTAATAAAAATAAATAAAAAAAAAAAGAAAACTAAAAAAAATAAAATAAAAAGAACAACACTGACAGTTTTAGAAACTCTTGAAATCTAAAAATCCAGTTAGAATCTATGAAAGAGGGACTTCCCTGGTGGTCCAGTGGCTAAGACTCTTCCAATGCAGGAGGCCCAGGTTGAATCCCTGGTTGGAGGAACCTAAATCCCACATGCTGCAACTAAGAATTCTTGTGTTGCAGCTAAGGCCCAGGGCAGCCAAATAAATAAATGTGCTAAGTCATGTCACTCGTGTCTGACTCTTTACGACCCCATGGACTGTAGCCCGCCAGACTCCTCTGTCCATGGGGTGCTCCAGGCAAGAATACTGGAGCGGGTTGCCATTTCCTCCTCCAGAGTAAATTATTAAAAGCAAATATTTAATTTTAAAAATGTGTGAAAGCATACAAAGCAGATTAAATTTAAAAAATGGAAATAAAAAATCCAAAGGATGGATAACAATCACTGAATACAAAAATGGAAAAGTTACAGAAAAATGCAGGTCGGGGATATAACGGGAGAAAAATTTGTAAGGAATACAGAACATGAAGGTCTTATGTCTCATCAGTCACAAAAAAGAGGATGTGCAAATTAGGAAAACAGGTAAGACTCAAAAGATGTAACAGGTAAGGCTTTTCCAGAATTGGGAGAAAAGCATGAACCCAGGAAAAAGGAAAGAAAACCAAAACTAGCAGTGGATAGAGTCATCAAAGTGAGACAAAAGGCAAATGGGAAGACCTGAAAAGACAAAGACAAGCTTCTTTGAATGGCTCAGTGGGTAAAGGATCCACCTGCCAATGCAGGAGACACAGAAGACATGGGTTCTATCCCTGGGTCAGGAAGATTCCCCTGGAGGAGGAAATGGCAACCCACTCCAGTATTCTTGCCTGGAGAATCCCTTGGTCAGAGGAGCCTGGCGGGCTGCAGTCCATGGGGTCGCAAAGAGTCGGACACAACAGAGCAACGAGCAATATTTTTGGGGCTGGGGGAGCAGCCACTTAGAGCTATTTCCCTGTATCTCACAGAACTTTCAGAAGATTCATAATCATGTGTGCTAAGAAAAAAAAATCTGTCTTTCACTCGGAAGTTTGACTTGCTTTCGTTTACATTTCTTTCGTTTTCCAGGGAGAGTTCCCATTGTGAGACAGTCTTGATTTTGGACTGAAGATCTTGACTAACTTGCTTTTTTTTTTTTTTTCCTTTCTTTTAATGTCTTTTCTTCCAGCAATGAACCTGCAAGGTGTGCTCTCTCCCCTAGTGGCAAGTCCGTCCCCTGAAGATCTTCTTTCTACTAAATCAAGCTCAATATCTATAATTCCTTGCATGTAGATGGAAGCATGCAATTGAAGGAAAAAAAGAAAAAAGATGCCTTTGGCATCAGAGACCAACAACAAAAGAAATATAAGATCTCTTGAATATATGTATGAGAATTGATTTTGGGTTTCCCTGGTGGCTCAGATGGTAAAGAATTTGCCTGCAGTGCAGGAGACCTGGGTTCCATCCCTGGGTGGAGAAGATCCCCTGGAGGAGGAGATGGCAACCCACTCCAGTATTCTTGCCTGGAGAATCTCATGGACCGAGGAACCTGGTGGGCTAGAGTCCATGGGGTTGCAAGAATTTATACACATTATTTCAGTGTAATGGATGACAGATGTAGTCTCTATGTGGGTGTAGAAGGTAGAAAGGATGGGTTCTCTAGCAAAGATGGACAGACGCTGAAGTGAAAAGTGTATCACAGGCAAGCATTCCACGTTTCCCATCATGACTGGAGTCCAGCCTGCATGTAGACCCAGAGGACAACAGGACTAAGAAGGATGTGGAAGGACTTCCTGGTGGCCCAGTGGTCAAGAATCCACTTGCCAATGCAGGGGACATGGGTCTGTCTTTGGTCTGGGAAGATCCCACATCCTGAAGGGCAACTAAGCCCGTGTATCACTATGACTGAACTTGTGATCTAGAGTCTGGGAGCCACAACAAGTAAGCAGCTCCTGCTTGTCACAACCAGAGAAAACCCAGGCAACAACAAAGACCCAGTGCAGCCATAAAAATAAACCAAGGTGTGACAGCAGGATCTAGAAATTCTACAAGGGCAGGTTTCTTGGCAGGAGCTAAACCGGCCCTGGGTCAGTATTTATTTTGGCTCCCGGCGGCTCAGTGGTAAAGAACCGGCGTCCAGCCAATGCAGGAGACCTGGCTTTGATCCCTGGGTCAGGAAGATCCCCTGGAGGAGGAAACGGCAACCCACTCCAGTATTCTTGCCTGGAGAATCTCATCTGGTGGACTACAGTCCATGGGGTCACAAAGAGTCGGACACAAGTGAGCAACTTAGCACAACACGACCTTGTAAGGCAACTATAGTCCAATTTTTTAAATAAAAAGGATGCAAAAAAATGTGTTTTTTTCCCCTGTTCTTCTGTCTTGTGTTAATTTTATTATTAGTCCAGCCATAAGAACTCAAGAGGGATTGGGATGAGTGGTGGAGGGATTTCTCCCTCCCCTGTAGTATCTCTATGTAGGTTGTTTGTTTTTATTTTATTGAAGTACAGTTGATTTACAATGTTGTGTTAATTTCTGCTATATAGCAAAGGGATTCAGTTACACATCAGTTCATTTCAGCTCAGTTGCTCAGTCCTGTCCAACTCTTTGTGACCCCATGGACCGCAGCACGCCAGGCCTCCTTGTCCATCACCAACTCCCGGAGTTGACTCAAACTCATGTCCATTGAGTCGGTGATGCCATCCAACCATATCATCCTCTGTCATCCCCTTCGCTTCCCGCCCTCAATCTTTCCCAGCATCAGGGTCTTTTCCGATGAGTCAGCTCTTTGCATCAGGTGGCCAAATTATTCGAGTTTCAGCTTCAGCATCAGGCCTTCCAGTGAACACCCAGGACTGATTTCCTTTAGGATGGACTGGTTGGATCTCCTCGCAGTCCGAGGGACTCTCAAGAGCTTTCTCCAACACCATGGTTCAAGAGCATCAATTCTTTGGTGCTCAGCCTTCTTTATAGTCCAACTGTCCCATCCATACATGACTACTGGAAAAACCATGGCCTTGATAAGACGGACCTTTGTTGGCAAAGTAATGTCTCTGCTTTTTAATACGCTGTCTAGGTTGGTCATAACGTTCACATACACATCTTTTTCATATTCTTTTCCATGACTGTTTATACCAGGATATTGAATATGATTCCGTATGCTCTACAGTAGGTCCTTGCTATTTATCCCTCCTTCGAGGTAGGTTCTTGATTTCCAAAGGATAAACTGGTAGGTTATGATTGAAAAGAACATGTTCCCTGTTTTGCGCTGACCCATCTTGTATTGAAACTAGGTTGCTATACAGTATTATTTTCCTTTCATTCCTTTTAAAAGGAAATTGATTGTGAAAATAATCGAAAGTCTTAGGGTTTTTTTTTACCCTCCATGCTATAATTGCAGGGGCCCGGACACCCCCCAGTGGACCTAGCTTTCTGACATATGAAATTCTGTAGATATTTTCCAAGAAAATGCACTATTCTAAAGGAGAATAGTATTCAGAGGCAAGAGATTCATTAGAGTGTCTGTGAATTGCTGTGTAGGAATTAACACCAAAAGCACTCTGAAATAAAACATTTGTTTGTTACTTTATTTTTGGCATTTGACATATGATTACTTAGAGGTTTGGCTCTTGTTGACTGTAGAATGAGGCGAGGATATTTGAGTTCTGCATCTGCGTCTGTAAGCAAACAATACATAAAACACCACTCAACAATGTATTTTCTTGATGGTTGGTAATGTGGAAAACCTTTCCCTATATCCACTGGCCATTTGTGGCTTCTGTGCAAAAATGCCTATTCAAGTCCTTTGCTCATGTTTTTAATCAAGCTACTTGGTTTTTTGCTATTGAGTTGTGGAACTTGTTTATATTCTTATGCCTTTGTACTGCCTATTGGCACTGCTAATTGTTGCAGCTTCAGCCATGTCAATAACAGGAGTGATGATAAACACTTTTTGTGTTTTTCCTCATTTGAATGGATATTTCCCTACGGGGCTAAGCATTTAATTTGGTATCGTTACTTACTTTTTCTTGCTGTTTAGTTGTCTTTGGTTCAGGCTAGACAATTATACATTCTGCCAGGTTCAAAAACCAGGATTTTATTAGAAATGCACCGAAGATTTCATTATGACCCCTGTATGGTCAGTTTTTAATCATATTGAATACTATTACACGGACATGGAGGCTCGTGTAAATCTTAATGCTTAAAATTGCATTCAGCTTAATCTGCAAGGATGCCTGTGGTTGGCTCAGGCAATGAAGAATCTGCCTGCAATGCGGGAGACCCGGGTTTCAATCCCTGGATCAGGGAGGTCCCCCAGAAGAAGTGCATGGCAACCCACCCCAGTATTCTTGCCTGGCAAATCCCATGGACAGAGGAGCCTGGTGGGCTACAGTCCGTGGGGTCACAGAGTCCGACACGACCGAGGAATGAACACTTGCCCTGTCTACCATGGGAATAGTTTGCCCAACTTGTGACTGATGTATCATCCTGAAATGAAAAATGTTTAAAAATCACCACTAAACCATGTAGATTCTTGATGGTGGGTGATGCTGACAACCTTTTCATATGTCTGTTGACTGCGTCTTCTTTGGAAAAAAAACGTGTGTTCAAGGTCTTCCCAGTGAGCGATCTCACATGTGATGTTACAGCGAACACTTTTTTGGAATTAATCTGCAAGAACTGATACGGAGCATAAATTTGGTCTTCTGGACTATGTGCTCACTTTGGTCTTTTGGATACACCCCTCAAAGCCTTTTTGATGTTGCTCTATTCCGGTTTCATTGTGTCGATTTTTTTCTTACATCTCTTCTCTCTGACTCTGCATGCTTTCTCTTATAGGTTATATTCTTTGGTTCTTTGGAATTATCTGTTTTTTATCTCCGTATGCATGCATTTCTTATGGCTCTGCTGGGTTTGCCTTGCAGCAAGGGGACCTTCTCTAGGTGCAGTGAGCACGGGCTACTCTTGAATTGTGATGCATGGACTTCTCATTGCAGGGGCTTCTCTGGTTGCAGAGCGCAGGTCCTAGAGCTCAGCCTCAGCACTTGTGTTGTCCAGGCTCTCGTTTCTCCACGACATGTGGTATCTTCCTAGACCAGGGGTGAAACCCGTATCCCCATGCATTGGCAGGCACACTCTGAGCCCCTGGACCACCAGGGAAGTCCCCTTCTTTATTTTCGTATCGCTGGGTGTACTTCCCTTTTGTCAGATGGTGGGGCTGACGTTCTTGTGGATACATGTCACCGAGCACCGCCGTTTATCACGACGTGTACGGTCGGAGAACAGTACACGCTTTCTTCCACACCCACTCCCGCTCCCGGAACTGCAGTTCCACGTGAACCAGTCCCACATCTGCAGAAAAACCCACTGTTTCCTCTCCTACTACTGTTATTATTCTAAAATATGTAGAGATAAATTTAACGTGGAGAACCAGCAAGGACCTGCTGGACAGCACAGGGAACCCTGCTCAATACTCTGTAATAACCTTATGGTCACCAGGGGGAAGGATGGGGGAAGGGATGGTCAGGGAGTCTGGGATGGACATGGACACACGGCTGTGTTTAACGTGGAGAACCAGCAAGGACCTGCTGGACAGCACAGGGAA
>JADEYB020000024.1:2425344-2474529 GCA_015832495.2 Alces alces
CAGGGAAGTCTGCTCAATACTCTGTAATAACCTTATGGTCACCAGGGGGAAGGATGGGGGAAGGGATGGTCAGGGAGTCTGGGATGGACGTGGACACGCTGCTTTGTTTAACATGGAGAACCAGCAAGGATCTGCTGTCCAGCCCAGGGAAGTCTGCTCAATGTCACGTGGCAGCCGGGATGGGAGGGGAGTCTGGGGGAGAAGGGGTACATTGTTAATGTGCTATACCCCAATACAGAACAAAAAGTTTAAACAAAAACAAAGATCAGTGGTTGTCAGGGGTTCGGAGGGAGGGTGTGTAGACAGAGCACAGAGGATTCTTAGGGCAGTGGAATCATCCCATGTGATATTATAATGGTGGATACTAGTCATTATACTCTTGTTCAAATGGCAGAAGGGGATGACACAGGATGAGATGGCTGGATGACATCACCGACTCGATGGACGTGAGTCAGAGCGAACTCTGGGAGGTGGTGATGGACAGGGAGGTCTGGCGTGCTCCATGGGGTCCCAAAGAGTCAGACTGAATGACTGAACAACAATGAAACCCACAGAATCTACAACAAGAACAGCGAACCCCAGTGTAAACTACAGATCTGAGGTGATCTTCGTAATTCAGTATAGCTCATCAGTTATAACAACTGTACCATCTTGTAGGTGCAGGTGTTGCTAACAGGGGCGGTTGTGTCCGTGTAGGGGTGGGAGGTGGGGGAATTGTCTGTCTTTTCTTCTCAGTATTGCTGGGATCATAAGTGAGGTCTAAGAGATAAAGCCTATTTAAAAAGTCAGCTTACCATATAACCGAGGAATTCCTCTCATCTGTACCCGCTCAAAGAAATGCAAACCCCAATCACACATGTATTTGTTCAGGTAAAGAGGGTGGACATTCCACAAAATTTGATTATCATATGAAACTGCAACATTACATTTGTCACTAAAAGAAAAGAAAGAAAAAATAAAAGTGTAGTGAGCATCAGTTCAATTGAGTTGCTCAGCCGTGTCCGACTCTTTGTGACCCCATGAATCACAGCACGCCAGGTCTCCCTGTCCATCACCAACTCCCGGAGTTTACTCAAATTCATGTCCATCTCATCCTCTGTTGTCCCCTTCTCCTCCTGACCTCAATCTTCCCAGGATCAGGGTCTTTTCCAATGAGTCAGCTCTTTGCATTAGGTGGCCAAAGTATTGGAGTTTCTTCAGCTTCAACATCAGTCCTTCCAGTGAACATCCAGGACTGATTTCCTTTAGGAAATCTCCTCGCAGTCCAAGGAACTCTCAAGAGTCTTCTCCAACACCACAGTTCAAAAGCATCAATTCTTTGGTGCTCAGCTCTCTTTATAGTCCAACTCTCACATCCATACATGACCACTGGAAAAACCACAGCCTTGACTCGACGGACCTTTGTTGGCAAAGTCATGTCACTGCTTTTTAATATGCTGTCTAGGTTGTTCATAACTTTCCTTCCAAGGAGTAAGCATCTTTTAATTTCATGGCTGCAATCACCATCTGCAGTCATTTTGGAGCCCAGAAAACTTAAGTCAGCCACTGTTTCCACTGTTTCCCCATCTGTTTGCCATGAACGGATGGGACCGGATGCCATGATCTTAGTTTTCTGAATGTTGAGCTTTAAGCCAACCTTTTCCACTCTCCTCTTTCACTTTCATCAAGAGGTTTTTTAGTTCTTCTTCACTTTCTGCCATAAGGGTGGTGTCATCTGCATATCTGAGCATGCATACATAAAATTAGAATGGGACTTAGTTTTAGAACTATGGGTGCAGTGTTAAAGAGCATGCCTGCTTATGGAGACTCTAGGGATGTGTTAACAGTCTAAGTGTTACTTGCTCAGTCATGCCTGACTCTTTGTGACCCCATGGACTGCAGCCCATCAGGCTCCTGTGTCCATGAGTTTTTCCAGGCAAGGGTCCTGGAATGGGTTGCCATTTCCTGCTCCAGGGGATCTTCCCGACCCAGGTATCCAACTCAGGTCTCCTGTGCTGCAGGCAGATTCTTTACCGACTGAGCTACAAGGCGGCGCGGGCTATAGTCAGCGGAGTCACAAAGAGTCGGAGAAGACTGAAGTGGCCTAGCACACAGGCACATGTAGCTTCAGGGTGGTTGGACACGTCAGTATTTGCAGCTCTCCAAACTACCCGGTGAGCTGGAAAGACAAACACAGCAAAGTACATGCTGTCTCATTTCCTGTATTTGATGTTCTGCAATGTCCCGTCTTCTGTGTCTGGTGACAGAAGACACATCACTGCTTGCCTGAGGGTTACAAACAGTAGCAGGATGTGTCTGAGAAAGGGCTTGTGGGGACAGTTTGGGGTGCTGGGGGTGTTCTGTGCAAGGTTCGTTGCAGGGAGCGTGTGGTTACGACCTTCAAGCTCACTGAAGTTTCCTGTTAAACGGATGCCGTCCATGGTATACATGTGATACCTCACCAAGTTAGACGAAAAGGGCAAATAACATCAAGACATTCAAACATCTACGTGATACATACACTCAGTTCAGTTCAGGTCAGTCGCTCAGTCGTGTCCGACGCTTTTCGACCCCGTGAATCTCAGCACGCCAGGCCTCCTGTCCATCACAAACTCCCGGAGTTTACTCAGACTCAAGCACATCGAGTCGGTGATGACATACACTCAACCAAGGTTTAAAACCCAGCACTGTGAAACTACGAGAGATGCATGTTAACTACAAGACTCCTGAAAGTTTAAAATACATGCATGGGAAGACTTCCTGGGCCATCCAGTGGTTAAGAATCTGCTTCCCACTGCAGGGGACATGGGTTTGAGCTCTGGTCAAGGGAATGAGATGCCGCATGCCACAGAGTAACTAAGTCTGGGAGTCTCAATTACTGGTCCCGGTCAGGGGACTCAACTACTATGACGTGAGGCTCATATGAGGCTCAGCTATGATCCTGTGCACCATAACTACATCTCGCATGGTACAACTAAGACCCAATGTGGTAAGATTAATTAATTAAGTGGATAGGAAAGTCTATTGTGGAAACAGGAGGCATAAGAAAGCTGTTTTTATTTGTTGTTTAGTCACAAAGTCTTGGACTGCAGCATGCCAGGCTTCCTCGTCCTTCACCATCTCCTGGAGCTTTCTCAAACTCAGGTCCATTGAGTTGGTGATGCCATCTGACCATCTCAACCTCTGTCTCCATCTTCTCCTCCCCCGTCTCTTCTTTTTTTTTTTTCCGACCCCATGGACTGGAGTACACGAGGCTTCTCTGTCCAGGGGATTTCCCAGGCAAGAATACTGGAGTGGGTTGCCTCCTCCTTCTCCAGGGGATCTTTCTGACCCAAGGATTGAACTCAGGTCTCCTGCATTTCAGCTGTATTCTTTACCATTTGACCCAGGGATTTTCAACTATAAAAAAAAGCTGAAGTAGTTGTATTAACAGTAGAAAAAGGAGAAGTCAGCCTTCCCTGATGGCTCAGATAATAAAGAATCCGCCTGCAATGCAGGAGACCTGGTTTTGATCCCTGGGTTGGGAAGATCCCCCGGAGGAGGGAAAGGCTACCCACACCAGTATTCTGGCCTGGAGAATTCGAAGGACTGTATAGTTCATGGAGTCGCAAGGAGTCGGACACAACTGACCAACTGTCACTTCACTCAGCCTAAGAATGGACATTTCCTAATGATAAGGCAGTTAAACCAACAGGCAAAGTATAAAAAGATTGCAAATATATGTACACAAATAATAGATTCAAAATAGACAAGCACCGTTCAGAGAGATCTAACGTGGAAAATACACAAATCTTTCATTACTGATTCAGGGTCCAGCCCTCCTCATTCATTCATGGGTGCAACAAACAGAACCTCATCAGGTGCACAAGTGATGTGTGCTGTCTCGTGAAACCGCATAGAATAACTGACCTTCGTAGAACATTCACCCAATGTAGAACACACCGTATCTTCAATTGCCCATGAAACACCCACAAGGATATGCCATACTCTGAGTCATAGAGTAAATAATAGCATACTTTCAAAGCCTGGAGTTCTATCAGTTATCTATTCTACAGTCAAAAACAGAATTGAGTTTTCTCAATTGCTTTTCTCAAAACCAGTAGGTTTTCTCAAAACCAATGAAAGCAGTTACCTGGGAAATCTTTGAACCCTCGGTGATGGAAGAGAAGTCTTTTCACGGCACGTTGGTGACAGAGACAGTACAAGTAGTGTAAAAACCCCAACCTGTTGGAAACGTGAGGTGCACTCCTGGGCATATGTTTGAGCGCAATTCTGATCCAAAAAGATACACACACACCCACGAGGCTCACTGCAGCCCTGTTTACAACTGCCAAGGCGTGGAAGCCACCTAAACACCCATGGATAAAGATAAAGATGAATGGATAAAGATAAAGAAAGTGTGGTAGATACATGCAATGGAATATTTACTCAGTCACATTGGACCTGTGCTCTGGAGCCTGGGGGCCACAGCTACTGAAGCTTGGGGGCCTTCACACTACCACTAGAGAGGATCCCCACTCCCCAAAACTAGAGAAAGCCCACGTGTAGCAATAAAGACCACAGCACAGCCATTGGTTCAGTTCAGTTCAGTTGCTCAGTCGTGTCCGCCTCCCTCCGACCCCGTGGACCGCAGCACGCCAGGCTTCCCTGTCCATCACCAGCTCCTGGAGCCTGCTCAAACTCATGTCCATCGAGCGGGTGATGCCATCCCACCATCTCATCCTCTGCCGTCCCCTTCTCCTCCTGCCTTCAATCTTTCCCAGCTTCAGGGTCTTTTCTAGTGAGCCATAAAATAAATAAATAAATGCTTTAAAAAAATCTTTAAGAAATACTTTACAGAGAAGTCAGTAAAAGTAAAAACAGTTTAGTCTATTTTACAGAAATTACTGAAACCTCTGAAATATTTATTTTAAAAATGACAAGAGATTTTTTGTTTTTGTTTATTCCTGTCTCCCTTGCAGAAAAATCAACCATATTCAACCAAATGCTGCCTCCCTGGATAAAAACTGTCTTGGCCATTTACCAGGTCTCATTGAAAGTATGTTATAAATAGGAAGCCTACAGCCTACATAATGCTTCAACTACCCTTTAAAGCACTGGAACTCATTTGACTTCTACACAGAGATTCCCTAGCCCATAAATGATAAGAGCCTTTAGCCTACAAAGAAGACTGAACACATTGCCTGCTTCCTGGAGTTCAGTATTTAAAATATTCATGATTTGGATACGTCTGTTGGAATTTCTATATAACACCCCTCTCTTTATGAGCAGCACATGGAAATATGTTTAAAGATGGACCTTTTAAATCTGTCCCATTTTATAATCATAATCACACCCGCTAAGTGAAGCAAAAATAAAGCCTTTTGTTGAACAACATTTTACAGGGAATGGCTTAGAGGAAATTTTCTTACATACACAGAGCTTCATGTTTTAAAAGAAGATAGATATAGAACATTCAAGGATATTTTATGTGATGAAAACAGTTGTCAAAATTGCACCTTCAGATACAATGAAAGCGAAAAATAGCAGAAAACTGTGCAGTTTTGACTTCTAAAGGAAAGAGGGCTTGAGAAGCTATTTGAATTACAATAAAAGAAGGTTTTATATATATATATATATATATATATGTTTTTTAAGGAATCAATAATAAACCCAAACAAGCATTTGGAGTGTTTATAAAGAAGTCTTAAAAGGTACAGGAAGATGTATTGAATGAAGCTTGGAAAGCCACATTCTTTTTCCCCCAAAGAGTGAGGAAAAAAAAAAATTGCCATTTATTAAGATTCAATGAAAGGTTGTCCTTTTAAAAGCAATTTGTGGTGCACTTCCTTCAACAGTCACATTCTATGAGGAAAAATATTAAAAGCCACAAAACTGTCTTTTAATCTCAGAGTTAAAGACATCTTTGTGGGCTAAGTCGCTTCAGTCATGTCTGACTATGTATGACCCCATGGACTGTATCTCTCCAGGTTCCTCTGTCCCTGGGATTCTCCAGGCAAGAATACTGTGGTGGGTTGCCCTGCCCTTCTCCAGGGGATCTTCACTACCCAGCGAAGATTTAACTCAAAATAAAAGGTTAAAAAAATAAAAAACAAAACAAAAGCCCATCCTAACAGAAGACAAAACAGAAATTCTTGACTTCCATCTGCAATTTTAATATGCCAGGAGTTTTCTACAAGTTGATGATAAATGCAACATGGGAAGCTGTCTGTGTGCACACAGGCACGCACGCGTGCGCGTGCACACACACACACGGACACATGTGTATTTGGTGTACATTTACAAGGACAAATACTTCAAATATACAGAGCGCACGTACTGGCAATGAGACGTGCTAACTCTGAGGACCGTCTTTGTAGCTAAAGTACACTACTGAATTGGGGGAAAAAAGCCTTGAATTAATTTGTACATAGTTCATGCTTCTCTATACCAGCTTCTGCTGATCAACCATTTTGCAGGAACTTCTTTTTCTTTTTTTTCAAATTTTTGTTCCATGTGGCAATCTACATGGTGAATTGTGCAAACAGCAAGTTCTCAACCACCACAGTCATGACTGTATCCCAAGCACTGCCCAGAAAAGTGAGATTTGGATGAGATTTTTCTACCCGTGAAAGTGACGGTCCACGAAACACCCCACCTGGCATATCAGGCCTTTTGCAAGCTCACATCAAACAGATCCACTCATGCAGGAAAATCAGAGTCTTGCAATGCAGTCTGTGTGGAACTGGTGAATATTAGATGTGTTTCCTTTGAAACTCTGAAAACTCTGTGCCTCCTCACATTTGCAGAAGGACACGCCATGTGTAGTCTCTTTGGCACTTTGCTCTTGTTTGCTCAATCATAAAATGTGAACACGAACAATCTTCCAAGGACGGATTAGTGTCGTGTTTCATGTCAGCAAGGATATATTTAAAATTTTCAGTAAGTTGCTCTATATGTGTGCAAAAATACTCTGCTTTGTTCAACTTAAATTTTATATAACACAATAAACATGTTTATGCTGACTATAAAAGTATATTTTATATATAATACAATCTCTAATATTTCTTATATATATTATATATTAATTATGCATTATACAAATTACACTACACTCTATGTGTATCGGAGAAGGCCATGGCATCCCACTCCAGTACTCTTGCCTGGCAAATCCCATGGATGGAGGAGCCTGATAGGCTGCAGTCCATGGGGTCTCTAAGATTCGGATACCACAGACGTGACTTCACTTTCACTTTTCACTCTCATGCACTGGAGAAGGAAATGGCAACCCACTCCAGTGTTCTTGCCTGGAGAATCCCAGGGACAGGGGCGCCTGGTGGGCTGCTGTCTCTGGGGTCACACAGAGTCGGACATGACTGAAGTGACTTAGCAGCAGCGTATGTGCGTGCATGCTAAGTGGCTTCCGTTGTGTCCAGCTCTTTGCAACCCCATGAACAGTAACCCCCAGGTTCCTCTGTCCAGGGGATTTTCCAGGCATGAATACTGGAGTGGGTTGCCATGCCCTTCTCCAGAGGATCTTCCTGACCCAGGGACTGAACCCATATATCCTACATTGCAGGTGGATTCTTTGCAGCTGAGCCACCAGAAAAGACCATTGTATTATACAAATATTATAAATATTACATATATTAGAGATGTTTATTATATATAATATATATTCACTGTATGCATATCCTACTTGTATTTCTTTGTAGAATCCTGACTAACACAACCTTCCTGAGCAAGTATTGAATTTTAAGGTTTTTTTTTTTCTCCAGATTTGTTGACAACATTATGTGGTCTGAGAAATATATATTTGTTACATGTGATTATTTCCCTCTTTCTTGAACCATTTGTTACGCTACTTATTTCTTTTGCTTTTCTAAAATGAAAAGAGTTTCTTTAGCTCCTATGTGTCTCCAAGTCTGCCACACTTTTTTTTTTTTCTCTTGCAAAATCCTTCAGGAGAGTAGTCTAGACAAGTGTCCATCAGTCTCTCTTTTCCAAGTCCGTCTTGAATGCACTTCAGGGCCCAGGGCTCAACAAGGCTCATGAATGTCACACGGTTGTGGAGATAACGCGATGGATGAGTGGGAAGGCACTTACATCTCAACGACCCCCCTGTGAAGTACGAGAGACCACCTCAAGCTCTGACCTCACCACGTCTCGTCTGGCAAGCATACCGCACGCCGCCTCTGTGAAGAAATTTTCAGTGTCCTTGAAGGGTTCAGTGCCAACTCCTGTTTTCTTTTGATTTTTTCCCCTCATTTATTTTTATTAGTTGGAGGCTAATTACTTTAGAATATTGCAGTGGTTTTTGCCATACATTGACATGAAGCAACCATGGTTTTGATTTTTTTTTTCCTTTGTGGCAACTTCCCATGGAAAGAGCTCTTTCTCCGCTTGTGTCCTGGAACGAGGAAAGATAGAAAGCAGAGTCTCACACCAGCTGCTGGGAGCAGGGCTGGGAGGTGGAAATAAATATTGAGTCGTGCCAACCAGCAGCGGCCGTGGGTGTCTGGGACGTCAGCCCAGCTTGCTCATAGGGGTCCCCGATGTGAACCACTCGCCCCCTGTGGCCAGACAACAGACTCCACTCTGTGTCCCCAAATGACCCACGTTCAACCTTTGGAGTCGGAGAAGCCTGCAGACAGACATGTGCATTTCTGGCTGGGCCTTCTCTCTCAGTCCATAGTCAATATGAAGGCACACGATGAAGGTTCTGTTTCAAAATGCATGCAGAAATCACACCCGAGTTGCCAGCAAGACCAGTAGCACTAAGAACAGGCGTCCCAGGTGGCGCTAGAGGTAAAGAACCCAGGAGACATAAAAGACGTGGGTTTGATCCCTGGGCTGGGAAGATTTCCCCTGGAGGAGGAAATGGCAACCCACGCCAGTGTTCTTGCCTGGAGAACCCCAACGACAGAGGAGCCTGGTGGGCTACAGTCCCTGGGGTTGCAAAAGAGTCAGACACGACGGAAGGAGCTGAGCCCACATGCAGGCATGTTGGATCTTAGCTCCCTGACCTGGGGTCAAACCTGCAACCTCTCCAAAAGAAGGCAAAGTCTTAACCACTGGACTACCAGGGAAGTCCCCTAGGGCGGGGTTGGGGGTGGGGAATACATGTTAAGCCATGGCTGATTCATGTCAATGTATGACAAAAACCACTACAATATTGTAAAGTAATTAGTCTCCAACTAATAAAAAGAAATGAAAAAAAAAATAAAGTCCACATTTCAAAAATGTTTTAGGTAACCATAATTCTCCTCTCTCTCTGTGACTTCCAAGGTATCAAGTGAAGCCCCAAGAATTTGCAAACAATTGTTATTTAAATAGCTTGCAAACGATCTCAATTTTTACGGTAATTTTAGTTATGCCTTACCCCAAAGCCACAGCTGTGTTTGGTCAAGTTCATTTGTAAGGGCCCTTGTTTCAGGGGGTCCCTGAAAGGAAAATTTTTTAAAAATTCAAACAAGAGAAGCACTTTCTAGTTCTCTTTTTGTTTGTGCTTGCGTGCTATGTTGCTCCCATTGTGTCTGTCTCTTTGTGAGCCCAGGGACAGTAGCTGGCCAGGTTCCTCTGTCCATGGGATTCTCGAGGCAAGAATACTGGAGTGGGTTGCTGTTTCCTCCTCCAGGGCATCTTCCTAAACAGGAATCGAACCTGTGTCTCTGAGGTCTCCTGCACTGGTAAACGCGTTCTTTACCTCTTATGCTATACTAATTTAAATGGTAAATGTATAATAATCCATATGATTTTACTTCTGTGTCATTTCTGAGACTGCCTGGAAGTTTCTGCAGACAGAAAATCTTGGTTTGCTATAAAGTACAAGCATTCTTCCACTGTTCTGTGAAATATTTTAGACACTCAGAGTAGTTCTGAACAAATCTCTTTTTCCAAATTTTTTGTATCTTTTGTGACATTTAACTGAAATGTTCCATCAGTTCTCAAAGAGCTGTGTTGAAGTCTCCTGCTGTAATTTTGGAACTCTAACAGGGAAGAACCAATTTTTCTTTTTTTTTAAGGGAATGAAAATATTTTGATTTTTATGAAAACATCAGAAACTATGAAAAACAAGCTGACTATCTGGTCATACCAAAAGCAAAATACAAATGAAAAATAACATTTAGAAATCACGCTTAACTGTAAAGAAACATGCTTTAAAATATCAAATTTAACACTGTTTCCTCCATAAAGCAAAATGGGTTTACTGAACCACAACGCTAACGTGGAGTTTAACTGACATAATTTTTTTAAAAAGGAAAATTGCAAGGAGAAAAGCACTCCATTCCCACCCGGGAATCCCAAAATGTATGAAATAACATGCTCAAATGTTAGTGAAAATAAACAGTTGGTAAAGCTGAAAATAAATCTTTCTATGAATGATAGCAGATTCCAACAGAACACAGCCCTACCTTATATTTGCAGAAGAATATCTTTTGTATACCAGGACTTGGTATACCTGGTAGCTCAGTCAGTAAAGAATCTGCCTGCAGTGCAGGAGACCTGGATTTGATCCCTGGATGGGGAAGATGCCCTGGAGAAGGGAATGGCAAGCCACTCCAGTATTGTTGCCTGGAGAATCCCGTGGACGGAGGAGCCTGGGGGGCTACAGCCCATTGGATCGCAACAGTTGGACACGACTTAGTGACTAAACCGTCACCATCACCGCCACCTTTTGTTGAACTAAGCTCTTATCCAATACAAACAAAGACGAAAGGGGATTAAAAACAAATGACTAAATCAAAATCTTTCTGTAGCAGCGCCAGCCACAAAATAAACAAACCTAGTTCCACAGCATTGTATGCGTACGGCCCATTTTATTCCCAGAGTCCCAGAGTCTTGTGTTACCCATATAAAAGTGTCTCTGCCTTGGAAAAAGTCTGATAAAGACACCAAAATCCTATTATCCATGTTCCCTCAGTGATACTTAGAATGCTCTTATCATCTTTTCAAAGAAACTTCAACTTATTAGGAGTTAACATTTTAAATTTCTTATGATTATATAGTGGAAGGGCTTCCCTGGTAGCTCAGATGGTAAAGTGTCTGCCTGCAATGCGGGAGACCTGGGTTCGATCCCTGGATCAGGAAGATCTCCTGGAGGAGAAAATGGCAACCCACTCCAGTACTCTTGCCTGAAAAATCCCATGGGTGGAGGAGCCTGATAGGCTATATAGTCCATGGGGTCGCAAAGAGTTGGACCCAACTGAGCGACTTGACTTTAGCTTTTTCACTTTTTAGCTTTATATACTGGAAGTGACAAATAGATTCACGGATTTCGATCTGATAGACAGAGGGTCAGAAGAACTATGGACGGAGGTTCATAACATTTTGCAGGAGGCAGTGATCAAAATCCTCCCCAAGAAAAAGATGCAAAAAGGCAAAATGGTTGTCTGAGGAGGCCTTAGAAATAGCTGAGAAAAAGAAGAGAAACTAAAGGCAAAGGAGAAAAGGAAAGATATACCCATTTGAATGCAGAGTTCCAAAGAATAGCAAGGAGAGATAAGAAAGCCTTCCTAAATGATCAGCGCAAAGAAATAGATGAAAACAATAGAATGGGAAAGACTAGAGATCTCTTCAAGAGAATCAGAGACACCAAGCGAACATTTCATGCAAAGATGGGCTCAATAAAGGACAGAAACGGTATGGACCTGACAGAAGCAGAAGATGTGAAGAAGAGGTGGCAAGAATACACAGAAGAACTGTACACAAAAAAAGATCTTCATGACTCAGATAATCACGATGGTGTGATCACTCACCCAGGGATTCACAGTCCAGCATGTCAAGTGGGCTTTAGGAAGCATCACTATGAACAAACCTAGTGGAGGTGATGGAATTCTAGTTGAACTATTTCAAATCCTAAAAGATGATGCTGTGAAAGTGCTGCACTCAATATGCCAGCAAACCTGGAAAACTCAGCAGTGGCCCCGGGACTGGAAAAGGTCCATTTTCATTCCAATCCCAAAGAAAGGCAATCCCAAGGAATGCTCTAACTACTGCACGATTGCACTAAACTCACACAAAGTAATGCTCAAAATTCTCCAAGCCAGGCTTCAACAGTATGTGAACTGTGAACGTCCAGATGTTCAAGCTGGATTTAGAAAAGGCAGAGGAACCAGAGATCAGATTGCTAACATCCACTGGATCATCGAAAAAGCAAGAGAGTTCCAGAGAAACATCTATTTCTGCCTTATTGACTATGCCAGAGCCTTTGACTTGTGTGGATCCCAGTGAACTGGGGATCATTCTTCAAGAGATGGGAATACCAGACCACCTGACCTGCCTCCTGAGAAACCTGCATACAGGTCAAGAAGCAACTGTTAGAAGAGGACTTGGAACAATGGATGGTTCCAAATAGGAAAAGGAGTACATCAAGGCTGTATATTGTCACCCTGCTTATTTAACTTATATGCAGAGTACATCATGAGAAACGCTGGGCTGGAGGAAGCAAAAGCTAGAATCAAGATTGCCGGGAGAAATGTCAATAACCTCAGATATGCAGATGACACCACCCTTATGGCAGAAAGCGAAGAGGAACTAAAGAGCCTCTTGATGAAAGTGAAAGAGGAGAGTGAAAAAGCTGGCTTAAAGCTCAACATTTAAAAAACTAAGGTCATGGCATCCAGTCCCATCACTTCATGGCAAACAGATGGGGAAACAATGGAAACAGTGACAGACTTTATGTTTCTGGGCTCCAAAATCACTGCAGATGGTGACTGCAGCCATGAAATTAAAAGCGCTTGCTCCTTTGAAGAAAGGTTATGAGAAATCTAGACAGCATATTAGAAAGCAGAGACATTACTTTGCCAACAAAAGTCTGTGTAGACAAAGCTATGGTTTTTCCAATAGCCATGTATGGATCTGAGAGCTGGACCATAACATAGGCTGAGTGCTAAAGAATGGATGGTTTTGAACTGTGGTGTTAGAGAAGACTTTGAGAGTCTCTTGGACTGCGAGGAGATCCAACCAGATCATCCTCAAAGATATCAATCCTGAATATTCACTGGAAGGACTGATGCTCCAATACTTTGGCCACCTGATGGGAAGAGCCGCGTCACTGGAAAAGACCCTGATGCTGGGAAAGAGAAGGGGATGATAGAGGATGAGATGGTTGGATGGCATCACAGACTCAGTGGGCATGAGTTTGAGTGAACTCTGGGATATGGTGAAGGACAGAGGAGCCTGGCATACTGCAGTCCATGGGGTCACAAAAATCAGACAGTGGATAGCGTGGATCAACAGCAATATTTCACTGTGTATGTGTATGTGCCACTACTTCTTTATCCATTCATCGGTCAATGAACATCTAGGTTGCTTTCATGTCCTGGCTATTGCAAAGAGTGCTGCTGTGAATGTTGGGATACATGTGTCTTTTGCTGGGTTTAATTGTTAAGACAGAGAGAAGACATCTATCTTTGTCATGAAAGTGATAGTTAAGTGAAAGTCGCTCAGTCGTGTCCGATCCTTTGTGACCCCGTGGACTATACAGTCCGTGGAATTTTCCAGGCCAGAATTCTGGAGTGGGTTAGCCTTTCCCTTCTCCAGGGGATCTTCCCAACCCGGGGATTGGACCCAGGTCTCCGGCACTGCGGGCAGATTCTTTACCAGCTGTAGGAGATGGTAACTAGCAGACATCTATCGTTGTCATAGGAGATGGTAACTATAAGTGACTCATTCATACCAATTGAAGATGATTTCCACACTCATATTTTTTGGGGGGGGTCATTCTGTACTCAGAATGTTTAGGGGTCCTCGTGGTTAAATTTCTGCATGGTGATTTTTCAGTCAAAGGGAATCATACTGAAGAGGGAGTCTTGGAAAAATTCAAGGAGAAGACTAGAGAAAGGGGAATTCCAGAAGAAAATGTCATGAATATCCTGGAAACTGGCAGTGGAATTAAATTTCACACTCACACTCCCTTTCTCGTCTCATCTCTCCTGGTCACTAATCACGCCCTGCTTGGGGGGGTGTTTCATTTCTGAGGGTCTCAATAAACTGATTTAATATCTTCCCTGCACATGTGTGTCTGTGCAAAAGTCATCTGATTTAAAACAACTTGTATATCCACATTAAGTATCCAGGAAACTGTGCCTTTAATAGGATGGGTGTTCATCAGAGACATTCGTGAGAAGGATTAAGTGGAGATGCCCTAGAGGTGTCCGGGGAAGAAGGGAAAAAGGACTAAACCATCCTGTGACAGGGTTTTGGACCTTCTTTCTGTAGTGGAAGGGGACAGCGTGGTCAAGAAAGATGTCCCCTGAAAACTTATTCATTCCAGGGAAAGGAGCTTGTGTTCCACTCACTGAGCTTCAGAGAGAGAAAGTGTCAGATGAGAAGCCATGTCATCGAGGGGAAATGCGTGTTCCGACAGCACCAACACTTCTCCAATTGAGCTGAAGGACTCGTGTGCCTTAACGATGGGAATAGAAGTTATCAAAGATGGAACAGCAGCTGAGTCTTGATCAGTGGGACCATGAAGAAGCGCAGGCTTTGCAGGAACAAGATGAATGACAGCTCACTGTCACATTTAAGGATGGTTGTCCAGTCTCATGTGCTTCAAAAGCAGGTGGACGCTAATATTTCCAAGGACGGGCCCCTCCCACTGTCGTGGGCAAAGCACACTGGTCAGCTCTGCGTGGTGTTCAAGCTGTTCACCATCTATTAGGTCTAGCAAATGCTCGAGATGTAGACCTTATTCCAAGGGCTGGGCCACAGATCACAGATATGGTCCACATCCTGAGAAAATAAAACCAGACGTAAGCAATATTTATCAGAATGAATGCTTTAGGTCCCTCATAGACATGGCCTCCAAATGGAGTACAGCTGGTCAGTGTTAAAGGCATCAGTAGTGGAGGCTTTGGAGACTTTATTTGGAAGTGATAGAGCTGTCATGGGCAATATTTGAGTTATTTCTCCAGAATAATAGAAGGTATGCATTTGCAGTTCTGACTCTGGTCCTCGCAGTATGTCTGAAAGGCTGGCTTGGTTGGGTGGATAAATTCAGAGACAGTGGAATAGTCACGGGTGGGATGACCCTCTAAAGGGAAAGACAGGACCTGGATAGACAAGGTAGACAACTGTGGCATGCTACTTGTATTTGTGATGTGACCGTTATTAACAAGGAAAACGGTTGTCACCACAAACACTACAGAAACGCAGGGAAACGTAGAAGAAAACTGGAAACCAAGTTCTTCCGCCTGAATTTACACTTTCAATGAAACGGAGCCATTTATTGAAAGATTCGTTGCTGACGTTGACACAAGATAAAACAGAAAAATTGGCTTTGTCCTTTTCCTTATGAAAGAAATTGTCATCATACAGTGTTTCATTAAGAACTTGGAGGACCAGAACATTTCACTGGAGAATCCTCTCAGACATGCAAATAAGAGAGAGTGCTAAACTTGGCCAAAGTTTTCAGAAGGAGAGGATGAGGCAACACAGTCCTACTTTAACGAGGTGAGCAAAGCCTAAACCCCCAAATTCGGAAAGATGAACTCTATTATATGCATACACCTACGAGTTCATATTAAGATGTCTTATATCTGAAACTGCTCTTTCATTCCTAAGACATTTAATTTTTTGAGGTTCTCTCAACAAATTGGTATCATTTACACAGTGTATGTATATATATATATATATATATATATTTTTATTTACAGCACAAAGAGGAGGACAGCCTTTGTTTTGCACACACATAAACATAAGTATTAAAATAAACGTTGCTCCTGATCAGTCGCTAAGTCATGTCCAGCTCTTTGTGGCCCCATGGACTGCGGCATGCCAGGCCTCCTTTCAAAATATAGAGAGATTCTTATTTCTGCTCTTGTTCAGATGTTAATGTTTTTAGAGATCATTCATATCTTGATTCATGGAGATCTAATGTATTAATTTACCTTTTTACATCTTGCACTATGATATGGCATAGCTTGTTATTGCTCCATCGCTAAGTCACGTCTGACTGTTTGCAACTCTATGGACTGTAGCCCATCAGGCTCCTCTGTCCATGGTATTCTCCAGGTAAGAATGCAGGAGTGGAGTATCATTTCCTTCTCCAGGGGGTCTTCCCAGACCACAGACTGAACTCATATCTCCTGCATTGGCAAGCGGATACTTTACCACTGAGCCAGCAAGGAAGCCCTCTCTCATAGCTAGCAAATTGTCAATTTATTTTGAATATATCGATCTTACAAACAAGAAGCCAGTGAATTATATTTACATGTGTCAATCATTTTAAAATTTCTATTAATGGGAAATGCCCTGTCAAAGAGAATACATCTTTACACTTGATCTTAGCCAAAAGGCCGAGAAGCAATAGAATATATCTTTAGAATATGGACAGTTATGCCCCAAGAGACCTTTCAAACCCCCATTGTATTTTCTGTTCTCTTTCTCAGATGGTCCTACCCACAGATAAACACGTAATTCACTCTTGCAACTACCATCAGAGCTTTACTCAAAACCCTGCTTTTTTGAAATTGTGTCTCCCACCAAGATGGGTTGAAAACACACACCTGGATTGTACCTTGCCATAAATAGACATGAGTTTGAGCAAGCTCTGGAAGTTGGTGATGGACAGGGAAGCCTGGTGTGCTGCAGTCCATGGGGTCACAAAGAGTCGGACACGATTGAGCATGTAATACACACACTCAGACCCACACACATACACATTGGACTCCAGTATCTACTGGGTTGGCCAAAAGTTTGCTCAGACTTTTCCATAAGATGCTATATAGAAACCCAAATGAACTTCTTGGGTATCCCAATACACTCTACTATCCCACAGCAATATAAAGGAGATGTCGAGAACTTCCAGGGAGAACTGAGACTTATCCCTCACGGAGTGCACACACCTGGTCTGGGGTTGGCCTGCAATTCACTGCGCTTCACAATGGATTACGTTTCCAGATTGATATTAGCAGACACTCCCTAAATACTAGGCCATGGTGGGGGTGTGGATAAAAAAAAAACCAATGCCTCTGTAGCTGACAATAAACATTTTGGCCAAGGGCTATGTCCAGAGGCTGAGGGATAGAAATATCCACAGGGGAAATTAATTGTCCATCATTTAGTAAAGCAAACGCACATCCTAAAATGAAAACAGAGAACAAACAGAGGTCAATCGATAACTAGAAAGAACATAAAGCCTAAGGTAAACAGTGGTGAGACCCAATGGGGCCTTTTTCTCTAGAAGGTGCCCGGTCTCTGACATCTGAAGGAAACTTCATCCCACCCACATCCACCTGCAAACCTAAAAGCATCCATGAGTATTAGGGAGGTCATGGAATATGTTGCTTTTTTTCCTTCTCACGTGTCTCTTTTCCTCTCCACCTGGAGAGCTTCGAGAGGTTATCAGTGACAAGTGTGGGCTCAAAAAAAAGCTTCAAAGGGTGAGCATTTCTAGTAGGAAAACTTGAGATAAAGTATACATGGTACCTCCTCTAATCAAGGGCTACCCAGGTGGTGCTAGTGGTAAAGAAGCCACCTGCCAAGGCAGGAGATATAAGAGATGCGGGTTCGATCCCTGGGTTGGGAAGACCCCTTGGAGGATGCATGGCAAGCCAGGAGATCTTCCAGCCCAGGGATTGCGTGCTGGTCTGATTCACTGGAGGCAGAGTTTTTTTTGTTTTTTTTTTTTTACCGCTGAGTCATCTGGGAGTGAATATACGGATAAAAAGCTTAATGCATATTGGACTACCCTGTGTATTGAATTGTCCAAAAAGTTCATTCAGGCTTTTCCAAAAGATGTTATATAAAAACCCAAATGAACTTTTTGGGTATCCCAATAACATACGAGAAGAAAGGGCAACGCAGTCCAGTGTTCTTCCCTGGAGAATCCCATGGACAGAGGAGCCTGGCGGGCTACAGCCCATGGGGTCTCAGAGAGTCGGCCACAGTGGAGCGACTAACACCTCTGTATTCTCTATCGGTTTCCTGCGGGGACTTCCTTCTTTACACATTCCCGCTTGCGTTACGGAACTACACACCGTGACTATCTCTCCCTTTATCTTTAGGTGTTTCAGGTACAACTAGTCCCTGAGTGGCTGACTGCTGTTTCCTTCTAAACACATCCGCGGTGGCGCTCCCTAGGCGTGGAGAACAACGGGGGTACACTGTCCTATTCATTCACCAGCTCTAGCGCAGGCGGCCCAGCCAAGACCAAAATCCAGGACCGTGACGACTGACCAGGAAGTCACTCCCTGGAGCATGAAGGGTGCTTATCGACAGAACAGAAGATGATAAAGTGGGAGGCAGAAGGAGTTAGGGAGCATGGGGCTGTGATGCTGGAGGAAGGACCACGTCCTGTAGAAATCTACAGGTTCCTACAAGGACTGAGGCTTCCTTCTGGGTCAGAGCAGCAGGTTAACCCAGGCGATTCAGGATTTCTCAGCCTCCCTGTGATGCACAGGACTGGATAATTCTCTGCGAGGTGTTGTCCTGTGCCCTGTAGGCTGTTAGGCAGCCTGCTTCATCTTCTTCTCTGACCAGATGACAGGTATCACTTCGTGACACCCAGAAACATCATCACCATGCACGACAAGGGTTTCTCCTGGGAGGCAGAGATGTCTCTCTCTGTGTGTGTTACTTGCTTAGTCGTGTCCGACTCTTTGCAACCCCATGGACTGTAGCCCACCAGGCCCCTCCATCCGTGCGATTCTCCAGGCAAGAACACTGGAGTGGGTTGCCATTTCCTTCTCCAAAAGGAACTATAGAAAGAAAGAAAATGGAGTCGCTCAGTGGTGTCCGACTCTTTGTGACCCCGTGGACTGTAGCCCACCAGGCCCTCCATCCATGGAATTTTCCAGGCAAGAGTACTGGAGTGGGTTGCCATTTCCTTCTCCAGAGACGTCTCTGGTTGAGCACAGATACTCCACACGCAGTGTTAGAAAAAGCTTCCCAGATTTGGTGAAAAACCAAAGCTGCTGGTCAAGGACAGAGAAATCTCCATGGGGAACCAGGAAGCCTGTTGAGAAGACTCTGCTGCTTAAACATGTGGTTTGGAACCAGAAACACTGATTCCTCCAGGGATGTGTGTTAGAAATGCAGGTTCCAGGCTCAGCACTAAACATGCTCCATCAGAACCAGCATCGCCAATAATCTTCTCAGTGGGTCAAGGATCATGTTTCCATTGGAGAGGTGCTATGTAGAGAATGCCACCAAGGGTGAGAGCCCCAAAATGAGCCTGGGATTCATTCTCTCATCTGAGAGTCTGTGTACACTGGAACCTTGCTCAGGGATCACTGGGCAAGGCAATCTGCAGGTTCATGGCCATCCCTATCAAACTACCAATGGCATTTTTTTTTTTTCAGAACAGGAATAAATAATTTTAAAATTTGTATGCAATCACCGAGACCCCCAAACAGCCCAAAGGTTCTTCAGAAAGAATACAGCTTGAGGATACATGCTTCCAGACTTCAGACTGTATTATAAAACTACAGCTAGCAAGATAGGCTGGTACTGACAACACACACACACACACACACACACACACACACACTCTCTCTCTCTCTCACACACACAACCACACATGCAAGAAAAAGGAACAAGACACAACGCCTAGAAATGAATCCACACACTTACAGTCAAATAATCTACTACAAAGGAGACATGAGTATATGGTGGAGAGAAGACAGTCTCTTCAATAAGCAAAAAACAACACCCGGTTGTGGATGTGACTGGTGATAGAAGCAAGGTCCAATGCTGTAAAGAGCAATGTCGCATAGGAACCTGGAATGATAGGTCCATGAATGAAGGTAAATTGCAAGTGGTCAGACAGGAGATGACAAGAGTGGACGTCGGCATTCTAGGAATCAGTGAACTAAAATAGACTGGACTGGGTGAACTTAACTCAGATGACCATTACCTCTACTACTGTTGGCAAGAATCTCTTAGAAGAAATGGAGTAACCATCATAGTCAACAAAAGAGTCTGAAATGCAGTACTGGATGCAATCTCAAAAACGACAGAATGATCTCTGTTTGTTTCCAAGGCAAACCACTCAATATCACAGTAATCCAAGCCTATGCCCTGACCAGTGACACCAAAGAAGCTGAAGTTGAATATTCTATGAAGACCTACAAGACCTTTGAGAACTAACACCCCCAAAAAGATGTCCTTTTCATCATGGGGGACTGGAATGCAGAAGTGGGAAGTCAAGAGCTACCTGGAGTAACAGGCAAATTTGGCCTTGGAATACAAAATGAAGCAGGGCAAAGGCTAACAGAATTTGCCAAGAGAACGCACTGGTCGTAACAAACACCCTCTTCCAACAACACAAGGAAAGACTCTACACATGGACATCACCAGATGGTCAACACTGAAATCAAATTGATTATATTCTTTGTAGCTGAAGATGGAGAAGCTCTATACAGTTAGCAAAAATAAGACCCAGAGCTGACTGTGGCTCAGATCATGAACTCCTTATTGCCAAATTCAGGCTTAAATTGAAGAAAGTAGGGAAAACCACTAGACCATTCAGGTATGACCTAAATCAAATCCCTAACGATTATACAATGGAGGTGAGAAACAGATTTAAGGGACTAGATCTGATAGACAGAGTGCCTGAAGAACTATGGACAGAGGTTCGTGACATTGTACAGGAGGCAGGGGTCAAGACCATCCTCAAGAAAAAGAAATGCAAAAAAGCAAAACGGCTGTCTGAGGAGGCCTTAAAAATAGCTGTGAAAAGAAGAGAAGTGAAAGGCAAAGGAGAAAAGGAAAGATATTCCCATTTGAAGGCAGAGTTTCAAAGGACGGCAAGGAGAGATAAGAAAGCCTTCCTTAGTGATCAATGAAAAGAAATAGAGGAAAGCAACAGGAAGGGAAAGACTAGAGATCTTGAGTCTCTAGAGACGCTAGATCTCTGGAGTCATTGGAAAAGGCCCTGATGCTGGGAAAGATTGAAGGCGGGAGGACAAGGGGACGACACAGGATGAAGTGGTTGGATGGCGTCATCGACTTGATGGACATGAGTTAGGGTGGGCTCCGGGAGTTGGTGATGGACCGGGAGGCCTGGCATGATGCGGTTCATGGGGTGGCAGAGTTGGACACGACTGAGTGACTGAACTGACTGATTGATTTCAATAAGTGGTACTGAGAAAACTGCATGTAAAAGAATGACATTAGAACACTTCCTAATACCATACACAAAAATGAACTCAAAATGGATTAAAGACTGAAATGTGATACCAAATACTATGAAACTCCTAGAAGAAAACACCAGCAGAACACTTTTGACAAAAGTTGCAAGAAATACTTTTAGGATCTTAAAGGAAAGAAAAGAAAAATAAACAAATTGGACCTAATCTACCTGAAAAGCTTTTGCACAGGAAAAGAAAGCATTGACAAAAGAAAAAAGACAACCTATCAGAAATGAGAAAATATTTCCAAATGATATGCCTGATAAAGGATTACTATGCAACATATATAAACAGTCCACACAATTCAACATGAAAAAAGACAACCCAGTTTAAAAATGGGAAGAAAGTCAAAGAGACATTTTCCAAAGCAGGAATGCAGAGGGCCACAGTCACATGAATAGATGCTCAAAACTGCTAATTATCAGGAAAATACAAATCAAAACTACAACGAGGTCTCCCCTTATAGCTCTAAGAACGGCTATTATTAAAAAGAGCAGAAATAACAAATACTGAAGAGGGTGTGGAAAAAAGGGTACCCTCCTATGCTGTTGATGGGAGTGCAAATTGGTGCAGCCTCTGTCAAAAAAAGAATGAAGGATTCACTAAAAACGGAGCTAACGTGTGACCCACTGATTCCCCTTCTGGGCATATACTCAGACGAAAGTCTAATTCAAAAAGATGCATGCACCCCAATGTTCATAGAAACCTTACTTACAAAGCCAGGACACAGAAACAACCGAAGTATGCCCTGAAAGATGAATGGACAAAGAAGATGTGGTATGACTATACAACGGAATAGGACTCAAGCATAAAGAAGAACAAAATAATGCCGTTGGCAGCCACACAGATGGTCGTGGAGGGCATTATGATATGTGAAATAAGTGAGAGAAAGACAAATATTGTATGTTACCACTTATACGTGGGATCTATAGAATTTAATAAACCAGTCAATATTACAAAAAATGACACAGACCCACAGTTCCAGAGAAGGAACTAGTGGTGACCAGTGGAGAGCGTGAAGGACTAGGAGGTATAAACTATTGGATATAAGGGAGGCTCAAGAATGTATTGTCCAACACAAGGAATATAGCCAATATTTTGTAAAACATGTTAATCAGTTTTAACCTTTGAAAACTGCATAAAATAAAAAAAAATTACCTAGGTTAAAAAAAAATGAAACAAAACAGAATTCTTGAGGGGACAGGTTGTGTTTGGTGGACAAGGTCAAAATCTTCCTTTCACTGTTCAGATCCAGTTGTGAAATCTAAGATGTGGGAAAAAAAATGAACACAGAGAAAAGAGAAAAACAAATCAGAAATTTATAAATTGGGAGAGACAGTCTTCATAGTGAAAGGTTGTTGCTGAACCACAAAAAGGCACTGGGATTCCTGGCCTCCAGAGGAGAAGAATTCAATTCAGGGCCAGAGACGAGGCTTGATCACTCAGAGCTTTTGTGTGATAAAGTTTTATTAAAGTATAAAAGAGATAGAAAAAGCTTCTCACACAGACATCAGAAGGGGAACAGAGAGTGCCCCCTCCAGCCAGTGTTAGCAAGGGAGTTATATACTCTCCAATTAGTTATTACAATGAATCAAAAGAATGTCTGGAGGTTGCAAAGATCTTACTAGACCCACTCCCACAATCCACATTTCAAGATAACAGGATTAGCCAGAAGGCCCTCAGGAAGGAGGAACTGTCCTCAAACAGGATATGTTGTTGTTGTGTGATGGCCAGTACAGAGTTTAAACTGAGCTGTGTAATTGATTAAGGAATGTAGATTAAAAAAAAAAAAAAAAACGGTTTGTCCTTCCCTCCTCCTTGAGAATTCCAGACCCCTCTCTTCTTGGGGACCCACAGACTTCTTATCAACCTGCCTAGGAATTGACTCACTTAAAAGTTACAGAAAGTTGGCTAAATTTGAGGAGGAAAAATCAGGAGGGATGCTTAGCACTGTTCAGGGGTTTATAAGGGTAATGTTTGTGCAGGAGGGTTCCATTTTTATTTGTCATTCTGTGACTGTCAGTTCAGTCAATGCTTATGAAAGACAGTTGGGAACAAAGGTCCTACGACTTCCTTCAGTTACGAAATAACAGGATTGCCACAACTTGTCGCAATCATCTCTGAGAGTGACTACATTTCATCTCCCCTTGGTTGGCAGTTAGAAAGGTCTTCCTAAGAGGGCATGGTCCTGGGACACACTCCCAGGGGAACATGTGTTGGTAAGAGTCCAAAGGAAAACCCGGGGATGTTGGAGGTGCCTAAGGAGACACGGAAGGATGATAACAGGTGATGAGGGGAGTTAGCTGGGGTCACATCCATGCTGGGAATGACACAAGTCATGGAGATGACTGAAAAAATCTGCATGAGTGTTACAAGGCATAACAAGTTTCTGTGATGACCTTTCACAGCAGGATGTTAGATCAGAGCACGTACAGAGGAATACAAGGAAGCAAACAGAAAGATGTATCTTGGGAGCAAAAGAAAAAAGAAAAGAAATGAGGGCCTTCCCTTGTGGTCTAGTGGCTTAGATTCTGTACTGCCAGCGCACATTGTTGGCTTCCATTGCTGGAACTAGATTGCACAGGCCGCAACTACATCCCGTTGCAGCCAAATAAACATAAATATTTTGTAAAAAGAAGAACAGGGTTTAAAGAAAGATAATGTTATTGAAATAGATGGGGAAAAGTGGAAATTGTGACTGATTGTATTTCCTCAGGCTCCAAGGTTACTGCAGATGGTGGCTGCAGCTATGAAATTAAAAGACGTTTAGTCCTTGGAAGAGAAGCTATGACCAACCGAGACGGCATATTAAAAAGCAGAGCCATTACTCTACTGACAAAGGTCTGTGTAGTCAAAGCTAAGTTTTTTCCCCAGTAGTCATGTATCCATGTGAGAGTTGGCCCATAAAGTAGGTTGAGTGCTGAAGAATTGATGGTTTTGAACTGTGGTGTTGGAGAAGATTCTTGAGTGTCCCTTGGACTACAAGGAGATCAAACCTTCAATCCTAAAGGAAATCAACTCTAAATATTCATTGGAAGGACTGATGCTGAAGCTGAAGCTTCAATACTCTGGCCACCTGATGCGAAGAACTGACTCATTGCAAAACACCCTGACGCTGGGAAAGATTGAACGCAGGAGGAGAAGGGGATGACAGGGGATGAGATGGTTGGATGACATCACCGACTCAGGGGACATGAGTTTGAGCAAGCTCCGAGAGTTGGCGATGGACAGGGGAGCCTGGCGTGCTTCAGTTGATGGGGTCCTAGGGAGTTGGACATGACTTGGCAACTGAACAACTACAAGATGTTCCTGAAGGAACACTGTTGGTCATTCTCAGAGAAGGTGGCAATACGAAGACCTAAGTTGAAGACCCCATTTTAGCCAAAGCCTCCTTAAAGGGCTGACACCAAACACCAATTCTGAGCCCTGACGTGTCCCAGAAGCAAGTAGTACAGAGTCTGTGCTCTCGGCGTTTTTCCTCAGCTGGACTGGAAACAATACAAGTACCATTGTTCCTTCATTTCTGCAATTGGCACTTGACTTGCGTTTACTGCATTCATTTGATAAATCCCTATAAAATAAAATGTCCATGAGTGAAAACGGGAAGAAGAACAAAGAAGGTGTTCTTCAGCTCTTTCATCATCCTTGAAGGTAACAGAGGGAGGATTATCAGTGAAAGTTCAATGAGCCATCACGTTGACAAGAAAAAGGGTTAGCGAGGGGGTGGGAGGTGGGGGGATTTAATTCAAGCCAAACTGAGCATTGCAAAGTGGGAAGCAGAATCCCAGAATGTCCTGAGGACTGTCCTGCCTGTTGCAAGTTGAAGGCCCAGTCCTATACATTTTTGAGAAAAAGGGGTATTCACCAGAGTGACACATGGATAGCTTACATAAAGTTGACCAAGGAGGCATAGTCCCGGTGTGCATGTAAAAGCAAATCATACGGACCCCCTGTGAGTGAGGGCTTTGTCGCTCAGTCGTGTCCGATTCTTTTGTGACCCCCAAGGACTGTAGCCGGCCAGGCTCCTCTGTCCCTGGGATTCTCCAGGCAAGAATACTGGAGTGGGTAGTCACTTCCTCCTCTAGGGTATTGCATTATATGCTCAGTGGTGTTCAGCTCTTTGCGACCCCATGGACAGTAGCCTCCCCCAGGCTCCTGTGTCCATGGGATTTTTCAGACAAGAATACTGGAGTGGGTTGGTTGACATTTCCTACTCCAGGGGATCTTCCTGACCCAGAGATTGAACCTGCATCTCTAGCACTGGCAGGCAAATTCATTATCAGTGAGCCTCCTGGGAATGCCAGGATCCCCTCCTGGTCTTTAAGAAGTTATTTGAACAGCATCAGAGGAAAGAAAAACATAATTGACTCCTGTGGTCAAGGTCACCCTCCTGTGTCTGGAGGGTCTCGGATTAATGTGTAGGGCAGACACACCCTACACTTTAGGAGAAAAGGCAACAGGTCCAAGGCAACACAGAAGAGAGAAGATGATGTCTGGCTTTTTTTCCCTGTTCCGCCTTAAAATGTGAATTTTGTAGTTTATTGGGAGGAAGATATTTTTTTCCTTTTTTTTTCCTTCCAAAATATTTAAAGTTGGAAGGACTAGTCTCACGCTTTCTTGCTTGCCTGAAGAGACCATTGAGTCAGTGAACAAATGACATATTACAGAACAGATGGGTAAGAGGGTTTTTGGAAAAGGAGATGATGGCAATGAACTGCTGGCATGTTCTCTCTCCAGGAGGTTACTGAGGGCATCTGAACACACTGTCCTCCTCGTGAGGAGGAAGTGATCAACATGCTTTGTCTTCATCACCTGAGAGAAACCCGAGAGAATCCCAGGATCTCTTAGTCCTCATTATAATCTTGTTAAATCCATCGCTCCTTTAGTTCTGGAAGAGAAGCTTAAACCCCTTGTTCTCAATGGCAAAGAAACAGTTCAGGAGTTGCGGATATGTATCTTGGACGATTTCTCACATTTTAAATCTCAGGATGTTAAGGAAAGCAAAGATTCCTGACCTTCAAAGAGCCTGACTTCTCACCCAGTGTAAAGGGCAAATGTCTAGATGCACTTAAGCTCCACTTAAGTGTATAATCTCATTATAAAAAGTGACAGATTGCCAGGGAAGCTCAACTGCCAGCCAGGATATCAGCAGGGGCTGTCTACGTCATCAGTGTCTCAGGAGGAGCAGCCACTGGTTTGTGTGCATGTAAATGAGGCCACTGGTTTGTGTTGTCCTGGGCCAACAGCAGCTGGATAGGATAAAAAGTGGAAGCCGTGCACCTCCTCTCCCAACCCCTGGGACGCCTGCAGCCTCGGAGGAAGAAGGACCACGCGGAGTTCGCCATGCGAGCCAACAAGATGAAGGTCCTGTTTCTGACTTTGGTCCTTGGTCTGGCCTGTTCTTGCCAGGAGAGTCCAGCTGAGCCACACTACTCACAGGTACCCTCGGGGAGGAGGTCGCCTTGTTTGTGTGTGTGTGTTTCTTAGGGGTTTCTGTTATGTGGGTTCATGGATGCTGTGCAAAGCCCCTCAGTCGTGTCTGACTCTTTGCAGCCCCATGGACTGTAGCCCACCAGGCTCCTCTGTCCATGGGGTTCTCCAGGCAAGAATACTGGAGTGGGTTGCCATTTCCTCCTCCAGCGGATCTTCCCAACCTAGGGATTGAGACCAGCTCTCCCATACTGCAGGCAGATTCTTTACTGCATGAGCCAGCAGGGAAGCTCAATCTCTACTGTCTATTGAATGTCTGTTAGGTATTTTCACCGCTCTTGCAAAACAGAGGAAAGTGAAGTGAAGGTGTTAGTCAGTTGTGTCTGACTCTTTGTAACCCCATAGACTATCCCACCAGGCTCCTCCATCCATGGGATTCTCCACTTAAGAATACTACAGTGGGTTGCCATTTCCTCCTCCAGGGGATCTTCCCAACCCTGATTTTGAATCTTTCTTTCCCACAATGCAGGCAGATTCTTTACCGTTGGATCCATCAGGGAATCCCATTTGATAGTAATCTTACAGTGAGTTACAACCACAAATACAGATACACACACACACACACCCTATCCCAGGAGATATACTTGTCTGTTTTCACTAATTTTTTTTTAAAAGAATATCCTATTATCTTCCTTGTCTCTTAGGTATTTTCACTGGTCTTGTAAAACAGGAAAGTGAAGAGAAGGTGTTGGTTACTCAGTTCTGTCCGACTCTTTGCAAACCTGTAGACTGCATCCCACCAGGCTCCTCTGTCCGTGGGATTCTCCAGGCAAAAATAGTGGAGTGGGTTGCCATTTCCTCCTCCAGGGGATCTTCCTGACCCAGGGATTGAACCCACGTCTCCCGCATTGTAGGCAGATGCTTTACTGCCTGAACCAGCAGGGAAGACCAAATCAGAGGAGGTTCTGTCAAAGCACTGTTGGATTGGAGTTCTGCATTTGACAAGAAAGCTTAAGGGGTCACAGAAATACCTCAATTCCTTCTTCTTCCTTTGACTTGAGTCTTTACATTATAAGCTGGGCTTTGCTCAATAAACTTGGGTAGCTTCTGCCCCAGTGAAAGTGTAGGGAAACCCCCAAAGGATGGTGTCAAAAAGGACGAAATGGGAGGGACTCACATTTCTAAGGGGAATTTTGCTTTTAGCTTTCAGGAGAATGGAAAACCCATTACATCGCCTCCAATAACACAGAGAAGACCAGTGAGAACGGGCCATTCAACATTTATCTTCACAGCATCAAGTTTAATGACAAAGGGGACTCCCTTGTCTTCCACTTCTTTCTCAAGTAAGTAAAAATGACCCAGAAGGAAAACATCTGTAAACCCAGAGTCTGAGATAGGGTGCGTCTCCCTTGTCTGCAGGGAGCCCTCTGAGTGATGTTGAGAGCAAGATGCCCTGAGCTGTGGGACTGAGCATAGTCTCTGAGCTGGGTTGGGGGGAAGTTCCCCCGAGAGCCTCCAGGGAACGTCCTGGAATCTGTAATCACCACTGAGTTTACTAAACACTCACAGCCCCCAAGGACCTCCCAGGGAATGTCCACTACACGGCAGATGGTTTACTGAGAACATGCAAACTCACGTACATATTTTGAGAAATAAAAACTTTAATAAATAAGGACCTATTGTATAGCACAGGTGCCCCTAGTGGTAAAGAACCTGCCTGCCAGTGCAGGGGAGAGAAGAGACCCGGGTTCAATGCCAGGGTGGGGAAGATCCCCTGGAGGAGGGCACGGCAGCCCACTCCAGTATTGTTGCCTGGAGAGAATCCCACGGACAGAGGAGCCTGGTGGGCTGCAGAGCATGGGGTCACACAGAGTCAGACATGACTGAGCAACTAATATAGAAACACAGTAAAACATTTAATAAATAAATAGAAAAGGGAAAGAATGAAGAGGCTTATGCTTGGAGATGATGGTATATAAATATATATAATTCATTATATGTCACACATGTGTGCATGCTAAGTTGCTTCACTCATGTGGACTGTTTCCCGTTCTGTAGTCAGCTTCCCTTGTGGCTCAGCTGGTAAAGAATCTGCCTGCAATGTGAGAGACCTGCATCCCTGGGATGGGAAGATCCCCTGGAGAAGGGATAGGCTACCCACTGTAGTATTCTTGGGCTTCCCGGTGGCTCAGGTGGTAAAGAATCCACCTGCAACACAGGAGACCTGGGTTCGATCCCTGGGTTGGGAAGAGCCCCTGGAGAAGGGAAAGGCTACCCACTCCAATGTTCTGGCCTGGAGAATTCCACGGTCTGTATAGTCCAGGCTGGCAAAGAGTCAGATGCGACTGAGCGACTTTCACTTTCATATTTGAATATCATTCACTATGTCAAATATCATATGTATTTTGCATGTGGGTGAATGTGTTTGTGTACACATATGTCATTTCATGTTAATTCTTCTTATGCTGTTTTTAAAAAAAATATATTATTATTGTTTTTTTGGCTGTGCTGGGTCTCCCTTGCTACGTGCAGGCTTTCTCCAGGTGTGGCGAGCAGGGGGCTACTCTCTACTTGTGGTGCTGAGGCTTCTTGCTGTGATGGCTTCTCTAGTGGAGGAGCGCCAGCTCTAGAGCACGGATTCAGTAACTGTGCCCCATGGGCTCACTTGCCGCTCTACATGTGGGATCTTCCGGGACCCGGGATTGAACCTGTGTTCCCTGCTTGGGCGGGTGCAGTCTCATCCATTGGACCACAGGGAAGTCCTCTTAAGGTGTTTTTATACTACAAGAGTTTGTTTTTGATAAAATTAAAGACTTTTTTTTTTGTTTTCTTTCATATCCTGCACTTTGGGGCAATTATATCCTCTAAGAATGGGTTTTGCAGATGGCACACGTGGTAAAGAACCCGCCTGCCAATGCAGGGGACTTTAAGAGATTCGGGTTTGATCCCTGAGGTGGTAAGACCCCCACTAGAGAAGGGAAAGGCAACCCACTCCAGTGTTCTTGCCTGGAGAATTCCGTGGACAGGAGCCTGGTGGGGTACAGTCCCTGGGGGTCATAGAGAGTCACACATAACTGAAACGACTTGGCATGCAGGCATGCAAACTCTAAGAATACACTGTCAGGAGTGGGAGCGCGCTAAGGTCTGTGTTGATAGCTGTGCCTCTCAGCTTGAAGGAAAGGATTCCAGCCCAGACTTGTTGCATTCCTTTTTCTTTCCTACAATTCTGGCTTTCTCCATGATTGTTTGCTTGTGAATGTGACCTGTTTTGTACTGGCAGCGTACCCCTGGAATGACTGCTCAAATGTCATGCATCCACGTGATAATCCTTGTCACTTGATAGTCACTGGATGTTACAAGTTTCTCTGGTGAATCTCACACTGTCTCAGTCACTAAAGTGATGCGTGACACAGGGCATTGTGTGTGGGGGAGTGGTGGGGTGTTGGTGGAAGAAAATCCTCATGAGATGTGAACTTGCTATGACTTCTATCAACCAACTGGAAGCTGTCCTGTCTTTAAGGAACAACGGGAAATGCATAGAGTCGTCTGTTACTGGGACAAAGATAGGAAACAACGTTTACACGGCTGACTGTGAGTATGAGTGTTCCACGGGTAAATGTTTACTCAGGTTGAAATCTCAGTCTTAATCCCCTCAAGAAATGCATATGTGCAAATTCTAGTTCTACTAACGAGAGGCATCACCAGGCGCTGGTCCCTGAATCTCCCCAGCCTTGAACTTTGTCATGAACACAGAGTCCAAGCCCAGACCTTGGATGGCTCCTCCCAAAGATGGGTGGCCGGAGGACATGGAAAATCTGACTTAAGTTGTTCCAATGTGACCCAAGGCTCATGGACCCAGGGCGGGTTTGGGCACTTGTCAGGGGCTAGGAGACTGAATTTCAGCGGCTATTTTTTCCTTTTTTCTCAATCTAATCTTTTTATCTAATGATTGTCCGTGTTTTCAGACACTGAGCCATGGGGTTGGCATGTTTTGGGAACACAGTCAGGCGGTTTTACCTCCCATGTTGCTGAGTGGTTGCAGGAAGGTGTGATGGAGCCCAGGAGAGACAGGATGGACTAGAGGGTGTAGAAATGACACGTAGTAGGTTAGCACTGCATCCCATCCAGATGCACGGGGCAGAGTGGATGGGTAGAGAGGACGGGTGTCCCTTCAGGCGGGGACACAGCTCACTGCTAGGTAAACCGTCTTCACAGCAACAAGCGTGGCAATGGGCTCTGTCGTAACCCAGCCTGAGGGGCAGAAGAGACACAGTAATTAATAGAAAATGCCCAGAAGGCTGCCGCGCACAGGGCCGGCACTCAATAACAGAGCGTTTTTCCTTTTTTATTCTTCTAATTAAAAATCTAAAAAAAATTTTGTGATGAAAATTTTAATTGTTTATTCATTGCTTCCTTAAAACTCATCTCTATGAAACATCTCCGATTGTCCCCGATTTCATCTTTTAAATTTGTTTTTAATTGGAGGATGATGGCTTTACGGTGTTGTGTTGGCGTCTGCGGTACCACGTGGATCCGTTGAATGTATACTATTATGTCCTCCCCCTATGACCTCCCACCGATCCATCCCACCCCTCTCGGTCATCACAGAGCCCTGAGCTGAGCTCCCTAAGAGCAGCTGCCAAATCAGCTCTACGTACACGGATATCCCCTCCCTCCATAATCTCCCTGTCTCCCCATCTCACCCCTCTAGGCCATCACAAAAACACTGACCTGAGCCCCCTCTGCTACACAGCACCTTCCCACTAGCTGTCTATTTTACAACAGGCTCGTGCGTACACGTCAGTGCTACTCTTGGAGATGGTTTGTTGCTTTTCATCTTGAACAGAAATCAAGTCCATGTCTGAGATAACAGAAATACAAAGAATTTTTTTCTTTTTTAAAGCCTGGGACTTGATAAAGCACTCACGTTGTTTAAAACATGTTCATTAGAATGCATGTTCTAGAAAACATGTTGGGAACACGGCAAGGAGTGACCAGTCAACTTAGAAGATGGGACTGAGGAAAAGTCTTGCCTTCTCTCCTGACTGTAATAGCAACTCCAGCATTCGACGCAGGGATGAGACAGAGATCGACAGGCAGTTGTGCTTGCTGATAGGGTAAATTCAGAAGGCATCGCTGCCAGCAGGCAAAATTTGCTGCGATAGAGCCATGATCTACCAATATAATAAATTACTCAAGCTGGGGCTAACTCTGCCTATTTTCCCTCTCTAACAAAGATGCGGGAGTCAATCGATTCCACTTTATTCTGGTGTCCGACGATGGGCTGATAGTAGTTTCTGAAAATGAGGATGCAGCAGGCCAGATATCCAGATTCGTTGGGCTCTTGGGTACGTATTACAGCCTGATGACATTCCCACTGCCATGTAACAGCAGCATTGCCATAGTTTGACCCATAATTCATCACGTGCTTTCATTATGCATTTATGAGGGCGAGGCCTTTGTGTTCATCGACCTAAGAGCCCTGGAAAGTAATCTACCATAGAAAGAGAGGAAAGTAGTAATCTACCATAGAAAGTAGATGGAAGTGGTGGGACGTATCATTGGACAATTCAGAATTTCCACCTGTAAAGGTTAAAAATAAAAGTACTGAGCTTTCTTTTTGAAGGCATGGCTATAATGAAAGTGATAGTCACTCAGTTGTGTCTGACTCTCGCGACCCCATGGACTGTAGCCCACTGGACTCCTTTGTCCATGGGATTCTCCAGGCAAGAATACTGGACTGGGTTGCCATGCCCTTCTCCAGGGAATCTTCCTAACCCAGGGATCAAACCCAGGTCTCCTGGATTGGCGATCACTTTCTTTACCTTATAGTGAAGTTGTCCTCCATTCCTTCATTTTATGCCACTTTTCCCATGTATCCCAAGCCTTGAAACAGAAACTTTTAAAATACATCTTTGTCCTCTTCATTTATCCAAGGCATTGTTCTTAGGAACATTGACATCACCCCCAAATAACCACGTTGAAACGCTGAGAGGTGTGTGTACCATGGGGAGCTGTTGCTGTTCCTTGTTCAGTTGCTGAGAGTTGTAGCTGACTCTTTGCAAACCCCATGGACTGCAGCGTGCCAGGCTCCCTGGGGATGGCAGGAATCTGTTTCAGGAAAGGTACTGAGTAGAACCGTGGATTAAAGAAACGGTCAATTGTCTCCCATTATCATGTATGACATGGTGAGCATGTGTCTATCAGGGGAGAACTCTTGTTGGCTATTTATTTGGGCCCAGAACAAGACCTGAGCACGGATACTAGGTACAGAGACTCAGAAGTTGGTCAAGGAGCAAGGTGGTTCCATACTGTGATGGAAGGAGCCCCAAATTCATGGAGTTCCAGTGAGTCTTTGGGGTCCTGCTGCTGATGCTGGGGGCTGGGGCTGCTTACACAGTTGGATGGGGATTAATTCTTAAGATAGACAGCAAACATCTGAGTCATGGTAAATGGTAACTGTTTGAGGCTCTCTTCCGTTATTCCAAGTGAAACCTGATGAGCACATTCAGTTCTTCTCATTGTCTTCAGCAACGGTTAGGGGCTCTATGGGTAAATTACTACTTCCTGCATTGTGATTTCCAGGCAAAGAAGATGATGTCGACGATCACGACCTGGAGAGATTCCAGGAGGAGATTAGAAAATTGGGGATTCCAGAGGAAAATGTTGTGGATTTCACTAAGGGTGGTAAATGGAACTATACTTTTTTCCCTGAATCTTTCACCCCGTAGGTACATACACTACCAGAAAACAAATCAGTTTGCTTGTAATTTGTTCTTTCGCAACTAATCTTTTATATAATCCACTACTTAAGAAATGTTAAAATTACCAGAATGGGTCATATTTGGTGGGTCTCTTATTCCTGCCCATTTGATCTCCCCCCAGGCGGCTGTTAGACGCAGTGAAAAAAAAAAGAGTGATGTCAACTCCACCTAATTGTAAGTAAACACACTCTGCTGTGAATGCTATTTCATCAAAGAAACCAATAAGGATACACTGTGCTTTCATATGTGTAAAAATTCATAAGTAACCATGTTTTGCCCCAATGACTTACATTCTATTGCCGGAGAACTTTTTTTCTGTTACATTAGGCTACGTTGCATTTCTTGAGCCCTATCAAATTTCAGACTGGTTGGTTGATGAACGCCGAGCAGGTTTAGTGAGAAAAACTGAATTCTGAAGGACTGTGGACAACCTCCAGATTCATCAGAGACAAGCAGGAATGGCCCCAAGCTGGTGGAAACTAAATCATGTTCCCATCAGCCCTGATCTCAAGGGTGTTTGCGCACTTCCTTCCCTCAAGGAGAACCGGGATTAAAGGGAGGTCACATTTTATGCAAGGCGGGTGTTGAATCTCTCATGATTCTGACAGAGCCAGTAAAGGTCTTCCAACCACACTGTCTGAAACACACACTTGAATTAACTTTCCCATTCAGAAGGTGATTTTCTTCAAGTGAGATACTTAAACTTTCTCAACTTAGACCACCTCTGAAAATGACACTGGTCTAGGCTAATCTGCTGCTTTCATTTTTCTGCTGAGGCAAAATGGAAGGAAAGAAAGCAAATTAAAAATAAAGGAGCTTCCAGGCAAATGTGATAAGAAAGAGGTGGTATACAGGTGCAATGAAATATTAGTCAGCCATTAAAAAGCATGAACCAATGCCATTTGCAGCAAGATGGATGCAACGGAGATTATCATACCGAGTGAAGAAAGTCAGAAAGAGGAAGACAAATATCATGATGTCACTTATATATGGAAAGTAAAATACGGCATGAAGGAACTTATTTACCCAACAGAAGCAGACTCACAGATAGAGAAAACAGACTTGTGGTTGCCTAGTAGTAGGAAGCTGGGGAAGAGAAGGATTGGGAGTTTGGCATTAGCAGATGCAAACTGTTAAATACAGGATGGATAGACCAAAAATTCTCACTGTATAGTGCAGGGAAATACATGCAATAACTCAAAAACCTACATGGGAAAAAAATCTGAAAAACGATAGATATACGTATGTATAAACTAATCGTGTTGTTATACGCCTGCCTGAAACGAACACATCGATACTTAACTATCCTCCAATGTAAAACAAAATTTAAGAATCGATTCTTGAAGACCCCAAAGACAAAGCTTGTGCAAATAGAGGGGTTTGCTCCGATCTCAGAGTCTGTAAACCATCTTTAGAGGAACCATTCCCATGAAAATGCAGCCTCTGTTCATGACTCCTACAATTCAACCTGTAGGTAAAGGATCCCACCGTACGCACATCCCGGGGAAAGTTCCACATGGACCCTCACCTGCGTCACAAGATGTGGAGCGGTGAGGTCCACCAGGATTCGGACATTGGATCAGCCACCAGCTCGTGTACCCTGGACAGCCTACTGCCCGAGGCTCACCCCTGTCAGCCGTCACAGAGTTGACTCTCCTAAATCTCTGGTTCTCTTTTATTCACCTACAGAGTCAGTGAGACCAGACATCTCCTCTTCCCCATGGAATAAAGATCAACAACATGATGACGACCTTCCTGGTTCCTGATCAACACGCTCCTTCTCTCTTCACACTCACACTCCCTTTCCTGTCTCATCTCTCCTGGTCACTAGTCACATCCAGTCTGTTGGTGTTTGATTTATGAGGGTTTAAATAAACTGGTTTAATACACACCTGACTTACGTGTGTCTCTATAGAAAGTGCCCGATTTTAAAACACACAAATATGCATATCCAATTCAACTATCCAGGAAGATATGCCTATAATAGGATGGTTGTTCCACCGGAGACAATTCTGATGGGGGTTAAATAGAGATGTCCTAGAGGTGTCCAGCAGAGAAGGACACAGAGAACTGTATACAATCACAGGACAGGGGACAGGGTTATGGCTCCTCTTACTGTACCGGAGGGGACAGTCTGGTCGAGAAAGATGTGCCTGAACGCACCATATTTATCACAGGGAAAGGAGTTTGTGTTTCCTTCTCTGAGCTTCACAGAGAGAAAGTGTAAGATGCCATGGGCCACAACAGGAAAAATGTGTATTCTGACAGCACAAACCCTTTGGAAACTGAGGTCAAAGACTGATGTTTCTTGACCACTGTATCACTAGTAACCAAAATCCAGCAGCAGCTGAGACCTGGTGAGTCCGTACGATCATGAAGTCAGTGTACTGTCTGAAGGAACAGGTTGATTGACCCAGTCAGGAACCTGTCACCGTTCTCCACACCTAAAGTGGGTCTCCAGATTCGTATGCTTCAAAGGGCAGTGGATGCTAGGATTTGCAAGGACTGGGCATTCCAGATATCAAGGGCACAGCACACCGTTCTGCACCCCCATGGTGGTTGCGCTAAATACAATCAACAAGACCTAGCAAACACTCAAGAGATAGAATTTATTCCAAGGATGGGGTGAAAGCTCAGAGATCTTGTTCAAGTCCTGGGAAAAATAATCCAAGACCTAAGCGATATTTAAAAGAAGAGAAGCGAAAGGCAAAGGAGGAAGGGAGAGATATACCTCTCTGAAGGCAGAGTTCCAGAGAAGAGCAAGAAAGCCTATGTGAGCGATGCAAAGAAACAGAGGGAAACAAGAGAATAGGAAAAGACTACAGATCTCTTCAAGAAATTCAGAGATACCATGGGAACATTTCATGCAAAGATGGGGTCGATAAAGGACAGAAACGGTAAGGACCTAGCTGAAGTAGAAGAGATTAAGAAGAGGTGGCAAGAATACACAGGACAGTTGTACGAAAGAAGTCTTCATGACCTGGACAACCATGATGGTGTGGTCACCCACCTAGAGCCGGACATCCTGGAATGCAAAGTCAAATGGGCCTTAGGAAGCATCACTATGAACACACACCTAGTGGAGGTGATGGAATTCCGGTTGAGCTATTTCAAATCCTAAAAGATGATGCTGTGAAAGTGCTGCACTCAATATGCCAGCAAACCTAGAAAACTCAGCCATGGCCACAGGATGGGAAAAGGTCCATTTTCATTCCAATCGCAAAGGAGGGCAATATCAAAGAATGCTCAAACTACCACACGATTGCACTCATTTCCCATGTTAGCAAAGTAATGCTGAAAATTCTCCAAGCCAGGCTTCAACAGTACATGAACTGTGAACTTCCAGATGTTCAAGTTGGTTTTAGAAAAGGCAGAGGAACCAGACATCAAATGGCCAATATCCGTTGGATCATAGAAAAAGCAAGAGAATTACAGAAAAACATCTGCTTCACTGACTATGCCAGAGCCTTTGACTGGGTGGATCACAGCAAACTGTGGAAAATTCTTAAAGATATGGGAATACCAGACCTTACCTGCCTCCTGAGAAAACAGTATTCAGGTAAAGAAGCAACAGTTAGAAATGGAAATGGAATAACAGACAGGTTCCAAATGGGAAAAGGAGTACGTCAAAGCTGTATATTGTCACCCTGCTTATTTAACTTATATGCAGAGTACATCATGAGAGATGCTGGGCTGGATGAAGCACAAGCTGGAATCAAGATTGCCGGGAGAAATATCAATAACCTCAGATATGCAGACGACACCACCCTTATGGCAGAAAGTGAAGAGGAACTAAAGAGCCTCTTGATGAAAGTGAAGGAGGAGAGTGAAAAAGTTGGCTTAAAACACAACATTCAGAAAACTAAGATCATGTCACCAGGTTCCATCACTTCATGGCAAGTAGATGGAGGGCAATGGAAACTGTGACATACTTTATTTTGGGGCTCCAAAATCACTGCAGACAGTGACTATGGCTATGAAATTAAAAGATGCTTGCTCCTTGGAAGAAAAGCTATGAGAAACCTGGCAGTGTATTAAAAACCAAAACATCACTTTACTGAGAAAGGTCTGTATAGTCAAAGCTATGGTTTTTCCAGTGGTCATGTACGGATGTGATTAGGACCATAAAGAAGACTGAGCACCAAAAAACTGATGCTTTTGAACTGTGGTGTTGGAGAAGACTCTTGAGAGTCCCTTGGACTGCAAGGGGATCACACCGATCAATCCTAAGGGAAGTCAACCCTGAATATACATTGGAAGGACTGATGCTGAAGCTAACGCTCTGATATTTTTGGCCACTGGATGCAAAGAGCCAACTCATTGGAAAAGACGCTGATGCTGTAAAGGATTGAGAACTGGAAAAGAAGGGGTTGGCAGAGGATGAGATGGTTAGATGGCATCACTGACTGAATGGACATGAGCAAACTCCAAGACGGTGAAGGACAGGGAAGCCTGGCATGCTGCAGTCCATGAGGATACAGAGAGTCAGACACGACTGAGTGACTGAACAACAACAAAGTCATTTTTAATAGAATAAATGTTTTAGTCCCTACGTAGACAAAGCCTCCAAGTGGGTTAGAAGTGGCCAATGACAAAGGCATCTGTAATGAATATTTCCATGGCTTTGTTGATAGTAACAAAGACCAAGGTCAATGTTTAAATTAACTGAAATATTAAGAAAACAATGCAAGAGTGGGGGATGTGTGTCCTGGACAGCATATTCCAGTTTGATCTCAAGATATAAAGGAAAATAAATATTCCTGACCTTTAAATATCAGATTTGTATTGTGATTTCTGACTCACTCTAAAGGTCAAGCGTCCAGAGTCACTTAAGCACCTCCTAAAACAATCCTTGTGATTAAAATGACAAAATGCCATGAAAGCTCAGCCCTGCCAAGCAGGATATTGAAGACTGATTTCAAAGACCAAGGTCTTCAGGAGGGACAACCATTGGTTCATGACGCGTCACGCCAACATCACGATCCTATAAAAAGTGGCACAGTTTGCATCCTCTCCAACCCCTGGGATGCCCTCAGCCTCGACAGAAGAGAGACCACAAGAGATGCAAGACGAAGGTTCTGTTCCTGCCTCTTCTCCTTGGTCTGGCTTGTCCCGCCCAAGAAGAGGAAGCTGAGCAAAGTGTCTCAGAGGTACCAGGGACGGTCTGATGTGGGAGGAGGTCTTGGGTGTGTGTGTCCCCCTTTTGTGGTTTCGTTATGTGGATCCATCAGCACCTTGTATCCCTCCAACTGACCCCTGTTCCACTTCATCTCTGTATCATCTCTACTGTGTATTAGTTGACTCTCATGCATCTTTCCTGCTCTGGTCACAGAGAAAGAGGATCAGTCAAACAGCTGTTGCAGCTCTTGCCTTTGACATCCGAGCTCAAGCTCTCTCAGAGTTGTCTCTATTCCTTCTTTGAGTCTGACTTCAGTTTTACATTACTCTAGGAATCCCGCTTTGTTCACTCAAGTTAGACCACGTGGGCTGCTTTGTACGAGGGATGGGAAACCCATAGAGGATGATGCTGGAGCAAAGAAAAAGACAAGGACTAAAATTTCCAAGGGGAATTTTCGCTCTCAGCTTTCAGGAAAATGGAGAGTCGTGTACATTGCGTCCAGTAATTCAGTGATCAAGAACGTTCAGTTGGGGTTTTCCCTTGTTAAACTTGAAACTGCTGATTAAAAGGGCACAATAAAGATAGATGTTTGTGCTGAGTAAAGGAAGGAAAACAGCTGTAAACCCGAGCCTGAAGGAGGGTGTGTCTTCCCAGTCTGCAGGGAGCCCTCTGGATGATGTTGAGAGCATGACCCCCTGAGCTGTGGGGCTGAGCAGGGTCTCTGAGCTGGGGGGCAGTTCCCCATGAGCCTCCAGGTGATGTCCTGGAGCCTTTCATCACCACTGACTTTACTAAAGACTCACAGCCCCAAGGACCACTCAGGGAATGTCCAATACATTGCAGAACATGCGAACTTGGGTATGTATATGGAGGAATAAAAACACGAAGGAAAAAAACAGTATAATATTTCTGCTTGGAGTGACTGGTTTATAGATATATAAATAAGTATAATATATATGTTTGTATTGATAGTATACTTAGGATCAATTGCAACCACACATACTGATACAGACTCACAGACACACACACACACACACACATACATATCCTATCCTAGGAAACATACCTGTTTGTTTTCACTAAATTTTTAAAGATTATCTACCATCTTACTCTTTGCTGATTTTTTGTTTTGTTTTTGCAATTTTTGAGCTCCATGTTTGAATTTTCACAAGGCTGCTCTTTCAGAAACCAGCTATACTAAAGTGTGCATGCATACTAAGTCATTCAGTCATTGTCCGACTCTGTGCAAACCCTCTGTCATAGCCCGGCCAAGCTCCTGTGTCCACAGGATCCTCCAGGCAAGAATACTGGAGTGGGTTGCTATGCCCTCCTCTGGGGGATCTTTCTGACCCAGGGTGGGAACCCGTGTCTCTTATGTCTCCTGCATGGGCAGGGGGGTTCTTTACCACAAACATCACCTGGGAAGCCCCTTACTGAAGTGTATTTATGTGTAATTATATGCACTTTTGTGGAAGGCATAGTTCAAAGTGTTTTGACACGTGCACACCCTTTTCACAACCTCCACAGTCCAGATACAAAATTCCTCCATCTCTGCCAAAAATCTCTTTTTTCTTGCCATTAATGTCTACTTCTTGAGCTGCAGATAACAATGGATCTGCTTATTCTCTCCTCTTCTAGAACTTCAGACAGTAAGCTTATGCACCTTGAGTCATTTTTTCCCCAGTTAAACACTCAGCAGAATGTTTAAAATGTTATCTCAGTGTCTGCATATACAGGGAGTCACATTTTTCAAGCCAAGTGAAAAGATATTGTTTGCATGTAAAAAACTGTGTATATTTTTCATGTAATAGAAAATGGTTTTGTTCCTAATTTCTAGGTGTTTTGAGTAACTTCAATTTATTAATAATAGAGAAAACAATTCACTGTGGATATTGTTTTCAAAGCTGTCTGATAATTAACCTAATTTTGATAATTCATCTAGTTAATCTAATCTTCCTATGGACCAAATTCACCATTTATCACACATGGATTATATGAAGTCAGTCGAAGTCTTTTGTTATACAGTTGACAACATATGCAGGCATGTGTGTTAAGTCGCTTCAGTCATGTCTGACTCTTTGCGACTCCATGGACTGTAGCCCCACCAGGCTCCTCTGTCCATGGGAGTCTCCAGGCAAAAATACTGGAGTGGGTAGCCATCTCCTTCTCCAGGGAATGTTCCTGACCCAGGATCAAACTTGGGTCTCCTGTACTGAGGGGGGTTATTTACCCTCTGACCCACCACAGAAGCCCTGACAATATATACCTTCTTATATTATGTATACGTAACTTCCTTATGGCATATAAACATATTATGTGTACTTGTGTGTTTGCCTGTGTGTGTGTATGTGTCAATGTGCATACATCCACACGCGTGTCTTTTAGCGTTCAAAACTCTATATGGTGTTGTGATGGAAGAAAGGTGTGTGTCTTGAGAAAACTCTTTCCCTAACTTTTTGTGAGTTTTTCCTATCATATTCCCTAATGAACATTGTCCGGGTTTTGAGAACCCCAATGTCTGTCACGATGGATACACCTCTGTTTCCAGAAAGTATTTCTTTTTTTAAGATATATTCTTTTCATTTCTTCCTATAACTCTAGATTTCTCCATGTTCATTTGGCTTTAAACATGACTTGCTTTGTCTTGGTTAATTTTGGAACTACTGCCCAGAGTTAATACATAGACGACCCATCCTTGTGGCCTGATAGGTGCTTGGTCTTAGCGAATGTATTTCTTCTCTTTCAAAGGTCACATTTCTCAGAGGCACTAAGGTGACACCTCACACTTAATCTTTGGGGAGAACCAAAGAAAATCCTAACTGTATCTCATATTTGCATTACTTAAATCAAACACCATGAATATTTATTGTTTTAAGGTTGCATGGAAACTGGGGGAAAATGCATTTCTGGGGAAGAAAGAAAGATGACAACACTTATGTTGTTTACTGTAAGTATGAGAGTTTCACTGGTCAGAGTATGTTTGGGTGGAAGTCTTGGCACAATGCCCTTCTATAAAAAACACACCTCATTTCTACTCCTACTAACAATCAGAGGGGTGAGCAGGCTCCGTTCCCTAAGATTTCCAAGCACTGTACTTTGTCATGAGACAAGGGTTCAAACACACGGCTTGGAGGTCTCCTCCCAACTGTGAATGTTACTCAATGAGCATAACCATGTGTAGACATCGTACTCATAGAACTTACAACATCCTTATGAACTCCTGTCTCAACGGTCTACCTTGAGTCTGCACATCAGCGTCCTTTATGTTTTTTAATCTTACTTATTTTTAATTGAAGGATAATTGCCTACAATATTGACTTGGTTTCTGCCAAACATCAACATGAATACCTTTTAAAAACAACCTTATAACATCTTAATTCATCAAAGGTATGGTGGATGAACTTGAACCCAAGGAAATAGCCCTGAGTTCAACTGTAAAGGCAGCTTCCATTCAAAGCCACGAGGATGCTGGCTAAGATTTATATTCCTAAAGTCTTTTTAATGGCCCTAAACTACCTTCATGGCCTCAGGAGTACATATTTGACTGCAGTTTAAGAGTATCAGGTCAACTGTATGAAAGAGAAGTGAAACTGAAGTCGTTCAGTTGTGTCCGACTGTTGGCGACCCCATGGACTGTAGCCTACCAGGCTCCTCTGTCCATGGGATTTTCCAAGCAAGAATAGTGGAGTGGGCTGCCATTTCCTTCTCCAGGGGATCTTCCCCGTGCAGGGGTTGAACCCAGGTCTCTTGCATTGCAGACAGACGCTTTTGCCGTCTGAGCCACTGAAGTGAAGTGAAGTGAAGTGAAGTCGCTCAGTCGTGTCCGACTCTTTGCGACCCCACGGACTGTAGCCTACCAGGCTCCTCCATCCGTGGGATTCTCCAGGCAAGAATGCTGGAGTGGGTTGTCACTAGGGAAGCCCAATTGTATGAAAAGGTGGGATTAAAAGTCTTGCCTGCTTTTCTTGCTGTCATAAAACTATAGTATTCATCTCACCCATGGAGTAAGGCAGAGATCAACACACGATGCACCATTGCTAATATTCTCAATTTGCGACCATAAATCTAACTGACAATAAATTAAAGCACATTTGTATATTTGTATCTTTTCTCTCTCTCACGGTTTTCGGTAGAAATGAACTCAGAATCAGTTATGCTTTTGACAACGTTCTGGGGCTATGTGTTGTCAACCAGTTTGCATTCGGTGGGGAGGCACGATTTGTTGGAATATTGGGTATGTGTGATATCCTCATATTCACGTCCACATGGTCATGTAACATTTCCATTGTCAGGACTTTTATCCATAAAATAAGTATATGGTGACAGCATCAATTATGCAGTCTCCAGGACCTTGGACTTTATGTGTACTGAGTTAAATCCTGGAATGTAGTCTCCTAAGAAAGATGAGCTTGTAGGGGTGGAAGTATCAGATCATCAAGTCAGTTCAGTTCAGTTCAGTCACTCAGTCGTGTCTGACTCTTTGTGACCCCATGGACTGCAGCACGCCGGGCCTCCCTGTCCATCACCAACTCCCGGAGTTTAATCAAATGCATGTCCATCGAGTTGGTGATGCCATCCAACCATCTCATCCTCTGTTGTCCCCTTTTCCTCCTGCCCTCAATCTTTCCCAGCATCAGGATCATTTCAAATGAGTCAGTTCTTCGCATCAGGTGACCAAAGGATTGGAGTTTCAGCTTTAGCATCGGTCCTTCCAATGAATATTCAGCACTGATTTCCTTTGGGATAGACTGGTTGGATTTCCTTGCAGTCCAAGGGACTCTCAAGAGTCTTCTCCAACACCACAGTTCAAAAGCATCAATTCTTTGGTGCTCAGCTTTGTTTATAGTCCAATTCTCCCATCCATACATGACTACTGGAAAAATAGTTGTGACTAGACGGACCTTTGTTGGCAAAGTAACATCTCTACTTTTTAATATGCTGTCTAGGTTGGTCATAACTTTTCATTCAAGGAGCAAGAGTCTTTTAATTTCATGGCTGCAGTCACCATCTGCAGTGATTTTGGAGCCCCAAAAATAAAGTCTGTCACTCTTTTCACTGTTCCCCCATCTATTTGCCATGAAGTGATGGGACCGGATGCCATGATCTTAGTTTTCTGAATGTTGAGCTTTAAGCCAACTTTTTCACTGTCCTCTCACTTTCATCAAGAGGCTCTTTAGTTCTTCTTCACTTTCTGCCATAAGGGTGGTGCCATCTGCATATCTGAGGTTCAGATCATCAGACCTTGCTAAAAAATTCCAAACTATTGACATTAAAGTAGGAACAAATTGAGTTTTACTAGAAATAGCTTTTGCATTTTAAAAATTTTTACATGGAGGATATTACAGTATTTTGTTGGTGTCTATTTCTTTTTTTAAACTCGTCAATTAACTTCAAGCCACAGCTCTAATGAGGCCACTCTCAATTCCTTCAGTTTGAACCAGTTTCCCAATCCACTCTAAGCCTTGAGACAGAAACTTACACAATAAATCTTCATCCTGTTCAATTTTTCATCACCCCACATAGCCCCACAGAAGCAGTGAGAGATGTGAACACCATTGGAACAACATGTGTCTATTTTAGGAAGGATATTGGGCAGAATGGTGGTTAATCAAAGAATACATCATCTGCCATTATCACGTGCGAGTGACAACGTGTGTCGGGGAGGACACTGTTTTCTATTTATTTGGATCCAGAACAAGACAGGAATGGAGGTACAGACACTAGGAAGTTGGGCAAGAAGCAAGTTGGTTTCCCACCATGAAACATGGAGCCCCAAATTCATGGAGCTCCTGAGAGTCTTTGGGATCTGGCTGATGATGTTGGGGGTGGGTGGAGGTCTAGGTACAGAATTGGACAGGGGTTAAGTCTTAAGACAGACTGCAGACATTGGAGTCATGAGAAATGGTAACTGTTTGAAGCTTAATTTATAACAAGGGAAGATCTGACTTGCACACTCAGCTTCTTGTTCTGTATTCAGAAATTGCTCTGGGTTCTAAGGGGCAAAATTCTGCTTGCTGTGTGGTGTTTTCCAGTGAAAGTAGACACTGAAGAGGAAGGCTTGGCGATATTCAATGAGCTGATAGACAAGAAAAAGGTTGAAGACAGAGATGTTGTGAATTTCATCGAAAGTGGTAACGGAATCATACGTTTTTATAAATAGATCATTCACCTGATATGTAAATATACTATCAAGAAACAAATCAATTTGCTTAAAATTTCTTTCTCCATAAAAAAATCTTTTATATAATTCATTACTTAAAAAAAAAAAGGTCTTGGAAATAGTGGGGAATTGTAATAATCGGTGAATATTTTTTTCCTGTCCTTTTGATCTTTCCCCAGAGGACTGTCCTCCCTGTTCCCAAGAGAGTTCAACAACCTCAGAGTAAGTCTGTTTCTGATGCCGTTCTAGTGATTAAATTAATAAGGACACGTGGTGATTTCACACCTGCCAAATGCTGTAGGTAACGATTATTTGATGCAATAACTTACATTCTATCACTGGAGAACTTTGTCTGTTACATGAGGTACGTTCTCTTCTCTGGAGCCATATTAAATTGCAAACAGTTTGGTTGATTCATGCTGAAAGCCTTTGGTGAGAAAGCCTTAACCTGGAGGAATCTCACAGACCAGAGAGAAGCAAGAATGGCCACAAGTTGGTGCAAAATACTTAGTGTTCCCGTCAGTCCTGACCCTGTGGTTGTCCACATACGTCCCTCCTCCACGAGAACTGGGATTAGAGAGAGCTCAGGATTTCTGCAAAACAAGTGTTTAATGTCACACGATGCTGACAAAACCAGTAAAGGCCTTTCAGCCACACTGTCTGAAATGTACATTTGGTTTATATCCCTCCTCATGAGAAGATATTCTTAAAGTGAGATCTTAAAAATTTCTCGACTAAGACAGACTCAGAAGATGACACTGATCTAGGCTAAAGTGTGGCTTTTAATTTTCTGTTGGGAAAAAAAAACAACATACAAGAAAAGCAAAGGAAAACCCTAGCTTTCAGGTGAATATGATAAGAAAGATGTAGTGCATATATTTAATGGAATATTACTCAGCTATTAAGAAAAGCACAAAATCATTCCATTCGCAGCAATGTGGATGGTCCTAGGGATTGTCATCCTGAGTGAAGTCAGAAAGAGAAAGACAAATATCATATGATATCACTTATATGTGGAACCTGATATATGTCATGAAATGATTTATTTACAACAGAGAAGAAGACACACAGATACAGAAAACGAACTTATGGTTGCCTAATGAGAGGATGTTGGGAAAGAGAAGGATTGGGAGTTTGGAGTTAGCAGATACAAACTATTATATACAGGATGGATAGACAACAAGCTCATACTCTATAGCACAGGGAACTATATACAATACTCTGCAAATAACCTGAATGGGAAAATAATATGAAAGAAAGAGATATTAATATATATCCACATCAACTAATCAGGTTGCTGTAGCCTTGAAGGTCACCCAAAGTTGTTAATGAACTGTGCTCCAATACAAAATAAAAATTGAAAGTTAACTCATGAAGACCCCAAACACAAAATTCGTGCAATTACAGACATGTGCTCCAATCAGAGAGCCTGAACGTGCATTCTGAAATCACAGCTCCTAGAATCCACCCCCAATAAGAAAGGTCGCCCCATATGTACATCCTGGGGAAAATTCCACATGGACCCCCACCTACATCATAAAGATGTGGAGTAGTGAGATCCACCAGGATTCTGATACTGGATCAGCTCCCAGGTCCTGTACCAGGGACAGCCTACTGCCTGAGGCTCACCCCTGTCAGCCGTCACACAGAAAACTCTACTAAACCTTTGCATCGGTTTTGTTCACCTACAGAAAGAGTCCCTGAGACCAGACACGTCCTCGTCTGCATGGAGTCAAGATTAACAACACGAAGATGACTTTCCTGGTTCCTAATTAATGTGATCCTTCTCTCTTCACACACTCCCTTTCCCATCTCATCTCTCCTGGTCACTAATCCTGTCCTGCTTGGTGGGGTGTGATTTCTGAGGGTTTAAATAAATTGGTTTAATATACAGCTGAGTCGCCTGTGTGTGGACCAAAAGTCCCCATTTTACAACACACAGATATGCACATTAAATTTAATTATAGGGAAACATATGCCTATAATAGGATAGGAGTTCCATCAGAGACGGTTCTGAGAAAAAGTAAAAGGAGATGCTCTAGAGGTGTCCGGGGGGGAGGAGGTAAAGGACTAAGCCATCCTGTGACGGTTGTGGACCCTCTTACTGTCATGGGAGGGGGCAGGCTGGTCAAGAACAATGTCCATAGAAAGCATCTCATTCATTACAGAGAAAGAACTTGTGTTCCCCTCTCTGAGCTTCGTAGAGCATGTAACACGCCACGGGCCACAATAGGAGAGGTGCATGGTCTGACTTCAATTGCACCTGGACTTCTGCAATTGAACTGAAGGCCTGACTTTACTTCAGGACTGGGTCACTAGCAATCAGAGGTGGCCAGGGTCTGAGCCGTGGTGGATTCATGGTAACCGGAAGTCAGGGCGGGGCTGGCAGGAACAAGATGATTGACAGCTAGACAGGAAGTGGTAACTGTTCACAGCATCTGGAGATGGCCTTCCAGCCTCTCGTGTTTCAGAGAGGAGTGGGTGGCAGTGCTTCCAACGAGAGGCCATTCCCACTGTCCTGGGGAGAAAACACAGATCGGCTCCCAATGGTGCTCGAAGTATCTGCAGTCTGAAAGATCAATCACCCTCAAGATACAGAATGTTCCAAGGGTCGGGGCAGAGCAAGCAGTTTTGGTCCAGGAGCTGGGAAAGGAATACTGGACCTAGGTGATATTTAACAGAATAAATGTTTCAGTTCCTATATACACATGACCTCCAAGTGGGCTACAGCTGGCCAATGTCAAATGCACCAATCATGCATGTTTCCAGGGCTTAGTTCATAGTAACAGAGGTCAAGGGCAATGTTTAAGTTCTCCGACCAGTATAGCACAGTGGAAGCAGTTGGACTTCGGACTCTGGCCTTTGCAGGCGGTCTGGAAATGCCTGACTGGATGAATGAATACACAGAGAGACAACTGAATACTGATTAAGATGGGGAATCTCTTAAGTAATGTTGAAAGGAAGACCTGGCATAAATATGTCAAAAATTTGAAATACACATATATGGAGTTATGTATATTTACATACACATAATATACATATATATGTGTGACTTGTGTATTTGTGATGCCAATATTAATATGGAAAAACCCAATCATCACATCAAATGCAACAGATACCAATCATGAGGGAACTATAAGCAAGTTTATATCACCAGAAATAACATGCCAGATGAAATGCACACATTACTTGAAAGATGTGTTAATAATTCTGATAAAGACAAAAAAAAAACTTTTACTGTCTTTAATCCACTAAAGAAATTGAGTAGAATGTTGATACATTTTCAGGGCTAGAAGATTTAATTAAAAATTTTCTAAGAAGAAATACCACTAAACTCACAGAAAGTCACTCACAGACACATGATCGTGACTTCATATCAAAGTATTTTCCATTCTAATTTCATTCTGAGTCTTCTAGACAGAATTGAGTACTTCCAACAGATTTCATTAAATTTTATACACCCAGAGAAAACATTAATTCCAAAATGTAGTTGTATCCCAATATATAGCAGCAGTGTTTCCAATAGATACGACATGGAAGCAACATAAATGTCCAACCATAGAGGAATGGATTAAGATACACTTGCTGTTGTTTACTTGCTAAGTAGTGTCTGACTCTTTGCCATCCCGTGGACTATACATTTCCAGGCTTCTCTGTTCATGGGATTTCCCCGGCAAGAATCTTGGACATGCACAACACAGCCGTGTGCAGAGATGTGGTTGGACCTACAGAGCGTCACAGAGGGTGATGTATGTCCAAAAGCGAAAAACAAATGCCGTGTATAACTTATGTATGTGGAATCTGCGAATAGAAAAGGGGGTACAGGTGAGCCTAGTTCCAGGACGGAAGCAGGGACACAGGCAGAGAGCAGAAACATATGGACACCAAGGGGGAAGCGGGAGTTGAGAGGATATGGGAGACTGGGACTCACGTACGTAAACACGACTGATACCGTGAATAGAGGAGGTAACGAAGGAGACCCTACGGTCCGCACAGGGAGCTTTACCCGGTGCTCTGTGGTGATGGGAATGGGAAGGAATTCCAGGGAAGAGGGGATATATGTGCATGCGCAGTTGATTCACTTTGCTGTAAGGCAGAACTGGCACAACAGTGTAAAACACAAAGATGCCAACAAAAACTCCACAGTTCTACATGCTCATGCATGCTGTCATAAACAGACCAACACACTAACACGCTGAAGACCCAAGGCTTTGACTGTGTGGATCACAGTCAACGGTGGAAAATTCTGAAGGAGATGGGCATACCAGATCACCTGACCCGCCTCTTGAGAAACCTGTGTGCAGGTCAGGAAGCAACAGTTAGAACGGGACATGGAACAACAGACTGGCTCCAAATAGAAAAAGGAGTATGTCAAGGCTGTATACTGTCACCTTGCTTATTTAACTTATATGCGGAGTACATCATGAGAGACGCTGGGCTGGAGGAAGCACAAGTTGGAATCAAGATTTCCGGGAGAAATATCAATAACCTCAGATATGCAGATGACACCACCCTTATGGCAGAAAGTGAAGAGGAACTAAAGAGCCTCTTGATGAAAGTGAAAGAGGAGAGTGAAAAAGTTGGTTTAAAGTTCAACATTCAGAAAACTAAGATCAT
>JADEYB020000024.1:2535455-2547371 GCA_015832495.2 Alces alces
GTCTTTAGTAAACACAGTGGTGATGAAACCTCCTGTGAAGAAGCCCTGAGGGCAGAGCTCACTGTATGCTTTCCCTCCTGCCCTCAGCTTCTGCGCTCAGTGGGAACCATCTCTTACAGATTCCGCAGGAAAGGGTCAAGGCCCTGGTGGGGACTGGGGGTTCCAGGACACGAGCCTCTTCCCGCTGCCGTGTCCCTCTTTCCTTTAATGAGTTGGGGCCAATGGAGCTTCTGGGGCCCCCACCTTCTAAGAAAAGTCTCCAGGACATTCCCTGGAGGCTCACAGGGGGACTGCTCCCCCAGGTCAGAGACCCTGCTCAGCCCCACAGCTCAGGGCATCCTGCTCTCAACATCACCCAGGGAGCTCCCTGCAGACGGGGGAGACACACTCTCCCTCAGGCTTGGGGTTTATAGGTGTTTTCCCTCTGGGTTATTTTTACTTACTTGTAAATACAGATGTTGATTTTTATGATCGTTCCATCAAGAAACACAATAATACACAAGCAAGGCGTGACTGAGACATTCTCATTGGTCTTCTCTAGGTTATTGGAGGCAATATATGTGGTTTTCCATTCTCCTGCAAGCTAACAACAAAATTCACCTTAGAAATTTTCCTCCTTCTCTTTTTATTTCATCCAGAGTCATCCCTCATGAGTTTTCCATCCCTTGTGCAAATCAGCACACATTATCTAATGTGACTGAACAAAACAGAATTTGTAAAATAATGTAAATAATGAAGTCAGAGTAAAAGAAGGAATTGAGACATTTCTGAGAAAGCTTAAGTTCTGATGTCAAATGAGAGAACTCAAATCCACTGGCTGTTTGGCTGATCCTCTTTCTCTGTTACAAGAGCAGTAAAAATGCACGAGTCAATTAATACACAGTAGAAATGATACCCCCAACAGAACAGGTATAGACCCAGTAAACGGACCAGTATTTCGCTGGACGGACACAATTTGCTTATGGATCAACATAACAAACCCAGAAAAAGTACACACACACACACCCCCAAGACCTCCTCCCAGATCAAACCACCCCTGGTACCTCCGAGACACTTTGCTCAGCTTCCTCTTCTTGAGCAACACAAACCAGACCAAGGAGAAGAGTCAGGAGCACAATCTTCATCTTGTGGTTCCTGTGGTCCTTCTTCTGTTGAGGCTGAGGGTGTCCCAGTGGTTGGAGAGGATGGGAATTGGTGCCACTTTTTACAGGATCATTATGTTGGCTCAACGTCATAAACCAATGGTTGCTCCTCCTAAGACCAAGGTTACACAGAATTCATCTTCAATAACCTCCTTGGTAGGGATGACCTTCAATGGCATTTTGTGATTTTAATCATGTGGATTGTTTTAGGAGAAGGTTGAGTGAATCTGAAAATTTGACTTTTAGAATGAATGAGAAATCACAGTACACATCCTGTATTTTAAGGTCGGGAATATTTATTTTCCCTTCTATCTTGAGATCCAAAATAGAATAAACTGTCCAGGACACACATCCCCCACTCCTGTATTGTTTGCTTAATCTTAGGAGATTAAGGAGATTAATTAATTAATCTAAGGAGATTAAACTAAACTTTAAAGTTTAGTTTCTTAAAGTAAAATTGAGTGTGTGTTTTCACAGAGTTAAATGATTTCCTAAGAGAACCTTAGAAAGCCTCCGACTTCTCTGAGATGAGGAGCACGTGAGCACAAAGTCTTCATCACCTCCTCCTGCCCCAGCGCAGACGCTGTTCTTATAATGCAGAGTAGGATCCGTTCACATTCCCCTTAACCTCATCTGAAGAAGGCATGTCAGCAACCCATTCCCATCTCTCCTGTTCTACACTCTCTACCCATCTGATCTATAATATATCATTTATTTACTGACTCAGGTGTTTCTCAGACAAAGAAGAAAGCAAGACAGTGGTTTTATTCTAATTTGTGGATATTAAAATCATACGGACAGGAAAGCCTGGCGTGCTGCAGTCTGTGGGGTGGCAAAGAATCAGACACGACTGAGTGACTGAATAACAGCAAGAAGGAAAAGGCAAATTTCCTAACTCTTCCTGTCTGGTTATTATCGAGGTCACTCAAACAACCAAAGAATCTCTTCTTCGTATTTTTTTCTCAACCAGGGATCTCAGGTGCCCACTCAGGGATGGAACCAGCACCCCCTGCATTGGAAGTGTGGACTCTTCACCACTAAACCCAATCAGATAACTTTGAGCAGAGTTCTGATTCCAGCTAACACCCCTCATCCACCCATCATCACCCTTGCGTCTCTCCTTAGGCACCTCCAACATCCCCAGGTTTTCCTCTTGGACTCCTACCAAGGTGTGTCCCCTGGGAATGTGTCCTAGGACCATTCCGTCTCAGGAAGTCCTTTATAACAGCCAATCAAGGGGAGATTAAACATAGTTACCCTAAGAGATGACTGCAACAGGTTGTAGCAATCCTGTTAGTCTGTAAATGAAGGAAGACATAGGACCTTTATTCCAAACTCTCTTTTCATCAGTATTTCCAAAATGTAGGTAAAAAATTGATACATAAAAAATGGAATCATTTTACTCAAACAATGTTCTTGTAACCCCTGTCCCCAAATAATGCTAATCCATGCTTGGCATGTCCCCCTGGCATCTCTTTCCCTAGTTTGTCCAGGTTTCTGTAACTATGAAGCCTCTTTTTCCTAGTTTACTAATTATCTCTTACTTTTCTCTTTATTCTATGATGATTGTTTTTCTATCTAAGATTGCACAGCTCCTATGCAAACAGTGCAAGGAAACCTTTGATCTTGTCCACAAAGAAGGCCCAGTTCCTTCAAGGATTCATGACGAAGGTTCAAGATACCTACGTTGTACATTTCACATAGTTCCCAAGGGTGGCGCATTTGATTGAAATTTCCATTACCTTCCTAGTGCTTGTGGAAACTTTTGCATTTGCAGGTTGGCATGGACAGGAGGAAATTTCCTAGAAATGTCAGAGAGGACTGGCCCCATAGAGAAAGGGCCCATAGAGACAGGTCCCACAGAGAAAGGTCCCATAGAGAAAGGTCCCATTGTGTGGCGTCACTGTTCACCTTTGTTTTTATGTTCCAGTACTGGTATTTATCGGTCAATGCACATTTTCTTTTCGTCACAAGTGTTAGTTTTACTGAAAGCTGGACAGCTAATTCCTTTCTAGGTATTTCAGCCCGTCAGCACCTGGACATAGCCCTTGATCAAAGCGTTTCACTATCAATTAAATAGGAATCGAAATTTTCCACCCCTCCATGCAACACTGATAATTGGTGAGTGCTACATGATGCCACGTTGGAAACCAAACGCAACATCAACAGTGGAAAACCCCAGAGTAGAACTTCTCACGATGTGTGCACCACAGGAGAGAAAGTTCCCTTCTCTGCAGCATGCCTTGCTTTCTCCTTTATCTGACAGTAAAATACTAGAGAAAAAGTTCCATACAATGTCCACTAAACTTTCACGTCCATGTACATCATAGAGAACGCGTGTTCTGTAAGATGCCTCAGGTCTACACTCTGTCCTGAATTCAGTAAAAAGAGATTTAGTGCCAACAAGAGCCTCAGCCTCAGAATTCAGCAGAAGGCAGACAGACTCAGCACATCCTCCAGTGAGGAGTCTTCCTGTGAAAGAAGACAAACACGCAGATAAATATTGCCAAATGAATCCCCGTTTAGAAGTTTTAGGTTGAGAATAGAGAAAGGTGGAAAGTTCTAGAGTGTGTTTGGGGTTGTGTTAGGTAAAAAGGGAATATTGCCAAAGAGGAGGTTGGGAGTGATGCTCTGAGGAGGGCTGGAGAAGTGAGTTAAGTGTGAATCTGTGAGCAGAACATGGTAAGACTCAAGAACATAAAATATGAATGTGTTTTGAATGGTCTCTTTGAAAGCTTCTATCTATCAAAAAATTCTACAAGGGCACTCACTGCCTTTTTTTTTTTTAAAGATTTTCTTTCCTGAGGTGGACTATTTTTAGGTCTGTTTTGAATTTGTTACAGTACTGTTTCTGTTTTCTGTTTTGTTTTTTTGGCTGCAAGACATGTGGGGTCTTAGCTCACCAACTAGAAATGGAACCTGTGCACTCGAAGGCAGAGTTCTAACCACTGAGGCAGAAGAGAAGTCCTTAGAAGGGCACTCACTTTCGTAAGGCATTACATTTAAAGCAATTATAGAACAATTGATATATATAAAAGTCATTCACTGATTTGTTGATTGTGGTGTCAAAACCATTTAGAAATACATTTGATGTTCTAGCAGCTATGACACATTCATAGTGGAAAATACAAAACATTGCATTCATAAGTTAGATCCCTATGAATTCACACAATCTCTACAAATATTAGGACCTAATCAGAAGTGTAATTCTCTTTATATTTTAATTATCATGCATGTGCAAAACAAAAACTACCTTTCAGCGTGTTTGTATGTTTGTCTGTTAATGACAAATGTGGAACTGTTATAACGTCTCTGTTGGAATACAGTTGCTTTCCAGTGTTGTGTTAGCTTCTGCCCATGGGCAAGGTGAATCAGCTGGACATGCACATGTATCCCCTCTGTTCTGGATTTCTTTCCTATTCATGTCACCACAGAGCATTGAGTAGATATCTGTGTGTTGTGCAGTAGGTCCTCATTAGGTACCTGTTTCATACATAGCATCAACATAGCGTCGGCCCCAATCTTGCAAATCCTCCACCACCACCCCGCCCGTTTCCCCCGTGGTGTCCGTACGTTTGGGCTCTCTGTCTCTGTCTCTACTTCTGCCCTGGAACTAGGTTCATCTGTACTGCTTTCCTGTTAATAGACTGTGCACACTTACAAGTTAATATACTCTATTTGTTTTTCACTTTCTGGCTGACTTCACACTCTATGACCCTCTGTAGGTGCATCCACAGCTCTGCAAATGGCTGAGTAGTATTCCCTTGTGTATATTGACTATTCTCGCCTGGGAAATCCCATGAACATAAGCGCCTGGAGAGCTATTGTCCACGGGGTGGCACAGAGTTGGCCATAATTTACGACTAAATAACAACAAGTACATCTTTATCCTTTCCTCTGTTGGTGAACATTTATGTTGCTTCCATGTCCTGGTTGCTGTAAATAGGGCTGCTATATACTGGGGTGCACGTACATTTTAGAATTCATGTTGTCTCCGAGTATATAGAATTTAACAAAATCTGTCAGAAGTTCCCAATTGTGTCTAGAGGATTCAGGATCAAATTGAAAGGTTGTTGGTGAACGAAAAGACGCTGGGATTCTTGGCCTTCGGAGAAGAATGCAATCCGGGGCCAGAGATGAGGTTTGATCGCTCAGAGCTTTTGTGGAATACAGTTTTATTAAAGTATAAAGAAGATAAAGAAAGCTTCTGACATAGGTGTCAGAAGGGGGCAGAAAGAGTACCCCGCTGCTAGTCTTCAGCTGGATGTTATATAGTCACTAGCAGTCTGTTAATGAAAAGAAAGGAATGTCTTAAAACTCAGAATGGCACCAGCCCCCTCATCCATAAGATGCATTTTGGGATAATCTTGGCACCAGGTGATTCATCTCAGGCCATAAAACGATTAACTTGAATCTTGTAGAAGGGCAGATTGCCATACAAACAGTTTTGTTTGCATAGATTAGGGGAACAATATCTGAATATAACATACTGGTTTGTCAAGTAGGTTCTGAGCCATTAGGCTGAACCGACTTGAAGACAGAGTCTGGGGTAACAGCATTAACCTAGCTTAAGACAAACATTTCCATAAGAAAAATGCATGGCTAACTCCAGGTTTGAGAATAGTTAACTTCGGGTGAAACTAGGTGTCATTATGGAAACACAGTATTTTAAGAGAAACCTCCTTTTAAATTTGTATAGAGAAGGGAAAAAAATATTGCTAGTTTGTTTTCTCCTGCCACAAAGAGAGATAGAAATGTCTGACACTTGCAGCCTATTTCCTCCACTTGGAGATCCCTGGCCTTCCTGCCTGTTATCCTCTCGAAATTAGAGTGGACAGTGGTTTAGTATGAACTCATGTTATCATGAGTCTATGGGTGGCTTTCTGTAAGTTTAGTAATATTTCTTCTTAAATATTTCAATTAAATCTTCTTGCCCTGCAAATTTACCAAGCATTCTACTCAACTGCTTTTCTGGATTAAAGGACAGTAAAAGTTTGTTTTTTTTTGTTTGTTTGTTTTTGTTTTTTTGCCTATATCAGGATTAGTAACACATCTTTCAAGTAATGTGTACATTTCATCAGGAGTATTACTTCCAGTAACATAAATCTGTTTATAGTTTCCTCATCATTGGTATCCACTGGATTTGTGGTGATGACTGGTTTTCCCATATTATTACTGACATCACAGATACATACATTCACACATTTATATTTATATGTGTCTATGTGTGTATATGCACGCATAAATCCATCTATATTATACCAGGTTTTGCCTTTCAACATTTCTCAAGAGACTCACCCCCTTACTCTGTATTCAGTAGCGTATGTGTGTCCACCCATCGAATCCAGCATTTCCAGACCACCTGTGAAGGCTAGCGTCCAAAGTCCAACAGGATACACTCTGCTATGCAAGTGGGAGAACTTAAACACTGTCCTGGACCTTGTTACTACAAACTAAGCCATGGAAGCATTGATTACTGGTGCCTTTGACATTGGCCAACTGTAGTCCATTTGGAGGCCAAGTCCATGTAGGAAGTAAACCATTTGTTCAGTCACATGTCACTTAGGTCTAGCATTCCTTTCCCAGCTCTTGGACCAAATCTCTGAGCTTTGACTCAACCCTTGGAATGTTCTGTATCGAGGATGGTTGATCTTTCAGAGTGTGAGCACCTCAGGCACCATGGGGAGATGGGCCATGTGCTCTCCCCAGGACAGTGGGAATGTCCAGTCCTTGGAAGTGCTAGCATCCTCTGCTCTTTGCAGATTACGAGGCCTGAAGACCATCTTTAGATTCTGTGAACAGTGACAGCTTCCCAACTGAGCTGTCAATCATCTTGTTCCTGCAAACACTGTACTGACCTCATGATCCTATGAACTGACCCAGGGTTCAGGTTCACCGGCGGCTCCGTCAGGAAAGAATCTTTTGCAATACAGGAGACCCAGGATTGATCCCTGGGTTGGGAAGATCCCCTGGAGAAGGGAATGGCAACCCACTCCAGTGTTCTTGAGTAGAGAATCCCACGGACAGAGGAGCCTGGTGGGCTACAGTCCATGGAATCACAGAGAAGGACCCAACTGAGGTCTAAATCATTACACGGCTGCTATGCAACTTTCATTCCTAGAGGTCCAATTATTAAGAAATATCAGTGCTTCAACTCACTTGTAGAAATGCTGGTGCTGTCAGAATATGGGATTTTCCTGTTGTGGCCAATGGCATCTTACTCGTTTCTCTCTACGAGGCTCAGAGTGTTAAACATAAGCTCCTTTCTTTGTAATGAATATGATGCTTTCTAGGTACATCTTTCTTGACCAAACGGCCCCGTCCCCTACAGTAAGATGACCCAGAACCTTGTCCCCGGTCCTGTGAAGATTTAGTCCTTTTTCACTTTCTCCTCTGCAAATCTCTACGACGTCTCCTTTTAATCTTTCTCAGAAACCTTCTGATGGAACACTGATCCTATTAAAGGCACAGTTTCTGAATAATTAAATTGAATCTGCATAATGATGTCTTTTAAAACAGGGACATTCAGCACTGATACACATAACTTGGCTGTATACTAAAGCAATTTATTTAAACCCTCAAATATCAAATGCACCAGACAGGATGTGATTAGTGACCAGGAGAGATGAGCTGGGAGAGGGAGTGTGAGTGTGAAGAAAGATGGATCATGTTGATCAGGAACCAGGAAAGTCGTCTTTGTGTTGTTGATGCGATTCCATGGGGTCACTCAGTGACTCTTCCTGTAAGTGAATAAAACAGGAACAAAGGTTTGGTAGAGTGGGCCGTGTCACGGCTGACAGGGGTGAGGCTCAGGCAGTAGTCTGTGCAGGGAACAGGGGCTGGTAGCTGATCAAATGTCAGAATCCCAGTGGACCTCACTGCTCCATATCTCAGTCACGTGGGTGGGAGTCACTCAGTCTGACAATCAATAAGTCCACCCAGGTTGCTGCAAATGGCATGGTTACATGCTTTTTTATGGTTGAGTAATATTCCATTCAATATATACACTGCATCTTTCTTATCATACTGAACTAGAAGCTAATTTTTTTTTCTCAACAGAAAATTAACACCCACACTTTAGCCTTAATCGTTGTCATTTTCTGAGGCTGTATTAGTGGAGAAAGTTTAAAGATCACACTTTACACAGATGTTCTTCTGAGTAGGACTGTAAACCAAATGCATGTGTCAGGCTGTGTGGTTGGAAGGCCTTTACTGGTTCTGTCATAATCCTGAGAGTTTAAACACTGGTCTTGTACAAAATGTGAGCTCTGTTTAATCCCGTTTCAGGTGGAGAAGGGATGTGTGTGGACAAGCATGAGGTTACCACTGACAGGAACACTTCATTGGTTTGCACCAACTTGTGGCCTTTCCTGCTTCTCTCTGATGACTCTGGTCTGCAAGATGCCTGCAGGATAAGGTTTTCTCACCGAAGCTGCTCAGCATTAATTAACCAACCCATTTGCAGTTTAATACGGCTCAAGAGACAAGAAATTAGGTCTTGTAACTAAATAAGTTCTCCGCTGATAAAATGTAAGTTGTTAGGACAAGATAACGTTACCTACGAAATTTGCCTGGTATGAAACCACCATATTTCCCTTTTCATTCATTTTATGGAGCAACAATAATAACAGTCTATTTTCACTTACACTGAGGTTGTCTCTAGCCTTGTTGTCCGCAGGGAGGACAGTCATCTGGGGGAACATTAAAGGACAGGAATAAAATATCCACTGATTACGACCATTCCTTACCATTTGCGAGGTGATGCTTTCTTTTTTTATTTTTTACAGTAATATATTTTATAGACTATCTATGGAGAAAGAAATTTTAAATAAACTGATTTATTTCCTGATAAGATATATTGTGAAAACATATAGTTCCATTACCACTTTCCAGGAAATTCACAATATATTTCTCTTCAATCTTTTTCTCTTCTACCAGCTCTTTGAATCTTGCCAAGGCTTCATCTTCAATATTTACTTTAACTGAAAAACACTATCAGAAAGCAGATTTTTGCTCCTTAAACCCAGAGCAATTTCCGAACACAAAACAAGAGCTTGAATGTCCAAGTGAAATCTTCACTTGATAGAAATTTGGCCTCAAGCAATTACAATTTCCCATGACTCAGATGTCTCCTCTCTGTCTCGAGAATGAATCCCCATCCAACTCTGTAACTAAAACCCCTGCCTATCATCAGCAGTAGAACCCCAGAGGCTTGCAAGAGCTCCATGAATTTGGGGATCATCCATCACTCTATGGAACTGCCCTGCTCCTTGACCAGCATCCTAGAGTCTGAACCTGCCACGCAGGCCTTGTTCTGACCCAAATACACAGGAAACAGGGTTCTCCCCAGACAGATACACACTCGCCATATCAGACAGAATAATGGGAGATGATCTATCCTTTAATTAATGCACTGTTCCAACTAGTAGCTTTCCTGCAATAGACACAGGTTGTTCCAATGGTTTGCACACCTCTCAAGGATTCTGTGTGGGTATTTGGGCAGGTATCACTGTTTCTAGGAGCAATGCATTTGAAACATTGAAGAGGATAAGGAGTTATTTTTAAAGTTTCTGTTCCAAAGCTTAGAGTGCATTGGGATACTGGTATACGATGGTGAAATCAAGATTAGACTCTTTATAGCTATGGCTTGAGATGAAATGACATGTGAAAAAAAGAAGAAAAAAAAAGTAGAAACCAACACAGTATTCTAATTTTTCCTCCATTGAAAACTGAAAAGATAAGGAAAAAGTATTTCTAGTAGAAATTCAGGTTTTTTAAAAAATATTTTTAATGGGAACATGTAAGAATTATTTAGAAATGTCTGAGGATCTGATCTCCCCACCCCTAATAACTCCACTTTCTTGGTAGATTTCGTTCTAGGGTTCTTAACTCACTGAACATAAAGACCTAGGTCCTGTAGACTGCAGAATGGATACTGTTGCCACACCCTTCTTTCAAGGATAAAGTACTGACCATAGAAACGTTTCATCACAGTGTTGATGTGAATATGAGGGGATCACACATACCAGCCAGTATTACAGCACATGGTGTCTCCACACCGTTTTCATCCACGCTGAAAACACAGAATACCAGAACCGTGTCGGACACATAAGCAACTTTCAATCTTTTGGTACCCTCATCTGTGCGAGAGAAAAGATACACATGTACAACTCTGCCCTAATTCATTGCCAGATAGCTTTATTTTGGACAATGAGGGTATTAGCAAGGGTACATTCTGTACTAATCTGTGTCTCACTCCATGGGTGGGGTGAATCCTGTCTTCTTATGACATCAAGGAGAGCAGGCAAGATAGTTTTATTCCCATCTTGGTCTCGGAAAGTTGACCTGATGCACTTCAACTGTAGTCACATATATACCCCTTAGGCCATGTAAGATTAAGAAAGTTCCTTAGGGTCAATGTAAAGAATTAGAGAATTAAACCTTAGGCAGCATTCCCATGGCTTTGAACAGAAGCTGCTTTGACTGTTGAACTTAGAATGATTTCTTGGCACTTAATTTCATCCACCACACCTTGTATGGAATAAGATATTTTCAGGTTGTTTTTAAACAGTTAATGCACTGATGTGCAAACTCATGATACACCCTTGAGATGTTGGTTCCTAAGGCTGTTGTAAATTATTGGTGAGAACTGTATGAAATATTCATCTATGTATGTTATTCTCATTAAGCGTGTGCACGCTTACTCGCTCAGTCATGTGTGACTCTTTGTGACCCCATGGACTGGAGCCCACCGGGCTTCTCTGTCTCATTGAGTAACACTCACAACTGTGAGGAGACTGCCAAGCTTTGGGTTTGAACCCTTTTCTTGTGACAAAGTAAAGAGCTTGGAGATCTTAGGGACGACAGCCTGCTCACCCCTCTGATTTTCTGTAGGAGTAGGATTCAGGTGTGTGTGCTTACTGAAGGAAGTTGTGCCAAGATTTCCACCCAAGCATACTCTGGTCAGTAAAACATTCATACTTACACTCAAAAACATAAGTGCCATCATCTTGTCTTGTTCCTATGACATGTGTTGTTCCCCTTTCTGGATTCGACCTTAAAAACAAGAGATATTCAAGGGGGGTGATTAAAATATTGAAAATATTTGACTTATAAATAGGATTTTCTTTGTTTCACCCCAGTGATAAAGTGTGAGGTGTCACTTCAATGCCTGTGAACCATGTGATGTTCAAAAGAGAATATGTTCTCTAAGTTGAAATCACTATCACTTGAGAAGCATGCCTTGCCTACACATTAAATCTGAATGTAGTCCCTAAGATAAACTGGAAATACTAAGTAAGTCATGCTAAAACCCAAATAAACTCGGAGAAATCTAGAATTTAGGGAAAAATGCAAACAATACACCTTTAAAAAAGCACTTCCTGGAAACAGAGGTGTAGCCATGATGCCACACCTTAAGGGTTCCCACAACCCTGCCATGACTGATTAGAGACTATGATACTGATTAGAGATGATGATCCTGACTAGAGATTATGATACTAACTAGAGACTATGATACTGACTAGAGACTATGATACTGACCAGAGACTATGATACTGACCAGAGGCTATGATACTGACCAGAGACGATGATACTGAACGGAGGCTATGATACTGATTACAGACTACGGTTCTGACTAGACTATGATACTGACTAGAGACTATGATACTGACTAGAGATGATGATACTGACTAGAGAGGATGATACTGACTAGAGAAGATGATACTGACTAGAGATGATGATAGTGACTAGAGACTATGATACTGACCAGAGA
>JADEYB020000024.1:2551531-2564358 GCA_015832495.2 Alces alces
CTTCAATGATCAGAAATCAAGAAAAGAGAATACAGAAAGTGAAAGACCAGGAAAAAATGTTACTAAAGTGATACATTGCTTGCCTATTCTTTACAGAGAGATGATGCCCAATTAATTGTGGTATTATAATTAATGAATGCCCTGTGTACTTTTTTCTTTTTATGTGAAAATTTAATAAAAGATATCCTATCCTGTCCTGTAAAAAAAAAAAAAAAAAAGGAAGTCTTAAGACCTTTATTCCAGATCTCTTTTCAACAGTATTGCCAAAAATCTGTTACTAGGTAACAGATTGAAAAACAAAAGCAGTAAGGTCTTACTCAAACAGGACTCTTGTAACCCCTCCCCCACACAATGCTAATCCATGCTTGGTATGGCTTTCAGGTGACCCTTTCTCTAGAGTCTCCGGGTTTGTATGAGTACAAAGACTCTCTTTCCTAGATGATTAATTTTGTCTTACATTTCCCTTTTCTCTGTGATCTCTGTTTTTCTATCTTAGGTTGCACATCACCTGTCAAAACAATGCAAGGAAACTTTTGACCTTGGCGAGTAAGAACACCCAGTTCACTCAAGGATTCATGGCCAAGATTCAATGTATCTACATTGCCCATCTCACATAGTTCCCGAGTACTCCATTTTGTCTGAAATTTCTATGACCTTCCTAATACTTGTGGAAACTTTTAGAGTTGCAAGTTGATGTGGGCGGGAGGAAATTTCCTAGAAATGTCAGACAGAACCAGTCCTGTAGAGAAAGGTCCCATAGAGAAAGACTTCATTGTATCTCGCCACTGTTCACCCTTGTTTCTCTGTTCCAGTACTGGCATTTATCAGTCAGTACATGCTTTCTTTTCATCGCATGTGTTAGTTTTGCTGAATGCTGGACAGGTAATTCCTTTCTAGGTATTTCAGTCAGTTAGCACCTGGACATAGCCCATGACCAAACTGGTGAGTGTTAGGTGAGGTCAGGGTGGAAACCAACCACAACATCAACAGTGGAAAATCCCAGACTAGTACATCTCAAGATGTGTGCTCCAGATGAGAGAAAAGCTTCCTTCTCTGCAGAATGCTTTGATTTCTCCTTTATCTGACAGTAAAATACTAGAAAATAAGTTCCATACAACGTCCACTAAACTTCTACCTACATGTGCATCATGAAGAGCATGTGTTCTGGAAGATGCCTCGTGTCCACACTTTGACCTGATTTCAGTAAATACACATTTAGTGTCAACAAGAGCCTGAGCCTCAGAATTCAGCAGGAAGCAGTCAGACTCAGGACAATCATCCCATCAACAGACTTCCTGTGAAACGAGTCTGATACATATTAATACAAGCTAACAAACAATTACCAACTAAATTCCTCTTTAGAAGTTGTAGGGTTCACTTTCTGACATAAGTGTGGTGTTATCTGCATATCTGAGGTTATTGACATTTCTCCAAGCAGTCTTGATTCCAGTCGGTGCTTCATCCAGCCCAGCGTTTCTCATGATGTACTCTGTATATAAGTTATATAAGCAGGGTGACAATATAGTGCCTTGATGTACTCCTTTTCTGACTTGGAACCAGTCTGTTGTGCCAGTTTTATTTGTAGCTTCCTGACCTGTAAATTTTGATTCTCATATATGTGTAAAACAGAGACTCTTGAATTCTAATAAACATGCAGAGAACAGCCAATGCCTATCCTTCTAAAACTCTTTCAAAAAATTGCAAAGGAAAGAACACTTCCAGATTCATTCTATGAGGCCACCATCACCCTGATACCAAAACCAGGCAAAGACAACACAAGAAAAGAAAACTACAGGCCAATATCATTGATGAACATAGATGCAAAATGCTCAGCAAAATTTTAGCAAACAGAATTCAGCAACATGTCAAAAAGCTCATACACCATGATCAAGTTGGGTTTATTCGAGGTGTTGAAAGGTTCTTCAATATATGCGAATCAATCAATGTTATGCACCATATTAACAAATTGAAAGATAAAAGCCAGATGATCATCTCAATAAATGCAAAAAAGCCTCTGACAAAATTCAGCACCCATTTATGATTAAAACTCTTCAAAATATGGGCATAGAAGGAACCTACCTCAACATGGTAAAGGCCATGTATGGTAAGCCTACCGCAAACATTATTTTCAATGGTGAAAAACTGAAAGTAGTCCACTTTTGCCACTAGTATTCAACATAGTTCTGGAAGTCCTAGCTACAGCAATCAGAGAAGACAAAGAAACAAAAGGAATCAAGATCAGAAAAGAGGAACTAAAGATCTCACTGTTTGCAGGTGACATGATACTGTACACAGAAAACACCAAAGATAGTACCAGAAAATTACTAGAGTTGATTAGTGAAATTAGTGAAGTTGTAGGATACAAAATGACTACACAGGAATCACTTGCATTACTATATACTAACAATGAAAAATCAGAGAGAACTTAAGGAATCAATCACATTCACCATTGCAACAAGAAGAATAAAATATCTAGGACTAGACTTACCTAAGGAGTCATGAAAACTGTACCCAGGAAATTACTAGACATTAGTGTAAGAAATCAAACATGACATAAACAGTTGAAGAGATATTCCATGTTCCTGGGTAGGAAGAATCAATGTTGTGAAAATGACTATGCTATCAAATGCAATCTACAGATTTAATTCAATCCCTATTAAATTACCAATGGCATTTCTCACAGAACTAGAACAAAAAATTTCACAATTCATATAGAAATACAAAAGACCCTAAATAGCCAACACATTGAGAAAGAATGAGTCTTGAGAAAGAATGGAGCACAAGGAATCAACCATCCTGACTTCAGATTATACTACAAAGCTACAGTCACCAAGACAGTATGGTACTGGCACAAAAACAGCAATATGGACCAGTGGAACAAGATAGAAAGCCCGGAAATAAACCCATGCACCTATGGGTACCTTATATTTGACAAAGAAGACAAGAATATAAAACGGGCAAAGATAGCATCTTCAATAAATGGTGCTGGAAAAACTGGACAGTTACATGTAAAAGAATGAAATTAGAACACCTCCTAACACCATACACAAAGATAAACTCAAAATGCATTAAAGATCTAAATGTAAGACCAGAAAATATAACACCCTTAGAGGAAAACATAGGCAGAACACTTGATGGCATAAATCAAAGCAAGATCCTCTATGACCAAATTCCTAGAGTAACAGATACAAAAGCAAAGTAAACAAGTGGGACATGATTAATCTTAAAAGCTTTTGCACAGCAAAGGAAACACTAAGCAAGGTGAAAAGACAACCCTCAGAATGGGAGAAAATCATAGCAAATAAATCAACTGACAAAGGATTAATTTCCAAAATATACAAGCTCTTCATCCAACCCAATGCCAAAAAAAAAAAAAAAAATCAAAAAGTGGGGAAAAGACCTAAACAGACATTTCTCCAAAGAAGACATTCAGATGGCTAACAAACACATGAAAAGATGCTCAACATCGCTCATTATTAGAGAAATTCTAATCAAAACTAAACTGAGACATACCTCACACCAGTCAGAATGGCCCCCATCAAAGTGCCTACAAACAATAAATGCTGGAGAGGATGTGGAGAGAAGGGAACGTTCTTGCACTGTTGGTGGGAATGTAAATTGATACAGCCACTAGGAAAGACGGTATGGAGACTCCTTAAAAAACTAGGAATAAAACCACCATGAAAGTGAAGAGTGAAAGTGAAAATGAGGTCACTCAGTAGTGTCCAGCTCTTTGTGACCCATGGACTGTAGCCCACCAGGCTCTTCCGTCCTTAGGATTTTCCAGGCAAGAATACTGGAGTGGGTTGCCATTTCCTTCTCCAGGGCATCTTCCTGACCCAGGGATCGAACCAGGGTCTCCCACATTCTTTACCATCTGAGCCACTAGGGAATCCCTTCAAACTACCATATGACCCAGCAATCCTACTCGAGGCATATACCCTGAGGAAACCAAAATTGAAATAGGGCTATGTATCTCATTGTTCACTGCAGCAATATTTACAATAGCTGGAATATGTAAGGAACATAGATGTCCATTGATAGATGAATGGATAAAGAAGCTGTGGAATAGTATACAATGGAATATTACTTAGCCATCAAAAAGGAATGCCTTTGAGTCAGTTCTAATGAGGTGGATGAACCTAAAACCTATTATATATAGTGAAATGAGTCAGAAAGAGAAGGATAAAAACCATATTCTGAAAGATGATGCTGTGAAAGTGCTGTACTCAATATGTCAGCAAATTTGGAAAACTCAGCAGAGGCCCCAGGACTGGAAAAGATCAGTTTTCATCCCAATCCCAAAGAAAGGCAATCCCAGAGAATGCTCAAATTACCACACAATTGCACTCATCTCACAAGCTAGTAAAGTAATGCTCAAAATTCTCCAAGCCAGGCTTCAGCAATACGTGAATCGTGAATTTCCAGATGTTCAAGCTGGTTTTAGAAACGGCAGAGGAACCAGAGATCAAATTGCCAACATTAGCTGGATCATTGAAAAAAGCAAAAGAGTTCCAGAAAAACATATATTTCTGCTTCATTCACTATGCCAAAGCCTTTGACTGTGTGGATCACAATAAACTGTGGACAATTCTGAAAGAGATGGGAATACCAGACCACCTGACCTTTGAGAAACCTGTATGCAGGTCAGCAAGCAACAGTTAGAACTGGACGTGGACCAACAGACTGGTTCCAAATGGGAAAATGAGTACGTCAAAGCTGTATATTGTCACCCTGCTTATTTAACTTCTATGCAGAGTACATCATGAGAAACGCTGGGCTGGAAGAAGCACAAGCTGGAATCAAGATTGCTGGGAGAAATATCAATAACCTCAGATATGCAGAGGACACAACCCTTATGACAGGAAGTAAAGACGACCTAAAAAGCCTCTTGATGAAAGTGAAGGAGGAGAGTGAAAAAGTTGGCTTAAAGCTCAACATTCAGAAAACTAAGATCATGGCACCTGGTCTCATCACTTCATGGGAAGTAGATGGGGAGACAGTGGAAACAGTGACAGATTTTAGTTTTAGGGGGCTCCAAAATGACTGTAGATGGTGATTGCAGCCATGAAATTAAAAGACACTTACTCCTTGAAAGTTATGACCAACCTAAATAGCATATTAAAAAGCAGAGACACTACTTTGCCAAAAAAGGTCCATCTAGTCAAGGCTATGGTTTTTCCAGTGGTCATGTATGGATGTGAGAGTTGGACCATGAAGAAAGCTGAGCGCCAAAGAATTGATGCTTTTGAACTGTGGTGTTGGAGAAGACTGTTGACAGTCCCTTGGACTGCAAGGAGATCCAACCAGTCCATCCTAAAGGAAATCAGTCCTGGGTGTTCATTGGAAGGACTGATGAAGCTGAAAGTCCAATCCTTTGGCCACTTGATGTTAAGAACTGACTCTTTGGAAAAGACCCTGATGCTGGGAAAGATTGAGGGCAGGAGGAGAAGGGGACGAAAGAGGATGAGATGGTTGCATGGCATCACCGACTCAATGGACATGAGTTTGGTTGGAACCCAGGAGTTGGTGATGGACAGGGAGGCCTTGCATGCTGCGATTCATGGGGTCACAAAGAGGTGGACACGACTGAACTGAACTGAACTGAACACGTCTGTATGGAATCTAGAAAAATGGTACTGAAGAATCTATTTAGGGGCAACAATGGAGAAACAGACATAGAGAATAGACTCATGGACATGGGGAGAGGGGAGGAGGGGGTGAGATGTATGGAAAGAGGAACGTGGAAACTTCCATTACCATATGTAAGATAGACAGCCAGCGGGAATTTGCTGTATGGCTCAGGAAACTCAAACAGGGGCATGTATCAACCTAGGGGGATGAGATGGGGAGGGAGGTGGGAGGGAGGTTCCAAAGGGAGGGGACGTATGTATGCCTATGGCTGATTCATGTTGAGGATTGACAGAAAATAGCAAAATTCTGGAATGCAATTATCCTTCAATAAAAGATAAATTAATTTTTAAAAAACCTAAAAAAAAATAAAACAAAGAGTGCTCTTCAATATATTAGTATGCCGGTCTGTTAATGGCTCAGCATGCATATGTATGTAGAATTGTAAAATTTTTGTGTATGTCCAGGATTCTTGCCTGGGAAATGCTATGAACAGAAGAGCCTGGGGGGCTGTGGTCCACGGGGTGGCAAAGAGCTGGACACAACTTAGGACCAAACAGCAGCGACAACAAGGACACCTTTATCCATTCCTCTTCTGGTGGACATGCATGTTGCTTCCATGTCCTGGCTGTTATTCACAGAGCTGCTGTATCCTGGGGTGCATGTCCGTTTGAAATTCATGTTTTCTCTGTGTGTATAGAATTTTATGAAATCTGTCAGAAGTACCTAATTCTGTCTAGAGGATTCAGGATCAAGTTAGAATGGAAAATACTTTAATATGAACTCATACTATCATATCATGTGTCTGTGGGTGGCTTTCTGTAAGCTTAGTAATATTTCTTCTTTTCTTCTCAAATATTTCAATTACATCTTCTTGACCTGCAGATTTATCGAGTATTCTACTCAATTTCTTTAGTAGATTAAAGGACACTAAAAGTCTATTTTGTCTATATCAGGATTAGTAACACAAGTTTCAAGTAATGTGTACATTTCTTCAGCAGTGTTCTTTCCAGTAACCTGAATCTGTTTATACTTTCCTCTTGATCGTTATCTGTTGGATTTGAGGTAATGACTCATTTTTTCCATATTAATATGACACCATGGGTACATACAGTCACACATTTATATCTGTATATGTATATATAAGTATATACATAAATCAATATATGTGTATATGATGTTTCAGAATTGTTGACGTATTTATGCCAGGGTTCAGTTTTCAGCATTTCTAAAGAGACTCACCCCCTTACTCTGTATACATTTGCATATGTGTGTATCCACTCATACCATCCAGCATTTCCAGACCACCTGTGAAGACTAGAGTCCAAAGACCAACACCGTACACTCTGCTATACAGGTGGGAGAATTTAAACATAGCGCTTGACTTCTGATACTACCAACTAGGCCATGGAAATATTTGTTGCTGGTGCTTGGACACTGGCCAGCTGGAGCCCATTTGGAAGTCATGCCTATGTATGGACTAAAACACGTGTTCTATTAAATATCACTTTGGTCTAGCATTCCTTTCCGAGCTCTGGGACCAAATCCGTGAGCTTTGCCCCAACACTTGGAATGTTCTATATCTTGAAGATGGTTGATGTTTCAGACTGTAAACACCTTGAGCACCCTGGGCAGCTGACCTGTGTTTTCTCCCCAGGACAGTGGGGATGGCCCCTCCTTGGAAGCACTATCATCCACTCCTCTCTTGAAGCATAAGAGGCTGGAAGGCCCTCTTTAGATGCTGTGAACAGTTACCACTTCCTGTCTAGCTGTCAATCATCTTGTTCCTGCCAGCACTGCCCTGACGTCCTGTTACCATGAATCCACCACGGCTCAGACCCTGACCACCTCTGATTGCTAGTGACCCAGTCCTGAAGTAAAGCCAGGCCTTCAGTTCAATTGCAGAAGCCCAGGTGTTATCAGAATAGGCACTGTCAGAGTATGCTGTGGCCCGTGGCGGGTTACACGTTCTGTAGGTCAGTGAGTGAAACACAAGCTGCTTTCCCTGTGATGCATGAGATGCTTTCTAGGGTCATCTTTCTTGACCAGATTGGCCCCTCCCATGACAGTAAGGGGGTCTGCCACCCTGCCCCCTGTCCCACGCTGGATTAGGCCTTTATCTCCTTCTCCCCTGAACACCTCTAGAGCATCTCTTTTTGCTTCTTCTGAGAACTGTCTCTGATGGAACTCCTATCCTCTTATAGGCATATGTTTCCCTATAATTAAATTTAATGTGCATATTTGCATGTTGTAAAATGGAGACTGTTTGGTCCACACACAGGCGACGCAGCTGTATATTTAACCAATTTATTTAAACCCTCAGAAATCACACACCACCAAGCAGGACGTGATTAGTGACCAGGAGAGATGAGATGGGAGAGGGAGTGTGAGCGTGAGGAGAGAAGGGTCGTGTTACTCAGGAACCAGGAAAGTCATCTTCGTGTTGTGGATCTTGACTCCATGGAGACGAGGATGTGTCTGGTCTCAGGAACTCTGCCTGCAGGTGAACAAAACAGAAGCAAAGGTTTAGTAGAGTCGAGTCTGTGACGGCTGACAGGGGTGAAGCTCAGGCAGTCGGCTGTACAGGCTACAGGAGCTGGTGGCTGATCCCATGTAAGAATCCTGGTGGGCCCCAACACTCCCCATCTCTGTGATGTTGGGGTCCGTGTGGAATTCTCCCCAGGATGTCCATAGGGGCGACCTTTGCCACTGGGGATCGATCGTAGAAGTATTGATTTCAGAATGCATGTTCAGCCTCTGAGATTGGAGCACACACCTCTAATTCCGCAAGTTCTGTCTTTGGGGTTTTCAACAATCAATGCTTGGATTTTTACTTTATATTGACATCTATTTGGCTAGCGATCTTGTGTTAGAGTCAGGGGAACAGCGACATGAGTGGTTTAGACACACATATCTTAAGATCTAGTCTTTTTCAGATTCCTTTCCTATAATGGTTTTTAAAGTGTGTTGTGTATAGATTCCTGGGCTATACACTTGGGCCTTGTCCATGCAACCTGTATGTAATTGTTGCATCTGCTAACCCCAAACTCCACTCCTTTCTCTTACTAAAACCCCTCCTTTTGGCAACCACAAGCCCATTCTCTATGTCTCTGCATCTCTGTTTTGTAATAACTTCCTTCGTGCCATATTTTATATTTCGCATAGAAGTAGTGGCATGTGATATCATTCTCTTTTGACTTTCTTGCTTAATATGACAATCTTTAGGTCCTTCCATGTTGCTACAAATCCATGCTTTCCTTCTTTCTGTGGCTGAGTAATATTCCATTGAAATCATACACCACAACTTTCTTATCGTATTCACCTGGAAGCTAGTGTTTTTCTTTCCTTTTTACTTTCATTTTTTTCCTCAGCAAAATTTCAGAAACCACACTTTACCCGAGATCTCTGTCATTTTCTGATGTTGTCCTAGTTTAGAAAGTTTAAAGATCTCACGTTAAGAAAATCACCTTCTCAACGGGCATATAATTCAAATGCATGGTTCTGACAGTGGACTTGCAAGGCCTTTAGGTTCTGGCGAATCATGGGAGATTAAACACAGATCTTGCAGGAAACCTGAGCTCACTTTAGCCCCGGCTCTCCTAGAGGAGGGACGTGTGTGTATAGCACTGAGGTCAGGATGACGGGAACACTAATTAATGGCTGCCAATTTGTGGCCTTTCCTGCTTCTCTCGCTGACTCTGGTCTGCAAGATTCCTGCAGGATAAGGCTTTCTCAGCAAAGCTGGTCATCACCAATAAACTAACTAGCTTGCAACATAATATGGCTCAAGAAAAGAGAGATTACCTACCAGAAAAACTTCTCTAGTGATAGAATGTACGGTGTTGGACCAAAAAAACTGCTACATACAAAATTTGGCATAATGAAATCTCCATGTGTCCTTATAGGTTTATTTAATGAAATAACAATAATAACAGACACTTTTCACTTACACTGAAGTGGTTGCAGTCTCTAGAAGTCCACAGGGAGGACAGTCCTCTGGGAGAAAAACAGGAAGAAAAGATCCACCAATTACTACCATTCCCCAGGATTTCCAAAGCTTTTTGTTTTAAGTAAGAGATTATACAAAAGATTATTTATGTAGAACAAAATTTAAATAAATTGATTTGTTTTCTGATAGTATGTTTCTGTATCGGGTACAAGATATATTTAAGAAAAGCATACTCACCGCTTTCAATGAAATTCACAACATTTTCTTCTGTAATACCTTTCTCACTTATTAGCTCATTGAATATGTCCATGACTTCCTGGCTTACACTTACTTTCACTGGAAAAAAACACACGGAATGCGGAATTTAGCTCATTACAACCCAGAGAAATTTCTGAATATAGAACAAAAAGTTCAGTGTCCAAGTCAGATCTTCACTTGGCATAAATTAACCCTCAAACAGTGACCATTCCCCATGACTCAGATATCTGCCTTCTGTCTTAAGAATTAAACCCATCCAGCTCTCGAACTAGACCCTCCCCCCTCCAGCATCAGCAGGGGAACCCCAAATACTCAGAGGAGCTCCGTGAATTTGGGGATCGTCCCATCACTGTATGGAACCGACCTGCTCCTTGACCAACTTCCTAGAACCTGTACCAGCCACGCAGGTCTTGCTCTGACCCAAATACATAGGAAACAGGGTTCTCCCCTGACAGATACACTCTCGCCATGTCAGACATCATAATGGGAGATGATCTATCCTTTAATTAACCCACCGTTCAAACTAGTAGCTTTCTTGCAATAGATACATGTTTTTCCAATGGTATTCAAACCTCTCAGTGATCTGTGTGAGTATTTGGGCAGCTATCATGGTTTCTAGGAACAATGCATTTGAAAGTTTGAAGAGAATAAAGAGTTATTTTATAAGTTTCTGCTCCAAAGCTTAGGATGCATTGGGATGCTGCTATAAGGTGGTGAAATCAAGAGTAGATTCCTTATAACTATGGCTTGAAATGAACTGACAGTTTACAAAATAAAAAAAAAAGTAGAAACCAACACAGTATTCTAATTTTCCTCCAATGAAAACTAAAAAAATAAGAAAAAAGTATTTTGAGTAAAATTATAATTTTTAATTTTTATTTTTGATGTCAACATCTAGGAATTACTTAGAAATGTCTGAGGATCTGACCTCCCCATCCCTACTAACTCCTCTTTCTTGGTAGAATTCGTTCCAGGGTTTTTCACTCACTGAACATAAAGACCTAGGTCCTGTAGACTGTAGAATGGATATTGTCACCACATCCCTCTTTCATGGATAAAGTACTGACAATGGAAGCGTTTCATCACAACGTTGATGTTTACATGAGGGTTTCATACATACCAGCCAATATTACACCACACGGTGACTTCACACATTTTCTATCATCCACGCTGATAATACATAGTACCACAACAGTGTCGGACAGGTAAGCAACTTTAAATATTATTTTTCTACCATCATCTGTTGAGAGAAAAGATACATATGTACCACTCTGCCTGTATTTATTGTCAGAGAGTTTTATTTGGAAAATGAGGGTGTCAGCAAGGGTACATGTGATCTGTATCTCCCTCCACAGGTGACGTGAATGATACAGTTGTTTTGAGCAAGGAAAGCAGGCAAGATATGGTATTCCCACTCTATCACAGAGTTGACCTGACACATTTAAATAGTGGTTACATATATACCCCTTAAGCCATGCGAAATTAAGAAAGTTGTTTATGGCCGTTGTAAAGAATTTAGAGAGTAAATCTTAGGCAGCACTCCCATGGCTTTGAACAGAAGCTGCTTTGACTGTTGAACTTAGAACAATTTCTTGGCGTTTAATTTCATCCACCACACCTTTTATGGAATAAGATATTTTCAGGTTGTTTTTAAACAGTTAATGCACTGATATCCAAACTCATGATACACCCTTGAGATGTTGGTTTGTAAGGCTGTTGTAAATTATCGGTGAGAACTGTATGAAATATTCACCTATGTAAGTTATTCTCATTAAGTGTGTGCACGCTTACTCGCTCAGTCATGTCTAACTCTTTGTGACCCCATGGACTGGAGCCCACCAAGCTTCTCTGTCTAATTGAGTAACACTCACAACTGTGAGGAGACCTCCAAGCTTTCTGTTTGAACCCTTTCCTTGTGACAAAGTAAAGAGCTTGGAAATCTTAGGGACGACAGCCTGCTCACCCCTCTGATTTTTCATAGGCGTAGAATTCAGGTGTGTGCACTTACTGAGGGAAGTTGTGCCAAGATTTCCACCCAAGCATACTCTGGTCAGTGAAACATTCATACTTACACTCAAAAACATAAGTGCCATCATCTTGTCTTGTTCCTGTGACATGTGTTATTTCCCATTTTCCATTCGAACTTAAAAACAAAAGATATTCAAGGTGGGTGATTAAAATAATGAAAATATTTGACTTATAAATAGGATTTTCTTTGTTTCACCCCAATGATAAAGTGTGAGGTGTCACTTCAGTGCCTGTGAACGATGTGATGTTCAAAAGAGAATATGTTTTCTAATTTGAAATCACTATCACGTCAGAAGGATGCCTCGCCTACACATTAAATCTGAACGTAGTCCCAGAGATAAACTGGCAATACTAAGTCAGTCATACTGAAAGTGAAATAAACTCGGAGAAATCTAGAATTTAGGAAAAAATACAAACAATACACCTTTAAAGAAGCACTTCCTGGAAAGAGAGTTGTAGCCATGAGGCCGGACCTTCAGGGTTCCCACAACCCTGCCATGTCTGATGAGAGACGATGATACAGATTAGAGACGAGGATACTGATTAGAGACAACGATACTGACCAGAGACTATGATCCTGACTAGAGACTATGATACTAACTAGAGAATATGATGCTGACCGGAGATGATGATACTGACCAGAGGGTATGATACTGATCACAGACTGATTCTGACTAGAGACTGTGATACTGGTTAAGAACTATTATCGGAAAGCATCATTACAAATTCGAGAAAGAAATGTTTCACTTTATCAAAATACACACTCTTGCCAACACAACACCATAAAAGGATTAAACTCTGAAAGCCACATATACGTATGCACGTATATCAATAAATGCAAACACACATTCAAGCACATATATGCTTATACATGATAAGGAAATTATATGTAAATAGTATCTCATATGTACAACTTCTCTGCTATATAACAGAAGAATTTGACTGTGTTCATATATGTCAG
>JADEYB020000024.1:2588900-2639451 GCA_015832495.2 Alces alces
TAAAAGGGGGGGATCAAATCATCAGACATTTTTAACTCATTCCCACCAGTGGACATTTAAAAATAAAAGCCTCAGTTTTAGTAGAAATGGTTTCTCTTTAATCAGAGGAAAGTCGCCTCTAGATTGTCTTTTTTTTTTTAACAACCCAATTTCAGGCCATGGCTATAAAGAGGCCCCTCTCAACGTCTTCTAATACACTCTAATCACTGTGATGGATGAAGCCCCAAATTCATGGGGCTTCTATGAGTCTTTGGTATTGATGCTGAGGGTGGGGGTCTAGTTACAGAGTTGGACGAGGAGTAATTCTTAAGACAGACAGCAGACATTTATGTCATGTGTTATGGCAACGGAAGATTAATTTATAACAAGTACAGATTTGGCTTGGATACTTAATTTGTTCTACATTCAGAATTTTCCCAGAATCTAAGTGACAAAATTCTGTTTTCTCTGTGGTATTTTTCTGTTACAGTAAATATTGACAAGAGCATCCTGGAGAAACTCCGGGAGCTGCTGAAACAGAAAGGGATTGAAGACAAAAGTATTGAGGAGTTCATCAACAATGGTAATGGAATTATACTTTTCCCTAAACGTATCATTTATCTGATATGTAAATATACTATCAGGAATCATATAAATTCATTAAAATTTCTCTTTTCTATAAGTATAATCTTTTATATGATCCCTTTCTTAAAGAAACAAAAAAACAACCTTGCAAATACTGGGGGGTGATAGTAATTGGTGGATTTTTTTCCCCTGTTCTTTTGATCTTTCCCCAGATTACTGTCTTCCATTTAGATACAAAGTTCAACTCCTGTGTAAGTGAAAATATTCTATTACTAATGTTACTCCAGTGAATAAATCAGCAAGGCCAGATGGTGATTTCACACCTGTCACATTTTGTAGGTAAAATTTGTTTTGGCCCAATCATTTACATTCTGTCAGTTGAGAGCTTTTTCTGTTACATTAGGTAATTTCTCTTCTCTTGAGCCATATTAAATTGCAAATGGGTTGGTTGATTAATGCTGAGCAACTTTGGTGAGAGAGCTTTATCCTCCAGGAATCTTGCAGACTAGGATCATCAGAGAGAAGCAGGAATCCCCACAAGCTGGTGGAAACTAATTAGCGTTCCTGTCATCACTGACCTCATGCATGACCACCTACATCCCTCCTCCAGGAGAACTAGGGTTAAAGAGAGCTCACGTTTTCTATAACACCAGTGTTTAATCTCACTTGAATCTGACAGAACCAGTAAAGGCTTTCTAACCACACTGTCTGAAACATGCATGTGAATTACACGTTCCCCTTCAGAGGAAGATTTACTTAAAATGAGATCTTTCAACTTTCTAAACTAAACCTCAGAAAGCAAAACTGATTTGGCTAAAGTGCGGCTTTTAATTTTCTGTTGAGGGAAAAAAATGAAAGGAAAAAAGCAATGGAAAACTAGCTTCCAGTTGAATATAAGAAAGATGTAGTACATAGGAACAGGCAATATTACTCAGCCATAAAAAAGAATGAAATCACGACATTTGCAGCTATATGGATGGACCTAGAGATTATCATACTAAGTCAGTCAGTCAAAAGAGAAAGATAAATATCATATGATATCACATCTATGTGGAATCTAAAATAAAACACAGAGGAACTTATTTACAAAACAGAAACAGATGCTCAGACATAGACAGCAAACTTGTGGTTGCCAGGGGAAGAGACTTGGGGAAGAGAAGGACAGGGAGTTTGCGATTAGCAGATGCAAACTATTATGTAAAGGATGGATAGCCAAAACCATCTAACAGTACAGCAGAGGGAACTATGTAATACTCTGCAAAATCCTAAACAGGAAGCAAATCTGAACAAGCACAGATATTACTGTATGTACATAGAAACTACATGTTGCATTAGCATAAGCTATTCACTTTTCTGTATCTCTGAAACTAATCTAATATTAGGAATCAACTATAGAGCAATAAACAAGTAAAAATTAAAAAAATTAACTAATGTAGACTCCAAAGAAAAAACTTGTGGCATTAGAGGCATGTGCTCCCATCTCAGAGACGGAACATGCATTCTGAAATCATTAATCCTAGAATCAATGCACAGTGGGAAATGTTAACGTGTATGTACATCCTGGAGAAAATTCCACAGGAATCAAGGTCAACAGCACGAAGACGACTTTCCTGGTTTCAGATTAACCTGATCCTTCTCTCTTCACACTCACACTCCCTCTCCCATCTCATCTCTCCTGGTCACTAATCCCATCCTGCTTGGTGGTGTTTGATTCCTGAGGGCTTAAATAAATTGATTTAATACACAACTGACTTATGTGTACCTGTACACAAAGTCCTCTATTCTAAGAGTCATGAATATGCACATAAACTATCTAGGAACATATACCTTTAAGTGAATAGGTGTTCCATCAGAGACAGTTCTGATGAAGATTAAGTAGAGACATACTAGAGGTGCCGAGGGGAGATGGATTAAAAGGACTAAATCATCCTGGGGCAGGGCAAAGTGTTATGGATTCTCTTACTATAGCAGGAGTGGACAGTCTAGTCAAGAAAGATGTCCCTGGAAAGCATCATATTCATCACAGGGAAAGGAAAGGAGCTTGTGTTCCACTCTCTAAGCTTCAGAGAGAGAAAGTGTCAGATGCCATGGGCCACAACTGAGAAACATGTGTATTCTGACAGCACCAACAATTCTGCAACTAAGCTGAAGGACTGGTATTTCCTAACCGTTGACTCACTAGTAATCAATGTTGGGCAGCATCTGATTCTTAGTTAATAGAGTATCATGAAGTCGGTGCTGTGTTTGCAGGAACAAGATGATTGACAGCTCAGACAGGAAGCTGAAAGTCATCATAACACCTAAAGATGGTCCTCCAGCCTCTTATGTTTCAAAGACCAGGTGATGCTAGTATTTCCAAGGAGTGGACATTCCTGCTCTCATGGGCAGAGCACAGTGAGTAGCTCCCCATGGTGGTCGAGCTGATTACAATCTACAGGATCTAGCAAACACTCAAAATATAGACTTATTCCAAGAGTTGGGCCAAAGTTCAGAGGTATGGTCTAAGAGTTGTGAAAATAACACTAGACCTGAGTGATATGTAACAGAATAAACGTCTTAGTTCCTGCAGAGACATGGCTTCCAAATGGGCTACAGCTGGCCAATGTCATAGGCTGCAGTAACGAATGTTTCCACGGCTTCATTGGTGGTAATGGAGGTCAAGGGCGATCTTTAAATTCTCCCACTTGTGTGCTCGGGCCTGGTGCACGGGGAAGACCCAGAGGGATCGGGTAGAGAGGGAGGTGAGAGGGGGGATCGGGATGGGGAATACATGTAAATCCATGGCTGATTCATGTCAATGTAAGACAAAAAACCACTACAGTATTGTAAAGTAATTAGCCTCCAACTAATAAAAATAAATGAAAAAAAAAAAATAAAGAACATAATGATAAAAAAACTTCTCCCACTTGTACAGCGGAATGTATGCAGTTGCAGTTCTGACTTTCGTCTTCACAGTACATCTAGAAATGCTGGATTGGATGGGTGGGTAAGCACAGAGGCAACCAAGGGCAGAGCAAGAGGGTAAATCTCTTGAGAAATGTTGAAATGCAAGAGTTGGCATGACCAAGTTAAAAATTCTGAAACATCATACACATGTATATAAATTTATGTGTATATATATATACACACACAAACATATATACACATATATACATATGTGTGTGACTGTGTACAACATATACACAAATATACATATATGTGGCATTGTGTGTATTTGTGATAACTTTGTAATTAAAAAAATGGATTATCACCACAAATTCAAAAGATAAAGAATATGAGGGAACTATAAGCAAATTTATGTTTCTGGAATTAATACTGCTGATACAATGCACAGGTAACTTGCATGACGTGTTACAAAAATTAATACGCGATAAACTGAAAATGTCTAATATCCTTTATCTATTAAAGAAATTGAGTAGAATGTTCCATAAATTTTCAGGTCAAGAAGATTTAGTAGAACATTTTTGAAGAAGTAAGGGAGAAATATCACTAAGCTTAGAGAAAGCCATCTGCAGACACGTGATCATACATGGTGGTAGTGGAGATGGTCTAGTCACTAAGTGGTGTCCGACTCTTGGGATCATATTACTTCACATTAAAGTATTTCCATCTAAACTGCTGCTTAATCTGTTAGAGAGAACTAGGTACTTCTGACAGTTTTGTTGACATTTATAATCGCGTAGAAAACAGTAATTCCAAAATGTACATGCACGCCACTGTTGAGTAGCACCGTGTACAATAGCCAGGACATAGAGGCAAGCAATATGTCCATCAACAGAGGATGGAAAAAGAGGCCATTACTTTGCTATTTTTTACTTGCTAAGTCATCTGAGTCTTTGTGACCCCATGGACCGTCGCCCACTGCGCTCCTCTGTTCATGGGATTTCCAAGGCAAAAATACTGGGTTTACACGATGGAACACACCATAGTCATTTGTGGAGATGTGGCTGGACCTACAGACCGTCTGACAGAGTAAACTAAACAGTAAACTAAACAGCGGAAATCAAACAGCGCCTTTAATACACGTATGTGGATTCTAGAGAAGGGGCATGGAGAAACCGGGTTCCAGGGCAGAAATAGAGACAGACACAGGGGAGAAAGATACTGATACCAACGGAGAAGGGGAGGGTAGGATGGGTTGGGAGACTGGGATCCACACAGTATACACTATGGATGTTACTGCTGTTCAGTTGATAAGTTGTCTCCCACTCTTTGTGGCCCCAAGCTCTGTAGCACACCCGTTTTCCTGTCCTTCACCATCTCTCAGAGTTTGCTCAGAGTCATGTCCACCGAGTCAATGATACCGTTCAACTATACCATCCTCTGTCAACTCCTCCACTTCCTGCCTTCAACCTCTCCCAGCCTCTCTCTCTTCTTCCTTCTTCCTTTCGATGTTATTGATACTATCAAACAGAAAACTACGGAGAACCTATGGGACAGCACAGGGCACTCAATTCTCTGAGGTGATCCGATGGGAAGGAAATCCGGAAAACAGGTTGATATATGTATACGGATAAGCTGATTCACTCTGATGTAAGCAGAAACTAACCCAGCAATCTAAAGCAACTATACTCCAACAAAAATTTTGTAACAATTACATACACATATGCATGCTTTCTCATTAAAGCACAGACAAACTGGAGAGCAGTATTTGCTTTACATATGCATGATAATTAAAATAGAAACAGCATTGTACTTCTGTTTATTTCAAATGAGAACAATTTTACAGATTGTGTTGTTTCATAAACAGCTAATTTATGACTCCAATTCCTTACACTTTTCCACTACGACGTGTAATAATGGTGAGACTGTTAAATCTATTTCTAAATGCTTCACCACCAAAATCAACAAACCAGTTACTGTTTTTGTACGTATGAATTGTCTCACAATTCCTTTAAATGGAATGCCTTATCAAGGTGAAGGCACTTCACAGGAAGACCCTGATGGTCCAAAGGTGAGGACTTCACCTTCCAATGCATAGAGCTGTGGGTTCACTCCCTGGCTGGGGAGTTAATGTTACACTGAGGGACCTGTGTCAGAGGCAAAAACCCAAGCCCTAAAACAGAAACAAAACTGTCACAAATTTAATAGTTAAAAAGCAGTCACTATTAAAAAAAATCTTTTAAAGAAAGTGAACACACTTGTAGAATTTGGTGGATACAACCAACAAAGAGAATTTGTCATTTCTGTTCTTGAGTGATATTATGTTGTTCTTACAGATACACACCAAACTCACTCTTCCAACTATGCTCAGAGCATCACTCAAAACCTTCTCTAAAGAAATATTCCCTCTTTCTGAAACAGGACCCCAAACACGCCCTAAGTTCCCATATTTCGTAGTTCTTCATCTACCACTTATAAACAGGGATTTTTGGCAATTATTTGTTTCTTGTATTAATATGCATCTGTCTCCTTTCGTGGGAAGACAGCTTACCGGATGTTGCACTGAGACTGTTTGCTTACTGCTGAATACTGAGGTTCAGGCTCCTGTTGGCACTAAATCTGTATTTATTGGATTCAGACCAAAGCATGGACAGGAGGAATCTTACAGAGCACACGTCTCTAAGATTCACACAGGGGTAAACGTTTCTAGCATGTAGGACATGTAGGTAAACATTGTCCTGAACTTATTTCCAGTTTGTTACTGTCAGATAAAGGAGATGTCCAGGCATTGTGTACACAATGAAACTCACCCAGTGCACACATCTTGAGAAGGGTAGGTATGAAGTTTACTGTTGATATTGGCTCTTGTTTCCAACCTAACATTAGCTAAGACTCACCCATTATTACAGAGGGTGGAGGGATGGAAAACTCCCATACCTATATAGTTGATATTACTACTAACACTCTTGAATTATGGACTGAGTTAAGAGACTCACTGACTGAAACGTCCACAGAGGAATTCAGTTCAGTTCAGTTCAGTCGCTCAGTCATGTCCGACTCTTTGCTACCCCATGGACCGCAGCACGCCAGGCCTCCCTGTCCATCACCAACTCCTGGAGCTTACTCAAACTCATGTCCATCAGGTCGGTGTTGCCATCCAACCATCTCATCCTACCTGTTTTCCTTCTCCTCTTCAGTTCAGTTCAGTTCAGTTGCTCTGTTGTGTCCAGCTCGTTGAGACCCAATGGACCATAGCTTGCCAGCTTTTCCTGTCCATCAGCAACTCCCAGAGTTTACCCAAACTCATGTCCATTGAGTCGGCGATGCCATCCAACCATCTCATCCTCTGTTGTCCCCTTCTCCTCCTGCCTTCGATCTTTGCAGCATCAGGGTCTTTTCCAAGGAGTCAGTTCTTCGCATCAGGTGGCAAGAGAATTGGAGTTTCAGCTTCACCACCAGACCTTCCAAAGAATATTCAGGACTGATTTCCTTTATGATTGACTGGTTAGATCTCCATCTCCTTGCAGTCCAAGGGACTCTAAAGAGTCTTCTCCAACACCATAGTTCAAAAGCATCAATTCTTCGGTGCTCAGTTGAATAATTAACTGTCCATAATTCAGTAAAACTAAGACACACGATGCAATGCAAACAGACATTGACTGATAAATACCAATACCAACATCATTTTTGGTATTGTGCACAGTGGTGTGCAGTGGTTAGCTCAGCTCAGCTTTCTTTATAGTTCAACTCTCACATCCATACATGACCACTGGAAAAACCATAGCCTTGAATAGATGGACTTTTGGATGCAAAGTAATGTCTCTGCTTTATAATGCTGTCTAGGTTGGTCATAACTTTCCTTCCAAGGAGTAAGCGTCTTTTAATTTCATGGCTGCAATCACCATCTGCAGTGATTTTGGAGCCCCCCAAAATAAAGTCAGCCACTGTTTCCCCATCTATTTGAAGAATTAACTGTCCATAATTCAGTAAAACTAACACACATGATGCAATGAAAACAGAGATTGATTGATAAATAGCAGCATGAGAACATAAAAACAGTGGCGCACAATGGTGAGACGCAATGGACCTTTCTCTATGGGACCTGTCCTCTCTGATATCTGCAGGAAATTTCCTCCTGTCCACGTCAACCTGCAAACCTAAAAGTTTCCAAACTCTCAGGAACGTCATGGGTTTGTCACTTTTCTTTTTTTCACATCTCTCTTTTCCTCTCCACCTGGAGAGCTTCGAGGGGTCCTCAACGGCAATACAGGCTCAAAGGAAGATTTGACTGGTGAGGATTTCTAGCAGGAAACCTTGAGGTAAAGTATAGATGCTACCTCCTCTGCTCACATTGAGTATTTACCCTTTGCTTGGGCTGTGTCCACCTCAAAGTGTTTCTCTGACATTTAGTGGGAAAATTGTAAATTTGTCCTGAATGAGACTAATGAGGTACCTTGGGGAGCTATGCTGAAGTGTACAACCTGGGCCACTATTTGTGAGGAATTCCTGCTCCGTGTTATCCTGCTTCTAGATGGGTATTCCTAGAGAACAAGACGGAGGTTTTCCGTCCATGCTTATACATTCCTGTTTGTCTAACTGGGCTTCCCCGTGGCTCCTATGGCAAAGCATCTGACTTAAATGCAAGAGACAGAGGGTGATCCCTTCTTGAAAAAGGGAATGGCAACCCACTCCAGTATTCTTGCTTGGACAATCACATGGACAGAGGAGGCTGGTGGACTGCGGTTCATAGGGTTGCAAAGATTCGGACATCACTGAGGGACAAATGCTGCCATTTATCTACCTGAATCTTGATGTCTCTCTTGTCACCACAGGTCTCAGGGAAGTCACAGTCAAGGTGTACGGAGTCTCCTAAACACACCTGGGCCAGTGACCTCTGGCTTTCTAGAGCCTTTTTCCTTGTCCCCTGGACAGTGCTGATCTGCAACACTTCTTTCAGACCCACACTCCCATGTATGTGACTAATGACTCTTGGACATGGCTCTGAATTCAGGGCTCTTAACAGGCCCTTTGGTCTTTCTTTTCACCAGAAAATGCCCCAATTATACAAATGGTTGCCCAGATTTGCTCACCAAGAAAAAAATCCCCAGGAAACACCCTGAATCAGGACTGCCCTTGGGGTCCAGTGGTTAAGATGCCACACTTCCACTGCAGAGGCTGCCTATTCCATCCCTGGTCAGGGAACTAATATCCCTGGTTGAGAGAAATGACAAAGAACAGGTTCTTTGACTGTTGGAGTGACCTTGAAACTAAATAGGTATTTAACATTATGAATTTTTTCCTCCTCCAAAATTCTAGAAAATACAAGAACTACTGTCTTGCTTTCTCAGTTGCTTGAGTCAGTGAGTGAATGATACATTTCAGATTGTATGGATAAAGGGATGTCTTCAAAGGCAGAGGTGAAATCGCATTGCTGACATACCTTTTCAGAGCATGTTAAGGGGCGCTGGTCAGATCATGCTCTTAGTTATAAGGAGGACAGAGCCTGTTCTGGGGCAGGAGGAGGTGATTAACTTTGTGCTGATGTCCTCCTAACCTCAGAGAAGTAGGAGGACTTCTAACATTCTCTTAGGAAATCATTTAACTATATGAAAGCACACACTCAATTTCACTTTTAGAAAAGAAATGTTAAACCATTACCTCAATGTTAAGGAACTAATACAAGAGTGGAGGGGTGTGTATCCTGGACAGTTTATCCCATTTTGGATCTCAAGATACAAAGGAAAATAAATCTTCCTGACCTGAAATGTGGGAAGTGTATTGTGATATCTCACTCACTGTAAAGGTCAAATGTCCAGATTCATTCAACTTTCTCCTAAAACGATCTGCATGATTAACATAGAAAATGTCATAAAAGTTCAGCCCTGTGAAGCAGGATATTGAAGATGACTTCTGTGTTACCTAGCCTTAGGAGGGACAATCATTGGTTCATGACATGTCATGCCAACACACAATGATGCTATAAAAGTGACACTGATTCTCACCTTCTCCAACCACCGGGACACCCTCACCTTCTGCCGAAGGTCCACGAGAGACGCAAGATGACGGTTCTGTTCCTGACTCTTCTCCTTTGTCTGGTTTGTGCCATCCGAGAAGGTGACACCCCGCAAGACCCTGCAGAGGTACCAGGGATGGTCTGCTTTGGGAGGAGGTCTTGGGTGTGTGTGTGTGTGTGTGTGTGTATTTTGTGGTTTTGCTATGTGGATATTTTGATATGTGGACCCATAAGTAGAACCATGTCCCTCCAACTCAACACTGTTCCACTTACTGGCTCTACACTTGTTCTGTTTTTGTGTCTGCATCATCTCTACTGTGTATTAGTTGACCCTTCATCATTTTTCCTGCTCCTGTAACAGAGAAAGAGGACCAGCCAAACAGCTGGTGGAGTTTTTGCATTTGACACTGGAGATCAAGTTTTCTCAGAAATGTCTCAATGCCTTCTTCTATTCTGACTTCAGTTTTACGCTATCAATTCTGTTTTGTTCAGTCAAGTTAGAAAATGTGTGCTGAGTTGCACAAGGGAAGAGGCTTGTGTCCTGGAAGCCACAGTCCCCAGCAGGGGCTTTGATCCCTTCCTGCAGAATTTGTAAGAGACGGTTCCCACTGAATGCAGAAGTGAGGTCGGATTGTGGGGGGTGGGGGGGAGAGCACAGAGTAAGCTCTGCCGTCGGGGCATCCTCAGGGGGGGTTTCATCACCACTGAGTTTACTAAAGACTCACAGCCCCAAGGACCACTCAGGGAATGTCTACTACACTGCAGACATTTTACTAAGAACATGCAAACTCAGGTGTTTATTTTGAGGAATAAAAATATAGCGAAAAAACAACTGAAAAGTTTCTGCTTGGATATATTGGTTTATAGATATATTAAGTCATAAATATTTATATATTGTATATGTATGCATTTGATAGTATAATTACAACCACACATGTAGATATAGATTCACAGACACACTCACATGTATATATTCTATTCTAGGAGATATACACATCTGTTTTCATGAATTCTTTTAAGGAAACCATATTATTTTCCTCTTTGCCATTTTTCCAGTTTTTGAAATCTATGGCTTTCTAGTGGCAACTCTGAAATCGATTTTACTGAAGTATATTTATGTGTAATTGTATACACTGTTGTGGAGTGCATAGTTCAATGTGTTTTGACAGAAGCACACCTTTTTTACCACCTCCACAGTCCAGAGCTAAAATTCCTCTATCTTAGCCAAAAATCTCCTTATCCTCACCATCAATGTCTCCCCCTTGAGCCACCGATAATACAGATCTGCTTATTCTCTCCTGTTATAGAACTTCAGATGACAAGATTTTCAGTCTTGTATCATATCCCCCTGTTCCTATCACTCCGCATAATGCTTTAAAAATTTATGTCTGTATCTGCATATGCAGGGACTTACCTTTTCCAACCCAAGTGAAAGGATATGGCTTGCATATAAGAAGTTCTGTATATTTTGTGATTATTGGAAAATGGTTTTGTTCTGGGTTGTTTTGAGTGACTTCAATGCAGTTTCATGACTAATGACAACAAATACAATTCATTTTGGACATTCTTTTCCCACCCTGTTCAAAAATTAGCCCAATTCTTTTTGGGTTATTTCCCTTTTGATATTTCTTTCATGTGCATGCTTCCTATGTGATAAATACACCTTCTACACACATGACATAATGTCATATATGAAGTCAGTGAAAGTCTCCTGTTATTTGGCAGGCAACTTATACTTATTATGTAGATATAATTTCCTTATCTCATATAAGCAGATCATATGTGCTTCTGTGTATCTGTGTTAATATAGGTGCATACATTCATGTGTCTTTCAGTGTTTAATCCTCTTATGGTGTTGTGATGGAAAAAGAATGTGTGTTTTGATCACAGCTAAACAATTTTGTCTTAATTTTTAGTGATTTTTCTTATCATATTATCAATGGATAATTGCTAGGATTTTGAGAACCCACAAGGTCTGTCATGATGGCGACACCTCTCTGTTTCCACAAAGTGTTTTTTAAAAAGGTGTACTGTTCTTATTTTTTCCTAAATTCTCGATTTCTCCATGTTTATTTGGCTTTTAACGTGACTTGCTTTGTATTTGCAGTTACTCTTTGGAACTACCGCACAGATTTAAAGTGTATACAAGCCATCTCTGATCCTTGATAATGAGTTGACCTTAGAGAACATATTCTCTTCCGAACATCACAATGCTCAAAGTCACTAAAGTGACATCACACATTTAATCTTTGGGGTGAAACAAAGAAAATCCTCTTTATATGCCGCATTTTTTCATTATTTTAATCATCTACCTTGAATATATTTTGTTTTTTAGGTTGAATGAAAACCAGGAAATAATACATGTGAAATATTAATTTTACTGATCAGAGTATGTTTGGGTGGAAATCTTGGCGCAACATCCTTCAATAAACCCACACACCTGAATTTTACTCCAATTAACAACCAGATGGGTGAGTAGGTTGCTGTTCCTAAGTTTTCCAAACACTTTGTCAGGAGCAAGGGATCAAGCACACAGCTTGGAGGTCTCCTCTCACCTGTGAGTGCAACTCAATGAGACAGAGGAACCTGGTGGGTCACAGTCCATGGGATCAAAAAGAATAAGACATGACTGAGCAACTAAGCACTCATGTACTTAATGAGAATAACACATGTAGATCTGTATTTCATTTGGTTCTAACAGCTAACTTACAACAGCTTTACAAACCTAAGTCTCAAGGGTGTATTGTGGGGCTTCCCTTGTGGCTCAGCTGGTAAAGAATCTGCCTGCAATGTGGGATAACTGGGTTCAATCCCTGGGCTGGGGAAATCTCCTGGAGGAGGGAACAGCTACTCACTGCAGTATTCTGGCCTAGAGAATTCCATGGACTGTAAATCCATGGGTTCACAAAGAGTCAGAAAGGACTGAGCAACTTTCACTTGCGAACCTAAGTCTCAAGGGTGTAGCCTGAGTCTTTATATCGGAGTCATTCACTTTTTCAAAACAATCTTAAAACATCTTAATGCACCCAAGTTATGGTGAATGAAGGTGAATCTAAGGAAATCATCCTGAGTTCAACCATCAAGACAGCTTCTGTTCAAAACAATGGGAATGCTGTTAAGATTTATATCTCTAAATTCTGATAACGGACCTAAGCAACATTTCTGATTTTACACGGCCTAAGGGGTACATATTTGACTACATTTAAGGGTGGTGTTGGAAAAGACTCTTGAGAATCCCTTGGACTACAAGGAGATCCAATCAGTCCATCCTAAAGTAGATCAGTCCTGGGTGTTCATTGGAAGGACTGATGTTGAAGCTGAAAATCCAATACTTTGGCCACCTCATGCGAAGAGCTGACTCAAGTGAAAAGACCCTGAGGCTGGGAAAGATTGAGGGCAGGAGGAGAAGGAGACGACAGAGGATGAGATGGTTGGATGGCATCACTGACTCGATGGACATGGGTTTGGGTAAACTCCAGGAGTTGGTGATGGACAGGGAGGCCTGGTGTGCTGCAGTTCATGGGGCCACAAAGAGTCGGATATGACTGAGTGACTGACTGAACTGAACTGAAGTGTATCAGATCTCTTGTGTGAAGAGGTGGGAGTAAAAAATTCTTGCCTGCTGTCCTAGCTGTCATAACAACTGTAGCATTCAGCCCATCCATGGAGTGAGACGCAGATCAGTCCAGGATGCACCCTTGCTAACACCCTCACTTTGCCATAGTAAATATAACTGACAATACATTCAATGGGCTTGTATATAAGTATCTTTTCTCTCTCACACAGATGAGAGGATAAAAAAACTTATAGTTTGTTACAAGTCCAACGCTGTTCAGACACTGTGTATAGTATACGTGGATGAAGAAGCCATGGAGACACAACTGGTTGAAGTATTTGGTATGTATGACATCCTCGTATTCACATAGACATTATCATGTGTCATTTCCATTGTCAGCACTTTTATCCGTAAAATCAGGATGTGGGGACAATATCCATTATTCAGTCTACAGGACCTAGGTCTTTAGGTTCACTGCGTTAGGACCCTGGAGTGTAATCTGCCAAGAAAGAGAAGTTTGTAGGGGTCAGGGAGATCAGATCATCAGACATTTATAAATAACTCAAATTAGTTGAAATTTTTAAAAAAAGTTACTTCTATTAGAAATAGTTTTTTTTGTGTGTTTTTAATTAGAGGAAAATTAAATATTGTGTTGGTTTCTAGTTTCTTTAAGCAGCTCAATTAATTACTAGCTATGGCTATAATGAGGCTACTCTCAATTTCTTCAGTTTATACCAGTTTCACAATGCACTCTAAGCCATGGTACAGATACTTTTATGATAAGTCTTCATCCTGTTCAATTTTTCAAATGCTTTGTTCTTATGAATGCTATAGTCACCCCAAATACCCACATACAAGCACTGAAAGGTGTGAATACCATTTGAACAACACGTATCTATTTAAGGCAATGTGCTGGGTAGAATTGTGAGTGGGATAACTAAAGAATAGATCTTCTACCATTATTATTGGAGGAGGAAATGGCAACCCACTCCAGTATTCTTGCTTGGAGAATCCAAAGAACAGGTGAGCCTGGCAGGTTACAGTCCATGGGGTCACAAAGAGTCAGACATGACTTAGCAACTACACACAATTATTATGTGTGATGTGGTGAGTATGTGTCTGATAGGGGAAAACCCTCTTTCCTAATTATTTTGGTCCAGAAGACCTGAGGGGCAGGTACAGGTACTAGGAAGCTGGCCAAGCAGTAGGTCCATTCCATAGTGTGATGGATGGAGCCCCAACTTCATGAAGCTCCTGCAAGTCTTTGGGATCTTGATGCTGCTGCTGGCAGAGGTCTACATACAGAGTTGGATGGAGACTAATTGTTAAGATAGACAGCAGACGTCAGTGCCATGGGAAATGACAACTCTTTGAGGATCACTTTACAACAAGTGAAGATCTGACTTGCACACTCAACTTCCTGTTCTGTATTCAGGAATTTTTCTGAGTTCTAAGGGAGCCTGCATTCTACTTTCTGCATGGTGCCTTTCAGTTAAAGTAAATATTGAAGAGGAAGCTTTGGAGAAGTTCAAGAGAAAGGGATTGGAGAGAAAGACATGGTGAATTTCATCAAAAGGGGTAAGGGGATTATACTTTTCACTAAATATATTGTTCACCTGAAATGTAACTACTCTATCCAGAAACAAATCAATTTATTTAAAATTTCTATCTCCATAAATAATGTTTTATATGAACCCTTACTTAAAAGAGGAACAACCTTGAAAATAGAGAGTGGTTGTAACTGGTGGATTTTTTTTCCCTGTCCTTTTTATCTTCCTCCAGATATCTGGGCTCCCTGTGGACAACAAGGCCCACAACAACATCATTGTAAGTGACAGTCATATGTTAATAATGATGTTCCATTAAATAAAGCAATAAGGACACATGGGGGATTTTATACCTACCAAATTTCCTTGATAATAATTTTTTTTTTTTTTTGGTCTCAACAACTTACATTCTATCACTGGAGAACTTTGTTACATTAGGTATTTTCTCATCTCTTGAGACATTTTATATTGACAATTGGTTGGTTGATTCATGCTGAGCAGCTTTGAAAAGAAAGCCTTATCCTGCAGGAATCTTGTAGACCAGAGTGATCAGGGAGAAACGGAATGGCCATGACTTGATGGAAATTAATTAGTGTTCCTGAGCCCTGACCTCATGGTTATCCACACACATCACTCCCCAAGGTGAATGGGGGTTAAAGAGAGCTCACCTTTCCGGCAAGTACAGTGTTTATTTTCACGTGTTTCTGACAGAACATTAAAGGGCTTCCAGCACACTGTCCGAAATGTGCATTTGAATTATATTCCCCTTCAGAAGGTGATTTTCTTACAGTGAAATATATACACTTTCGCCTCAGAAAGCAAGCCTGATCTAGGCTAAAGAGTGGGTGTTAATTTTCTGTCGAGAGAGAAAATGAAAGAAAAAGTACAAAGAAGGACACTAGCTTCCAGATGAGTATGATAAGAAATATGTGGTACGTATATTCAATAGACTATTACTCAGCCACATGAAAGAATGAAATCAGGCCATTTGTAGCAACATACATGGATCTAGAGATTGTTGTATTGAGTGAAGTAAGTCAGAAAGAGAAAAACAAATATCATATGATAAACAGTGCTGTGATAAGCATTGGGGTACATGTGTCTCTTTCAATTCTGGTTTCCTAGGTGTGTATGCCCAGCAGTGGAAGCAACCTAGATGTCCATCAGCAGATGAATGGATAAGAAAACTGTGGTACATATATGCAATGGAATATTGCTCAGCCATTAAAAAGAATGCATTTAAATCAGTTCTAATGGGGTGGATGAAACTGGAGCCTGTTATACAGAGTGAAGTAAGTCAGAAAGAAAAAACACCCATACAGTATATTAATGCATATGTATGGAATTTAGAAAGATGGCAATGATGACCCTGTATGTGACACAGCGAAAGAGACACAGATATAAAGAACAGACTTTTGGACTCTGTGGAAGAAGGCAAGGGTGGGATGACTTGAGAGAATAGCATTGAAACATGTATATTACCATATGCGAAATAGATCGCCAGTCCAAATTCGATGCATGAGACAGGGTGCTTGGGGCTGGTGCACTGGGATGACCCTGAGGATGGGATGGGGAGGGAGGTGGGAGCGGAGTTCAGGTTGGGGGAGACATGTACACCCATGGCTGATTCATGTGGATGTATGGCAAAAACCACTACAATATTGCAAAGCAAATAGACTCCAATTAAAATAAATAATTAAAAAATAAAAAATAAATTAGTTTAATACATAAATTTTTTAAAAAATGTCATATGGTATCACCTATATGTGGAATCTAAAATATGACCTGAAGGAACTCATTTGCAACATGGAAACAGACACACAGACATAGATAATAGATTTATGGTTGCCAAGGGGGAGGAGGATGGTGGTTTTGGGGTTAGCTGATGCAAACTCTTCTATACAGGATGCATTGACCAAAATTCCTACTAGTATAGCCCAGAAAAGTACATGCAATGCTCTGTAAAAACCTAAATGGGAAGGAATCAGAAAAAGAATATCACACATGTATAAATTAATCATTTTGCTGTACAACTGAAATTAATACAACATTACAAGTCAATGATACTCCAGTATAAAATAAAAATGAAAAAAAAATGATTCTTGAGGACCCCAAAGACAAAACTTGTGAAATCAGAGTGCGCTCCAGTCACAGAGCCTGAACAGGCATTGTGAAATCACAGATCCTAGATTCAATTCCAAATGGGAAAGATCTCACCATACATACCTCCTGGGGAAACTCCTACATGGATCCCGACATCAGAGAAATGTGGAATGTTGAGGTCCTCCAGGATTTTGTTCATTGGATCAGCTACAAGCTCCTGTTCCCCGGACAGGACTACTGCCTGAGGCTCACCCCTGTCAGCCATCACGCAGTTGACTTTACTAAACCTTTAGTCCTGTTTTATTCACTTACAGAGTCACTGAGACCAGACACATACTCTTCTGCATGGAATCAAGATCAGCAACACAAAGACGACTTCCCTGGTTCTTGATGAACGCGATCCTTTCTCTCTTCACACACACTCCCTTTCCCATCTCATCTCTTCTGGTCATTAATCAGGTCCTGCATGATGGTGTTTGATTTCTGAGGGTTTAAATAAATTGATTTTACACACACCCAACTTATGTGTATTAAAGTACTCTATTCTAAAAGACACACATAGGCACATTAAATTTAACTATCCAGGAACATATATCTTCAAAAGAATAGGTGTTCCATCAGAGACAGTTCTGATGAAGATTAACTAAAGACGTCCTAGAGGTGTCCAGGGGAGATGGAGGAGAAGGACTAAGCCATCCTGTGAAAGGGGACAGGGTTCTGGATCCTCTTCCTATAGTGAGAGGGGAAAGTCTGGTCAAGAAAGATGTCCCTAAAAAGCATCGTATTCTTCACAGGAGAAGGAGCTTGTGTTCTGCTCTCTGAGCTTCATGGAGAGAAGGTGTAAGATGCCGTGGGCCACAACTGAGGGGAAAAGGGTATTCTGACGGTACCAGCATTTCTGCAATTGAACTGAAGGACTGATGCTTCTTTCTTTTAATTTGTCTTTTAACTGAAGGATAATTGCTTTGCAGAATTTTGTGGTTTCCTATCATACATCAACAAGAATCAGCCACAAGTATACCCATGTCCCTTCCTTCCCAGACCTCCCTCCCATCACCCTCCCCATCCCACCTTTCAGCCTGTTGCAGATCCCCTGTTTGAGTTCCCTGAGTAACACAACGAGTTCCCATTGGCATCTTTTTACACATGGTGTTGTAAATTTCTATGTTACTCTCTCGATACATCTCCCCTTCTCCCTCCTCTCCTCCTACTCTGCCCATAGGTTTGTTTTCTGCATCTCTTTCTCCACTGATGCCCTGAAAATAAATTCATCAGTGCCATCTCCTCAGACTCCATGTATATCTGTCAGTATACAATATTCACATATCTCTTTGATTTACTTCACTCGGTATAATAGGCTCTAGGTTCATCCACCTCAATAGAACAGATTGAAATGCATTCCTTTTTATGGCTGAGCTGTATTCCATTGCATATCCATACCAGGAGGAGAAGGGGACAGCAGAGGATGAGATTGTTTGGTGGCATCACCGACTCGATGAACATGAGTCTGAGCAAGATCCGGGAGCTGGTGAAGAACAGGGAAGCCGCAGTGCTGCCATCCATGGGGTTGCAAAGAGTCGGACAAGGCTGAGCAACTGAACTGAACTGAACTGATATGTACCACAGTTTCTTTATCCATTCATCTGTTGATAGACGTTTACATTGCTTCCACCTTCTAGCTATTTTAACTAGTGCTGCAGTGAACTTTGGGGGTACATGTGTCTCTTTCAGTTTTGATTTGCTCAAGGTATACGCCTAGAAGGGGGATTGCTGGGTCATAATGTGGTTTTATTCCTAGCTTTTTAAGGAGTCTCCATCTTCCTTAGGGTCTGTATCAGTTTACATTTCCACCAGCAATGCAAGAGTGTTCCCTTTTCGCCACACCCTCTCCAGCATTTATTGTTTGTAGACTTTTTGATGAGGGCCATTGTCACTGGTGTGAGGTGGTGTCTCACTGTGGTTTTGATTCGCATTTCTCTAATAATGAGTGCTGTTGAGCATCTGTTCACGTTGCTTGTTAGCCATCTGTTTGTCTTCTTTGGAGAAATATCTACTCCGGTCTCTTTCCCACTTTTTGATTGGGTTGTTTGCCTTTCTGGTTTTGTACTGGATGAGCTGCTGGCACATTTTGGAAATTAATTCTTCATCAGTTATTTCCTTTGCTATTATTTTCTTCCATCCTGAGGGTTGTTGGTAGTTTCCTTTGCCGTGCAAAAACTGTTGAGTTTAATAAGCTTCCACCTGTTTACTTTTCCTTTTGTTTCCATTACTCTAGGAGGTGGACCATAGAAGATCCTGCTTTGACTTATGTCATTAAGTGTTCTGCCTATATTCTCCTCTAAGAATTTAATAGTTTCTGGTCTTCCATTTAGGTCTTTAATCCATTTTGCGTTTATCTTTGTGTACGGTGTTAGGTAATGATCTAATTTCATTCGTTTGCATGTGGCTTTCCAGTTTTCCCAGCACCACTTATTAAAGAGGCTGTCTGTACCCCACTGTAATTTCTTGCCTCCTTTGTCAAAAATGAGGTACCCATAGGTGTGTGGGTTTATCTCTGGGTTCTCTATTTTGTTCCACTGGTCTGTACTTCTGTTCTTATGCCAGTACCATACTGTCTTGATGACTGCAGCTTTGTAGTATAATCTGAAGTCAGGAAGGTTGATTCCTCCAGCTCCACTCTGCTTTCTCAAGACTGCTTTGGTTCTTTGGGGCCTTCTGTGTCCTCATATAAATTGTGACATTTTTGGTACTAGTTCTGTGAAAAATGCCATTGCTGATTTGATAGGGATCACATTGAATCTGTAGATTGCATTTGGTAGTATAGTCATTTTCACAAGATTGATTCTTCCTACCCAGGATCATGGACGATCTCTCCATCTGTTTATGTCATCTTTGATTTCTTTCATCAGTGTCTTTTCTTTTTTTTTTCCATCAGTGTCTTGGAGTTTTCTGTATACAGGTCTTGTGTCTCCTTAGGTAGATTTATTCCTAGATATTTTATTCTTTTTGCTGCAATGGTGAATGGGACTGATTCCCTAATTTCTCTTTATGATTTTTCATTGCTATTATATAGAGTGCAAGTGATTTTTGTATATTGACCTTGTATCCTGAGACTTTGCTGAATATGCTGAATAGTAATTCTCTGATGAGTTTTCTATGTATAGTATCATGTCATCTGCAAATGGTAAGAGTTTTAATTGCTCTTTTCTGACCTAGAATAATTTTATTTTATTATTATTTTTCTTCTCTAATTGCCATAGCTAGGATTTCCAAAACTATATTGAATAACATAGACTACACACCCTTGTCTTGTTCCTGATCTTAGAGGAAATGCCTTTAGTTTTTCACCATTGAGAATAATGTTTGATGTAGTCTTTCACATATGGCCTTTACTATGTTGACATAGGTTCCTTCTATGCCCATTTTTTGAAGTTTTTTTTTTTTTAAAATCACAAATGGATGCTAAATTTTGCCAAAGGCTTTTCCTGCATCTACTGAGATGATCATATGGTTTTTATCTTTCAATTTATTGGTATGGTGTGTAATGTTGATTGATTTGTGTATATTGAAGAATGCTTGCATCCCTGGAGTAAGCCTGACTTGATCATGTTGTATGAGTTTTTTAATGTATTGCTGGATTTTGTTTGCTAGAATTTTGTTGAGGATTTTTGCTTCTATGTTCATCAGTGATATTGGCCTATAATTTTCTTTTTTCATGTTTTCTTTTCTTGGTTTTTGTGTAAGCGTGATTGTGGCCCCATAGAATGAATCTGGAAGTGTTCCTTCCTCTGCAACTTTTTGGAAGAGTTTCAGAATAAATAGGCATAAGTTACTCTCTAAACATTTGATAGAATTCCCCTGTGAAGCCCTCTGGCCCTGGGCTTTTGTTTTTTGGGAAATGTTTGATCACGGATTCAGTTTCAGTGTTTGTAGTTGAGCTGTTCATAATTTCTATTTCTTCCTGGTTCAGTTTTGGGAGGCTGGTCTTTTCTAAGTATCTGTCCATTTCCTCTAAGAAGTTCATTTTATTAGTGTATAGTTGCTCATAACATTCTCTTATGATCCTTTGTATTTCTGTGTTGTCTGTTGTAACTTCTGCTTTTTAACTTCTAATTTTGTTGATTTGATTTTTCTCATTTTTTTTTTCTTGAGGAGTCTGGCTAGTGCTTTGTCAATTTTGTTGCCAATCTTATCAAAGAACAAGCTTTTCATTTCATTAATTTTGCTATTGTTTCCTTCATTTATTTTTCAATTATTTCTGCTCTGATGTTTATGATCTCCTTCCTTCTGCTGACTTTGGATTTATTTTTGTTCTTCTTTTTCCAGCTGATTTAGAGGTAGAGTTAGACTGTCTAATCAATGCTTTTCTTGTTTCTTGAGGTATGATTGCATCACTATAAACGTCCCTCTTAGAACTGCTTTTGGTGAATCACATACGTTTTGGTTCATTAAGTTTTCATTGTCATAAGTTTCTCAGAATCTTTTGATTTCCTTTCTTATTTATTCAATAACCTCTTTGTTATTTCGTAAAGTATTATTTAATCCTGATGAGTTTGTGTTTTTTGGTTTTTTTTTTCCCTATAGTTGATATCTAGCCTCATAGTGTTGTGGTCAGAGAAGATACTTGATACAATTTCAATTTACTTAAGTTTACTGAGGCTTGATTTGTGGCCCAAGATGTGTTCTATCCTGGAGAATGTTCCATGAGCACTTGAAAAAGAAAGTGCATTCTTCTGCATTTGGATGGGAAGTCCTGAAGATATCATTAGGTCCATTTGGTCTAACGTTTCACTTAAGGTTTGTGTTCCCTTATTGATTCTCTGTTTTGATGATCTGTGAAGGACTGATACTTCTTAACCACTGGATCACTAGTAGTCAATGTTGGGCAGCAGCTGAGCCTTGGTTAACTCATAATACCATGAAGTCAGTTCAGTGCTTGGAGGAACAAGATGATTGACAGCTAGATAGGAAGTTGTAACTGTTCACATCTAAAGATGGTCTTCCAGCCTCCTATGCTTCAAAGAGCAGTGGGTACTAGGATTTCCAAGGACTGGACATTCCCACTGTCATGGGCAGAGCACACTGGTCAGCTTCCCATGGTATTTTAGCTGTTTGCAACCTACAATATTGAACACCCTCAAGATACAGAATTTATTCTAAGGGTTGGGCCAAAGTTCAGAGGTTTGGTCCAAGAGCTGGGAAAATAAAACTAGACTCAAGTGATATGTAGCAGAATACATGTTTTAGATCCTACATAGACGTGGTTTTCAAACGGGCTACAGCTGGCCAGTATCAAAGGTAGTAGCAATAAATGTTTCCATGGCTTATTTGGTATTAATGGAGGTCAAGGGCAATGTTCAAATTCTCTCACTTGTATGGAAGAGTGTATGCCATTGGAGTTGTGACTCTGGTCTTCACAGAACATCTAGAAATTCTGGACTGGATGAGTGGATACACAGATAAGCAACTGAACCCAGAGTAAGAGAGTGAATCTCTTAAGAAACATTGAAAGGGAAAACCTTGCATAAGGAAGTAAAAATTATGAAATACCATATGCACTTATATCTATTCATGCATATATGTGTGCATATATAAACGTGTATATGTGTATATTTGTGACAGCTATAGCAATAAAAATGGTTTGTCACCACAAATCAAAAAGATAAGGACCATGAGGAAAGTAAACACAGATAAACACTTTTGGAATTAACACTCATGATGAAATGTACACATTACTTGAAAGACATGTTACCAAAATTATTGCAAGATGAAACAAATACTTCTACTGCTTTTGTCTGGAAAAGAAATATTATATAATTTTCCATACATTTGCAGATCATGAAGGTTTAATTGAAACTTTGTGAAGAAGTAAAGAAGAAATGTCACTCAATTTAGACAAATCCATCCATTGACACATAATGATGTGTGGTGGCTTAATCACTAAGTCATGTCCAACTTTTGTGACCATATGAGTTAATCTTATAGTATTTTCCATTCTAATTTGCTAGTTAATCCCATAGATAGCATTAGGTACTTCTGACAGATTTGCTTAAACTCTATATATCCACAGAAAACCATAATTTCAAAAAGTACATCCACCCCAATGAACAGCAGCACTATTCACCGTAGTCAGGAAATGGAAGAAACCTAAAGTTTATCAATAGAGGAATGGATAAAGTTGTGGTTTTTCCTATTGTTTCTTGCTAAGTCATGTCAGACTCATTGAGCCTCATGGACTGTATCCTACAAAGCTCTTCTACTGATGGATTTCCAGAGCACTAACAATGGATATGCACAATGGAAAACTACTCAGCCATTTGCAGACATGTCAGGGGACCTGCAGACTGTCAGACAGAGCAAAATAAGTCAGAAACAGAAAAACAAAATCATATATTAATGCATGTATGTGGAATCTAGAGAAGTGGCACTGATGAAACTACTTCCAAGTCAGAAATAGATACACACACAGAGAGAACAAACATATGGAAACCAATAGAGAAGAAGAGGGTGGGATGGATTGTAAGATTGGGATTGGCACATACACAATCTTGATGTAGATGTTTGGTCAACAAGTCATGTGCGACTCTTTGTGACTCCATGGACTGCAGCACTCCAGGCCTCCCTGTCCTTCACCATGTCCCAGGGTTTGGTTAAACTCGTGTCCATTGAGTCAGTGATGCCAACTAACCATCTCTCCCTCCGTTGCCCCGTTCTCCTCCTGCCTTCAATTTTCCCCAGCATCTTCCCCTTCTTCTATCTTTATTTTTTGATATGACTGATACTTTGTATACAATAGATCACTATTAAGAACCTACTGAACAGCACAGGGAACTCTACTCAGGGTTCTGCGGTGACCTAAATGGGAAGGAAATCCAAAATAGGGTTGCTATATGTATACGTATAGCTGATTCACTTTGCTGCAGGCAGAAACGATACAACAGTGTAAAGCAACTATGCTCCAACAAAATTTTATAACAATTTTCTCTCTCCCTCTTCCCCCCCGTCTCTCTCTCTCTCTCTCTCTCTCTCTCTATATATATATATATATATATATATATATATATGTATATATGTACAAACATAGCTTCTCATTAACACACAAACATATTAACATCCTGGACAAGAGTCTTTGTTAAACACATACCTGAAAATTAGAATACAAAGAGAATTGTATTTCTGTTTATTTCATATGTTAACACTTTTACAAGTGTTGATTCATAGAGATCTAACTTAAGAATCCAATTTCCTATATTTTCCATTATGAATTTATAATAGCTACGAGATGGTTAAAGCTATCTGTCAATGTTTCAGCACTGCAATCAACAAAGCAGTTACTGGTTTCTGTCTCTATGAATTGTCTCATAATTCCTTTAAATGGAATGCCTTATCACAGTGAAAGCTCTTCAAGGGACTACCTTGATGGTCCAGAGGTGAGGACTTCCCCTTCCAATTTTGAATTTTCAGAGATACAACCAACCATAGGGACCTCTCAAAACACATTTGTGCTTTCTCTTCTTGAGTCCTATTGCATCCTTCTCACAGATACACACTAACCTCACTCTTCCAACTCTCCTCAGAGCATCACTCCAAACCTTCTCAATGGACTTCAATTCCTTGAAGTTCATTCAATTCCTTGAAGGAAGGTCTCAATTCCTTCTTCCGAAACAGGACCCCAAACACACACTAAGTTCCCGCCTTCTTTATTCTTCATCCTGTGACTTATAAACTGGGGTCTGTTTGTCAATTCTTTCTTTCTTCTATTAATATTATTTGTCTCCATTCACAGGAAGACTGCTCGCTGGATGATATTCTGAGTCTCTCTGCATCCTGCTGAATTCTGAGGCTTAGACTCTTCTTGGCACTAAATCTGTATTTACCGAATTCAGGCCAAAGTGTGGACAGGAGGAATCTTATAGAACACACATTTTTTTTTTTGTGATGCACATGTAGGTGCACATGATACTGAACTTATTTTCCTGTCTGTTCCTGTCAGATAAAGGAGAAGTCATGACATGGTGGAGAGAATGCTATGAACCTTCCCCTTAGCACTGCTTTTACAGTGTCCAATAGGTTTTGGGTTGTTGTGCTTTCATTTTCATTCATTTCTATGCATATTTTGTTTTCTTTTTTGATTTCTTCTATGATTTGTTGGTTATTCAGAAGCGTGTTATTTAGAGAGAATGAAACTGTTCTTTCACTCAGCACACACAGCTTGAGGAGGTCAGGTATAGGATTTACTGTTGATATTGGCTCTTGTTTCCAACCTAACATTAGCTAAGACTCACCCATTAATACATAGGGCATAGGGGTGGAAAACTCCCATTCCTATATACTTGAAAAAATAACACACTTTGATCAAGGACTAAGTCAAGCAAATGACATTGAAACACCCACAAAGGAATTGACTGTCCATCATTCATAGTAAAACTAACATGCAGGATTGAAAGAAAACAGACACTCATCGATGAATGTCAGTACTGGAACATAAAAACAAAGGTGCACATTGGCAAGATACAATGGAACGTTTTTCTATGGGACCGGTCCTCTCTGACGTGTGTAGGAAATTTCCTTCTGTCCCTGTCAACCTGGAAGCCTAAACGTTTTCAAAGGATTAGGAAGGACATGCATACGTCACTTTTTTGTTTGTTTGTTTCACGTCTCTCTCTTCCTGTCTATCTGGAGAGCTTCGAGAGGTTCTCAATGGCAATACGAGCTCAAAGGAAGCTCCAAGTGGTGAGGATTTCTGGCAGGAAAACTTGAGACAAAGTATAGGTCTTATCTCCTCTGCTCATACTGAGTGTTGATCTGTCCTTTGCTTGGGCTGTGTGAATCTGAAAATACTCCCTAGACATTTAATGGCAAAATTATACATCTGTCCTGAGTCAGACTAATGGAGGCACCTTTGGAAACTATGTTGAGGTGTACAACCCAGTGAACCATTTCAGAGGAATCCATACTCTGTGTTACCTGCTTCTAGGTGGGCACCCCCCCCCCAAAGAACAAATGGATGTCTTCTTCCCATCCTTATACATTCCTATTTGTCTAACTGGTCTTCCCCGGTGGTTCCAACATTCCAACAGTAAAGAATCTGCTTGCAATGCATAAGACCCAGGTTTGATCCCAGGGTTGGAAAGATCCCCTGGATAAGGAAATGGCAACCCCAACCCGATATTCTTGCCTAGGAGATCCCATGGACAGAGGAGCCTGTCAGGCTACAGTCCGTGGGGTGGCAAAGAGTTGGACACAATTGAGGACAAACACTGTCACTTGTCCGACTGAACCCTGATGTCTGTCTTTCCCTGGTATCACAGGTCTCAGAGACAAGCCATCACTGTCTGGGTGCTCAGTTCAGTTCAGTTCAGTTGCTCAGTTGTTCTGATTCTTTGTGACCCCATGGACTGCAGCATACCAGGCCTCCCTGTCCATCACCAACTCCCAGAGTTTACTCAAACTCATGTCCACTGAGTCGGGGATGACTTCTAGACCTACCTGGGCCAGTGATCTCCTGGCTTTCTAAAGCCTTCCTCCTTATCCACTGGGCAGTACTCACCAGGACCCCTTCTTTTGAACCCACCCTCCCATGCATGTGCCTGAATGACCCTTGGAAAACAGCTCTGGATTCAGGGTCCTTAACAGAGTCAGACCCGACGGAGCGACGGAACAACAACAAAAACAGGTCCTTTGGTCTTTCTTTTCACCAAGAAATGGCCCTGTCATATACCTGGTTGCCCAAATCTGCCCATCAAGAACACAATCCCCGGGACACAACCTGAGTCAGGTCCGCCCTAGTTGTCCAGTGATTAAGACTCCACCCTTTCACTGCAAGGGTGCTGTTAACATCCTGGTCAGGGAACTAAGAGCTCTGGTTATGAAAAAAATAGAAAGAACAGATTGTTTGACTGCTTGAGTGGCCTTGAGAGTAACTAGGTGTTTAGAGTTAGGAAATCTGTTTTTTTCCTTCAACATTCTAGAAATTACAAGAACGATTTTCTTGTTTTCTCACTTGTCTGAGAAACAATTGAGTCCCTGAGAAAATGATACATTACAGATCAGATAGGTCAAAGGGTGTCTGGAAAAAGAGAGATGGAAATGAACTGGTACCATGGTCTCTTCAGACGGGGTTAAGGGGCCTGTGAATGGATCGCCCTCTTAGTTAAAAGAAAGACAGAGCCTGATGTGGGGCAGGAGAGATGATGAACACTTGGTGGTGATGTTTTCAGCACCTCAGAGAAATAGGAGGCTTTCCAAGGGTTTCGCAGGAAACCATTTAACTATGTTAACCACATATTCAGTTTTTGAAATTCAATATGTAGGAAAATATATTTAGAACTATCTCTTCAATGTTATAGAAACAATACAGAGTCGGGGATATGCCTCCTGGACAGTTTATCCCATTTTGGATCTCAAGACACAAAGGAAAGTAAATATTCCTGACCTGAAAGATCAGATGTGTGTTGTTATTTCTCACTCACTCGAAAGGTCAAACGTCCAGATTCACTCAAGCATCTCCTAAGACAATCCCCAAGATTACAATGACAGAATGCCGTAAGAGTTCATCCCTGCCCAGCAGGAGATTGAAGATGACTTCTGGGCAACCTTCATCATAGGAGGGACAACCATTGGTTCATGATGCAACATGCCCACAGAGCGATCCTATAAACAGTGGCACAATTCCCATCCTGTCCATCCTCTGGGTGTCCAACCTCAGCTTTTCCAGAAGAAAGACCACGGGAGACACAAGATGAAGGTTCTGTTCCTGACTCTTCTCCTTGGTCTGGTTTGTGCTGTCCAGGAAGAGGAAGCTGAGCAAAGTCTCTCCGAGGTACCAGGGACGGTCTGATCTGGGAGGTCTTGTGTGTGAGTGTGTGTCCCTTTTGTGATTTTGTTACGTGGATCCATAAGCGGAACCATCTCCCTCCAACTCAGCTCTGCTCCATTTCCTCGCTCTATACCCCTTCCATTTGGTCTCGGCAGCATCTCTACTCTGTATTAATTGATCCTCGTGCATTTTTCCTGCCCTTTAACAGAGAAAGCTGATCAGCCAAGCAGCTGTTGGAGTTCTTGCATTTGACATCGGAGCTCCAGTTATGTCAGCAGAAATGTCTTAATTTTTTCTTTCCCTCTGAGTTCAGTTTTAAATTTATTTTATCATAGTTGCTTTCTTCAGTCAAGTCAGATAACAAGTGCTGATTTGCACAAGCATTGGGAGATTCATGAGGGATGATTCTGGATGAAATAAGAAGATGAGGACTGAAATTTCTCAGGGGGTTTTTGCTGTTAGCTTTCAGGAGAATGGAGAACCTCCTACACTGCATCCAGTGACAAGGCAAAGATCATTGAAAACATGCCTTTCAGGGTTTACTTGTGTCATATTGTTTGATGATACAAAGAGCACAGTAGATTCTACTTTTTTGTCAAGTAAGTAGAAACAACCCAGAGGGAAAACACCTACAAACCCCGAGGCTGAGGGAGGGTGTCTTCCCTGTCTGCCGGGACCTCTCTGGGGGATGTTGAGAGCAGGATGCCCTGAGCTGTGGGGCTGAGCAGGCTCTCTGAGCTGGGGGGCAGCTCCCTTGATAGCCTCCATGGAGTGTCCTGGAACCTTTGCTTAGAATGGGGGTAGGGGGTTCCCAGAAGCTCCACTTGCATCAACTCTTTGAAGGAAAGACAAACACAGCAGAGGGAAGAGGCTCGTGTCCTGGAATCCACAGTCCCCACCAGGAGCTTGACCTCTTCCTGCTGAATTTGTAAGAGATGGTTCCCACTGAACCCAGAAGGTGAGGGTGCGGGGAGAACACACAGTGAGCTCTGCCCTCGGGGCTTCCTCACGGGAGGTTTCACTACCACTGAGTTTACTAAAGACTCACAGCCCCAGGGACCACTCAGGGCATGTCCGATACACTGCAGATGGGTTACTGATGCTGCTGCTGCTAAGTCACTTCAGTCGTGTCCGACTCTGTGTGACTCTGTAGACGGCAGCCCACCAGGCTCCCCCGTCCCTGGGATCCTCCAGGCAAGAACACTGGAGTGGGTGGCCATTTCCTTCTCCAATTCGTGAAAGTGAAAAGTGAAAGTGAAGTCGCTCAGTCGAGTCCGACTCTTAGCGACCCCATGAACTGCAGCCCACCAGGCGCCTCCATCCATGGGATTTTCCAGGCAAGAGTGCTGGAGTGGGGTGCCTTCTCCGAGACGGTTTACTAAGAGCATGCAAACTCAGGTATGTATCTTCAGGTATAAAAACACCAAGAAAAAAGTAGCTAAGAGGTTTTTGCCTGAGGTGATTGGTTTATAGATATATTAATGCATAAATTTTATATATCATATGTTTCATATGTATATATCCATAGTACACTTACAAATTAGCACCACACATACAGATATAGATGCACAGTCTTACATATATCCTATGTCAGGAGATACAACAGTCTGTTTTCACTAATTTTTTAAGAATACCATATTATCTTTCTCTTGGCTATTTATGCAATTTTTGAGTTTTATGTTTGTATTGGCATGAGGCTACTCTTTCTGAAAACAACTTTACTGAAGTGTATTTGGGTGTAATTATATGCACCTCTGTGGATGGCGTACGCCAGTGTGTTTTGACAGAAGCACACCTTTTTCATGACCTCCACAGTCCAGATCTAAAATTCCGCCATCTCTGCCAAAAATCTCCTTTTCCTCACCATTAAATATCTATCCCTTGAGCCACAGGTAATGATGGATCTAATGATTCTCTCCTCTTCTAAAACTTCAGATGACAAGAGTATGAGCCCTGAATCATTTTCCCCGTCAGCATGAATATTTAAAAGTTTGTCTCTGTGTCTGCGTATGTAGGCAGTCACATTTTTCAAGCCAAGTGAGAGGGTATTGTTTGCATAGATAAAATTTTGTGTATTTTGTAGTTAGAGTAAACTGCATTTTCTTTCAAATTTGGTTGTTTTGAGTAACTTCAGTGTAGTTCCATAATGAGTAATAACAGTGAACACAATTCATTGTGGAAACTATTTTCCAAGGTATCTGACAAAAAGTTTATTCAATTTTTGTTGGGTTATTGTCTGTTTAATATTTGTTTCATGTGTATGCTAGGTGGCAAATATACCTTTACTCACACATGATATATATGAAGTCAAAGTCTTTTGTTATATAGTGACATTATATATTTATCATATATTATATATATATAATTTTTCCTTATGCCATATAAGCATATCATGTATATTTATGTGTTTGCTTATTTGTCTATTTGTGTCAATGTGCATGTATGCATGCATGTGACTTCCAATATTTAACCCTCTTATGGTGTTGTGATGGAAGGATAGTGTGTTTTGATAAAATTAAACCTTTCTTTCTCTAATTTTTATGACTTTTTCTTAATATATTCTCTAATGAATCATTGCCTGGGTTGTGAGAACCCACAAGGTCTTTCATGGTGGTGATACATTTCTGTTTCCAGGGATTCCTTTTTAAAAGGTGGATTCTGTTAATTTTTTCCAAAAATTCTACATTTCTCTACATTTATTTGCCTTTCAACACAACTTGCTTTGTATCTGCAGTTTATCTTTGGGACTGCTGCTCAGATATAATGTAAGGAGAAACCATCCCTGTCACATGACAGTGACTTGATCTTAGAAAACACATTTCTTCTCTTTTAAAAGGTCACATTGCTCACAGGTACTCTGGTGACAACTCACACTAATCTTTGGGGAGAAACAAAGAAAATCCTACCTGTATGTCAAAGGTTTTCATTGCTGTGATTAACCACATTGAATATGTTTTGTTTTTAAGGGTGAATGGAAAATGGGTAGAAAAAAACGTCAGGGGAATAAAGAAAGCCAGCAACACTTGTACTATTGAGTGTTAAGTATGAGAGTTTCACTGGTCAAAGTACATTTGGGTGGAAATTTTGGCACAACTACATTCAACAAGCTCACACATCTGAATTCTACTCCTGCTAACAATCAGAGGGTTGATCAGGCTGCTGTCCCTAAGATTTCCAATCAGTTTACCTTGGCATGAGACAAGGGTTCAAACACACTGCTTGGAGGTCTCCTCCCAAATGTGAGTGTCTCTCATTAAGAATAACCTGTGTAGACCTCTATTTCCTTCAGTTCTCATAGACAATTTACAACAGCCTTACAAACGGACATCTCGAGGGTCCATTATGAGTCTGCACATCATTGTCATTCACTTTTTAAAAACAGTCTTAAGACATCTAAATCTGACCAAGGTTTGGTGGATGTACTTGAATCTAAGGGAACTATTCTGAGTTCAATCATAAAGGCAGCTTGTGTTCAAACCAATGGGGGTGCTGGCTAAGATTTATATCCCTGAATTCTTTATAATGACATGAACAACATTCCTAATTTTACATGACCTAAGGAGTACATATTTGACTACAATTTACCTGCATCAGGTCAATTGTATGAGAAGGTGGAATGAAAAAGTCTTGCCTGCTTTCCTTCATAACAATTGCAGCATTCAGCCCACACATGGAGTGAGACCCAGATTGGTACAGGATGGACCATCACTAATATCCTCAATTTGCCACCGTAAATATGATTGACAATAAATGAAGGTAGGGTTGTATATATATATCTTTTCTCTCTCTCACAGATGAGGGTGCAAATGTATTTGAAATTGTTTACAAGTACAACAAAGTTTTGGTAGCATGTGTTGATAACGTGTATGAAGGTGTGAAGACAAGATTTGCTGTAATATTTGGTATGTATGATACTGTCATATTCACATCCAAATTCTCATGTAACATTTCCACTGCCAGTACTTTTATTCAGAATATCAGTGTTTGGTGAAAATATCCATTATGCAGTCCACAAGGCCTGCCTCTTTGTTCAGTGAGTTGAGGACCCTGGAACAAAATTTACCAACAAAAAGGAGCTGGTACAAATGGGGAGAATCAGATCATCAGCCATTTCTAATAATTTTCACTGTCAATATTAAAACATAAAAAATTGAGTTTTACTAAAAATATTTTTAATTTGTTTTTATTTTTAATAGGATAATTGCAATACTGTGTTGGTTTCTAGTTTTTCCTTTTTAACACTCTCATTTCAATGATGGCATCAGTGAGGCTTCTCTCAATTTCTTCATGTTATAGCAGTGTTCCAGTGCACTCTAAGCCTTAGAACAGAAACTTTTACAATAAATCTTCATCCTGATCAATTTTTCAAATGCATTGTTCTTATAAACATTGACATCACCCCACATCACCACATAGAGGTACTGAGAAATGTGAATACCGTTAGCAGAAGATGAGTCTATTTCTGAACAGGTATTGAGGGAAAGCGTGAGTTAATTAAACACTAAATCATCTCCCATTATCATGTGTGACGTGGTGAGTGTGGTTCTGTCAGAGCAGAATGGTGTTTCTTATTTATTTCGGTTCAGAATAAGACCTGCATGTCCGATACAGGTATTAGGAAGTAGGTCACGGAGCAAGTGGGATATATCCTGCAATGGATGGAGCCTCAAATTCATGGAGCTCCTTCAAGTCTTTGGGGTCCTGCTGTTGATGCTGGTGGGAGTCTAGTTAAAGTTCGACAGGGATTAATTGCTAAGACAGACAGCAGACATCTGTGTCATGGGAAATGGAAACTGTTTGAGGGTTAATTTATATCAAGGGAAGATCTGACTTGCATATTCAACTTTTTGTTCTGCGTTCAGAAGTTTCTCTGGGTTCTAAGGGGCAAAAATTCTGCTTTCTGTGTGATGTTTCTCTGTTAAGGTAAATGATATTGAAGCTGAAGCCTTGGAGAAGTTCAATGAATTGGTAAAAGAAACAAAGATTGAAGATAAAAATGTTTTGAATATCATCGAGACTGGTAATGAAATGATACTTTTTCCTAAATATATAATTTCCTTGACATGTAGATATAGTAACAGGAAACAAGTCAATTTATTCAAATTTTCTTTGTTCATAGATAATGGTTTTCATAGTCCCTTACTTAAAAAAAAAAAAAAAAAAAAAACCCGCCTTGGAAACCCAGGGCAATGGTAGTAATTGGTGGATAATTTCTTTCTGTCCTTTTGATTTTCCTTCAGATGAGTGTCCTCCCTGTGCAAAACTACGGGATTCAAAATAAGGTGAGTGTAAGTGAAAATGGTCTCTTACTAATGTTGTTCCACTAAGTAAGTCAAAAAGCACATGTAGTGATTTCACACCTAGCAAATTATTCAGGTAAGGATCATATCCCAAACACGTACACTCTATCCTAAAGAACTTTGTCTGTTACATAAATTAATTTCTCTTCTCTTGAACCATATTAAATTGCAAGTGGGTTGGTTGATTAATGCTGAGCAGCTTTGGTGAGAGAGGAATCCTGCAGGAATCTTGGAGACCAGAGTCATCAGAGAGAAGCAGGAATCCCCACGAGTTGGTGGAAACTAATTAGTGTTCCCGTCAGCCCTGACCTCATGGCTGTGTGCACACACTTCCCTTCTCCAGAGGAAACCGGCATTGAAGAGAGCTCAGAATTTATTTCTACAAGATCAGTGTTTAATCTTACATGATTCTGACAGAATCTAAAGGCCTTCCAACCACACTGTCTGAAACATGGATTTGAATTCTATTCCTCTATCAGGGGCTTCCCTGATAGATCCGTTGGTGAAGAATCTGGCTGCAATGCATAATACTCTGGTTCAATCCCAGGGTTGGAAGAAGCCCTGAAGAAGGGAAAGGCTACCCACCTCAGTATTCTTGCCTAGAGAATTCCATGGACTCTTTACTCCATGGGTTAGCAAAGAGTCGGACACAACTGAGTGACTTTCACTCTCCCCTTAAGGAGGTGATTTTCTTAAAGTGAGATCTTTAAACATTCTAAACTAAGACAGCCTCAGAAAACCACACTGCTTTAGACTAAACTGTGGTTTTTAATTTTCTGTTGAGAGAAAAATTAATCAAAGAAATAGGCAAAAGAAAACCCACTAGCTTCCAGATTAATATGAAAAAATAATGTGCTTCATATACTCAATAAAACATTACTCAGCCATAAAAAAGAATGAAATCATGCCATTCCGAGCAACACGGATGGATGAACAGATTTTTAATCTGAGTAAGTCTGAAGGGGAAAGACAAACATCACATGATATGTGATTCTGTGCCACATTATATGTGTCATCTAAAACTCATTTACAATATAGAAATGGACTCACAGACATGGAGAACAGGCCTGTGGTTGCCACAAGGAGGGAGGGGTTTGGTGAAGAGAAGAACTGAGAGTTCAGGAATAGCAGATGAGAAGTAATATATCCAGGATGGAGAGACAAAAAGATCTTATTGTACAGCACAGAGAACCACATGCAATACTCTGAGAAAACGTAAATAGGAAAGGACTCAGAAAAAGAATAGATATTCATGTATTTATGTTTAAACTAATCACATTGATATACCCCTGAAACTGACATATCATAGCTAATCAACTATAGTCCAATGTAACATAAATATTAGAAAAGGAATTCTTGATGAACCCAAAGACGAAACTTGTGTGACTAGACTAGGCATGCACTCCACTTACCGAGCCGGAACATGCACCCTGAAATCATTATTCCTACAATCAATCCCCAGTGGCAAAAGTCACCCCATATGGACATCTTGGGAGAGATTCCACACAGACACCCGCCTGTATCACAGAGATGTGGAGCAGTGAGGCCCACCAGGATTCTGACATTGGATTAGCTACCAGCTCCTGTACCAGGGACAGCCTACAGCCCGAGGCTCACCCCTGTCAGCTGTCACACAATCAACTCTACTAAACCTCTGGTTCTGTTTTATTCACCTACAGAAAGAGTCACCTAGACCAGACACGTCATCTTCTGCATGGAATCGAGATCAACACCACGAAGATGACTTTCTGGTTCCTGATTAACAGAACCCTTTTTTCTCTTTACACTCATACTCCCTTTCACATCTCATCTCTCCTGGTCACTAATCATGTCCTGCTTGGTGGTGTTTGATTTCTGAGTGTTAAACAAATTGGTTTAATACACACCTAGGTTATGTGTGTCAGTACTGAAAGCCCCCCATTTTAAAGACACACAAATAAGCATGTTAAATTTAACCATCCAGAAACGTATCTCTTTAAAAGACAGGTGCTCCATCAGAGACAATTCTTAGGAGGAGTAAACGGAGATGTCTTAGTGGTGTCCAGGGGAGAAGGAGAAAAAGGACTAAAGCATCCTGGGACAGGGGACATGGTTATAGATCCTTTTACTGCAGTGGGATGGAATGGTCTGCTCCGGAACAATGTCCCTAGGAACCATCTACTCGTTACAGGGAAAGGAGCTTGTGTTCCACCCTCTGATCTCCATGGAGAGAAAATGGAAGATGCCATGGGCCAAGACAGGATAAATCAGTATTCTGACAGCACCGGCCCCTCTGCAATTGAGCGGAAGGGTTGATGTTTCTTACCTTTTGCATCACTACGGATCAAAGGTGGGCAGGAGCTGAGCCTTGGTCAATCCATAAGACCATGAAGTCTGTGCAGTGTCTGCAAGAGCAAGATGATTGACAGATTCAGACAGGAAGTTGTAATGGTTCACAATATCTGAAGATTGTCTTCCATCCTCTTATGCTTCAAAGAGCAGTGGATGCTAGGGTTTTCAAGGACTGGGCATCCCCACTGTCATGGACAGAGGATGCTGCGTAGCCCCCGCAGTTCTCGCGATGCTTACAGGATACAAGATCACCCACCCACAAGGTTTAGATGGTTGAAAACCCATATTGCAAGGGTTGGATGAAAGCTCAGAGATTTGATCCAAGTCCTGAGAAAATAACACTAGACCTGAGTGATATTTAGCAGAATAAATATTTAAGTTCCTACAAAGACACAGCCTCCAAATGTCTACAGCTGGCCAATGTCAAATGCACCAGCAATAAATGTTTCTATGCTTTAGTGCATAGTAATGAAAGTCAAGGGTTTTCTTTAAGTTTGCCCACATGTATAGCAGAGTGTATACAGCTGGAGTTCTGGTTTTGTCTTCACAGTACATCAAGAAATGCTGAATTGGATGGGTGGATACACACAGAGGCAAGGGAACAGAGGAAAGACAAAAACTCTTAAGAGATATTGAAAGTCAAGACCTCACATATACAAGATATAAATACTGATACATCTTATATACATATATATATATATATATATGCACACGCATATGTGAGTGACTTGAGTATTTAGATAACTATATTTATTGAGAAAATGGATTTTCACCACTAACCACATAGATAAATAGGATGAGAAAGCTATAAACAGGTTTATGTTATCAAAATCAATGCTCTTGATGAAATGGACACATTGCTTGAAAGATGTATTGCTGAAATTCATACTTGATAAAACAGAAAGTTTCTACAGTCCTTTATCTATTAAAGAAATTTAGTAGAATGCTCCATAAAGTTGAAAGTTAAGATGACTGAACTCAAAACCAAGAATTAGAGAAGAAATATCATGAAGCTTCTAGAAAGCCGGCCATAGACACATGATCATATGAGTTCATACATTGTTTTACATTCTAATTTGCTCCTTAATTCCCTAGACAGAACTAGGTAATTCTGACAGATTTGGCAAAATTCTGTATACCCAGAGAAAACCATCATTCCAAAACGTACATGCACCCCAATATGCAGCAATACTATTTACAATAGCCAGGATATGGAAGCAATCTAAATGTCTACCAATAGAGGGATGGATAAATAGGTGGTTGTTGTTGTTTAATCACTAAGTCATGTCAGACTCTCTGTGACCCCATGGGCTGTAGGCCACCAAGCTCCTCTGTCCATGTGATTTCCCAGGAAAGGATAGTGTATATATTCAATGGAATACTACTGAGCCATTTGCAGAGATGTAGATGGAACTAGAGACTGTCATATAGCGTGAAGTAAGTCAGAAAAAGAGAAACAAATATCATATATTAACTCATGCATTGCATGTGGAATCTAAAAACGTGGTAAAGAAGATCCTAGTTCCAGGGCACAAATACAGACACAGATGCAGAGAACAAATCTATGGACACTTAGGGGGAGGGGGAGGGCGGGATGGATTGGGAGGTGGGGATTGACACAAATACTCTATTAATATTATGTATAAAATAGATAGCTAATGAGGCTCTATGAGAGCACAGGGAACTCTACTCAGCACTCGTGGTGACTTAAAGGGGATGGAAATTAAAAAAAAAAAAAGAGTATAGATGTACATGTGCACCTGATTAACTTTGCTGTAAGGCAGAAATTAACACAACAGCGTAAAGCAATTGTACTCAAATAGAAGTCTTATAACAAGTCTATATATATATATATATATATATATATGCATGTTTTTCCATTAATGCACAAACAAATGAATGCAATTAACAGCAGTCTTTTTTAAAACATGTGTGAGAGTTAAACTATAAAGAGAATCATATTTCTGCTTAGGTACTACTACTTCTACAGATTGTATTGACTTAGAGATCTAATTTATAAATTCAAGACCTATATTTGCCATTATGAATGTATCATAGCTACAAGATGGTTAAATTTATTTCTAAATGTTTCAACACCACAATCAACACACCAATTAATTTTTTATTATTGTCATCAACTGTGTCATAATTTCTTCAAATGGAATGCCTTATCAAAGTGAACACACTTCTGTGGACTTCCCTGAGGGTCCAGTCATTAGCACTTTGCCTTCCAAAGTAGGGGGTGCTGGTTCAATTCCTGATTGGTGAGCTAAGATCCCATATGCCTCGCAACCAAAAGACCAAAATATAAAACAGAAGCAATGGTGTAACAAATTCAATGTGTGTGTGTGATGTTAGTCACTCATTCCCGTCTGACTCTTTGTGACCCCATGGACTGCAGCCTGCCAGGTTCCTTTGTCCATGGAAATCTCCTGGAAAGAATACTGGAGTGGGTTGTCATTTCCTTTTCTGGAGGTCTTCCCAACTCAGGGATTGAACCTGTGTCTTTGGCATTACAGGCAGACTCTTACAGTCTGAGCCACAGGGAAGCCCATTAAGCAAGATCAGGCACAGTCAGGGAGGTATAGCCATAGAATTTTGATAGATACAACCAACCAAGGTGACCTTTCAAATCAATCTGTAATTTTCTCGAGTTGTGCTGTGTTCTTTTCACTGCTTCACACTTGACTCAGCCTTCCAACTATCCTCAGTTCAGTTCAGTTCAGTCACTAAGCCGCGTCCGACTCTTTGTGACCCCATGGACTGCAGCACGCCAGGCTTCCCTGTCCTCACCAACTCCTAGAGCTTGCTCAAATTCATCAGGTGGCCAAAGTATCAGGGCCTCAGCTTCAGCATCAGTCCTTCCGATGCATATTTGGGACTAATCTCCTTTAGGATGGACTGCCTGGATCTCCTTGCAGTCCAAGGGACTCTCAAGAGTCTTCTCCAACACCACAGTTCAAAAGCATCAATTCTTTGGGGCTTAGTTTTCTTTATAGTCCAACTCTCCTATCCATACATGACCACTGGATCAACCATAGCTTTGACTAGATGGACCTTTGTTGGCAAAGTAATGCCTCTCTTTTAATATGCTTTCTAGGTTGGTCATAGCTTTTCTTCCTCAGAGCATCACTCGAAACCTTCTCTATGGAAGGTTTTATTCCCTCGTTACCAAACAGGTAACAAGTTTTATTCCCTCGTTACCAAACAGGAGCCCAAACACACTCTAACTTTCCACTTTCCATTTTTATTTAATTTTTAAAAAATTCTCATCCTACAGCTTCTAAAGAGGGATTTACTTGGCAATTCTTTGTTGGCTTGTATTCATATGTGTCTGATTCCTTTCACAGGAGGCAGCTCACTGGAAGATGTACTGAGTCTGTCTGCTTCCTGCTGAATTTTGAGGCTCAGCTCTTGTTGGCACTAAATCTGTATTCACTGAATTCAGGTCCAAGTGTGGACAGGAAGAATCTTACAGAACACGTGATCTTTATGATGGCTCTATAGGGCTAAGTGTTTACAGCACACTGTCCTGAACTTATTTCTAGTCTGTGACTGTCAGAGGAAGTAGAAATCAAGACACTGTGCAGAGAAATGCAACTTTTCTCTGACTCCTTGCACACAACTTCAGAAGGGCCGGTCAGGGGTTTACTGTTGCTGACGATGGCTCTTGTTTCTAACCTGATATCAGCTAACACTCATCCATTATTCCAGTAGTGTGGAGGAGCTGGAAAACTCCAACTCCTATATAACTGATATTAACAACACACTTTGACCAAGGACTACATCAAGAGGCTGATTGATTGGAACGCCCAGAAAGGAGGGAAGCATCCATCATTCAGAAAACTAACATGTGTGATGAAAAGAAAACAGACACTGACAAATACCAATATGGGAACATTAAAACCACAGTGCACAGTGCTGAGACACAATGAGACCTTTCTCTATGGGATCGGTCCTCTCTGACATTTGTAGGAAATTTACTCCTCTTCGAGTTAACCTGCAACAAGTCAAAAAGTTTCCACAAGGATTAGGAAATTTATGGAGATGTTACCTTTTTCCTTTTCATATTTCTCTTTTGCTCTTCTCCTGGAGAGCTTCGAGAGGATCTCAGTGGAAAATACGAGCTCAACGGAAGCTCCGAGTGGTGACTATTTTTAGCAGGATCACTTGAGACAAAGGATAGATATTACCTCCTCCACACACTGGGTGTTGATCTGTCCCTCACAGGGGCTGTGTGCACCTCAAAATGTCTCCCTGACATTTAGTAACAACTGATCCTTCTTTCCTGAGTCAGACTAATGGGGCAGCCGTGGGAGCCATGCTTAAATCTACAGCCTGGGTTGACTATTGAGAGGGGCCCTCCTCTCTGTTACCCTGCTTCTAGCTGGGGACTCCCTAGAGACCAACATGCACGTGTATCTTCCATCTTGGTACATTCCAGTTTATCTAACGGAGCTCTGATGGCTCTCTTTCCCTGAGGTCACAGGTCTAAGGGACAGTCACAGAGTCGGGGTGTGGGGTGACTTCTAAACTCACTTGGGGCCAGGGTACTCCAACATTCTAAGCCTCCTTTGTTGTCCAATATAGTTGTTAACGAGGACCACTTCTGCTAAAGCCATCCGCCCATGTGTGTGACTGAATGACCCTTGGCTCTGGATCCAAGATCCTTCACAGGTCCAGCTGGAAATAAACTGCTGACAAACTTCCTCAGGCACGAGGTGAAGGACCATTGATCAGGTCCTCCTCTTAGTTTTAAGACGGACAGAGCATGCTGTGAGGCTGGAGGAAGTGATAAAGCCTTTGTTTTGACATGCTTGTCACCCCAGAGAAATAGGAGGCGTTCCAATGGTCGCGTGGGAAATATTGTTCTGTTTATTAAATGGCACACTCAATTTAATTTTAGAAAACACATGTTAAACTATCTAAATGTTAAGGAAACAATACAGGAGTAGGGGTATATGTACTTGGACAGCATATCCCCAGTTTGATCTCAGGATACAAAGGAAAATAAACATTCCTGACCTTGAAATATCAGATGTGTTTTATGATTTCTCATTCACTCTAAAGGTCAGATGTCCAGATCCCCTCAAGCTTCTCCTAAAACAATTGTCGTGATAAAAATGACAAAATGGCATGAGAGATGGCTGCTGCCAAGCAGGATACTGAAGATGACTTCTGTGTAAACTTGGTCTTAGGAGGAACAACCACTGGTTCACGGCACATCACGCCAGCATATCAGTCCTACAAAAAGTGGCACCCATTTCCATCCCCTCCAACCACTGGGATACTCTCAGCCTCGACAGAAGAAAGACTACAGGAGCGTCAAAATGAAGGTTGTGTTCCTGAGTGTACTACTTGTCGTGGTTTGTGCTGCCCAAGAAGAGGAAGCTCAGCCAAGCCTCTCGGAGGTACCAGGGATGGTCTGATCTGGGAGCAGGTCTTGGGTGTGTGTGTGTGTGTGTGTGTGTGTGTGTGTGTGATCCTTTCATGGTTTTGTTATGTGGATCCATAATGTGAGCCATCTCCCTCCATCTCAACATTGGTCCACTTACTGGCTCTATACCTGTCTGTTTCATGTCTGTTTCATCTCTACTGTGTATTGGTTGCCTCTTTTGCATTTTTTCTGCTCTAGTAACAGAGAAAGAGGATCAGTCAAACAGCTGTTGGATTCGAGATCCTGCATTTGACAGCAGAGCTTAAGCTCTCTCGGAAATGTGTCAATTGCTCCTTTCACTTTAACTTCACTTTTACTGTATTTTATAAACCCTACTTTGTCCAGCCCATTTTGAGTATGTCTCTGATTTGCACACCTGATGGGAAACTCATGCCTGATGAGGCTGGAGGAAAGAGAAAAACAGGGACTACAGTTTCTAAGGGGAATTTTGCTGTTAGCTTTCAGGGCAACGGAGAACCGTGTACATTGCATCCAGTAACCTGGAGAAGATAAAGTCCAATGGGCCATTCAGGGTTTACCTCAAGAAACTTCTGTCTAATGATGAACTGGGCACAGTAGACTTCTATTTTTATGCCAAGTAAGTAAAAATTGCCCGGAAGGAAAATACAGGTAAGCCCCGAGCCTCAGGGAGGGTGCGTCTTCCCTGTCTGCAGGGAGCTCTCTGGATAATGTTGAAAGCATGATGCCCTGAGTGTTGTGGCTGAGCAGGGTCTCTGAGCTGGGGGCGGGGGGGGGGGGGGGGGTTGAAGTTCCCCTGAGAGCTTGCAGGGAATATCCTAGAGCCTTTTCTTCACTGGGGAGGGGGGTTCCCAGAAGCTCCACCTGCATCAGCTCATTAAAGGAAAGAGGGAAACATATATAATGTCCCTATGTCATATAAGCATATCGTTTGTGCTTGTGTATGTATACGTCTCAACGCTGGGGTGTTCCATTGTTTCATCCCCTTACGCTACTGTGATGGAAGAAGAGTGTGTTTTCATAACATTAAATATTTCCTTCCCTAAGTTTGTGGCTTTTTTCCTATCACGTTATTTAACAAATCATCACCAGGGTTGTAAGAACTCCCAACGCCTGTCAGGTGGCCACAACTCTCTGTTTGCAGGAAGTATATGTTAAACAGGTATTCTTTTATTTTTCTAAAATTCTAGATTCTTCCATATTCAGCTTTAAACACGGTTTATTTTGTATTTGTAGTTGATCTTTGGGACTATGGCTCAGATTTAATCAACAAGCCATGCTTGTCCCTTGAAAGTGACTTGCCCTTAGAGAACATATTTCTTCTCTCTTGAAGGTCACATTGGGTATAGGCACTGAGCTTATACGTCACACTTTACCTTTGGGGAGAAGCAAAGAAGATCCTATTTATATATGAAATTTTTTCATGACTTTAATCGACTTGCTTGAATGCGTTATGTTTTTAAGACACAAGGGAAACTGGGAATGTAAACACGTCATGGGAATACAGCAAGATGATGGCACTTTTGCTGTTGACTTTAAATATGTGTGTTTCACTGGTCAGAGTTAGTTTGGGTGGAAATCTTGACATAACTTCCTTCAGTAATCCCACACACATGAATTCTACTCCTATGAGCAGAGGGGTGAGCATGTCCCAGTCCCTAAGATCTCCAAGTATTTTATTTTGTCACAAGACAAGGCTTCAAACAAACATCTTGGAGGTCTCCACCCAATGATGAGTGTTATCCAATGATATAGCATGTGGAGACCTGTATTTCATATGGTTCTTACAGATAATTTACAACAGCCTTATGAACTGATGTCACCTGAGTGAGTCTAAAGTATGCACATCAGTATCATTCACTTAAAAAAAAAAATCTTAAAACATCTTAATCCATCCAAGACTCAGTGGATGAACATAAATCCAAGGAAATAATTCTGAGTTCAGTCATCAGAGCAGCTTCTGTTGAAAGCCGTGGGGAATCTGGCTAACATTTATATCCCTAGGTTCTTTATAACAGCCCCAAAATATATTCCTAATTTTACGGGGCCTAAAGGGTACATATTTGACTACAACTTAAGTGTATCCAATCAACTGTATGAAAACTTGGGAATGGAAAAGTCTTGCCTGTTTCACTTGCTGCCATAACAACCGTAGCATTCAGCCTACCCGTGGAGTGAGACACAGATCTATATACCATGAACCATTACTACCTCAAAATGTCACAATACATCCCACTGATGATACGCTGAGGCAAGGTTGTATATATGTATCTTTTGTCTCTCACAGGTGAGGGTGAAAATGCATTTGAGGTTGTTCATGTGTCCAAAACCGTTCTGGTAGCACATAACATCAATGTGGATAAATACGGCAAGAAGACAGTACTGACTGGACTATTTGGTACGTATGACATCCTCCTGTCCACATGGACATGATCATGCAACATTTCCATCATCTGCATTTTTGTCCATAAAATCAGTATGTGGTGACTAGATCCATTATACCCATGACTCACTCTACAGGACCTAGTTCTTTTCATTCACAGAGTTAAGGACTCTGGAAAGTAATCTGCCAGGAAGGAGGAGCTTGTAAGGGTATGGGGATCAGATCATCAGGAATTTCAAAATAATTCTCACCTGTGGAAATTTCAAAATAAACTGAATTTTACTAAAAACAGCTTAAATATTTTTTTAAATTTTAATAGGAGGAAAATTACAATTTTTTTTCGGTTTCTAGTTTTTTTAGACACCTCAATTAATGTCAAGCCTTGGCTATATAATGAGGCTACTTTCAATTTCCTCAGCTGACACCAGTTTCTCAATACTCTCTAAGCCTTGGAACAGAAACTTTTATAATTAAACTTCATCTCTTTCAAATTTTCAGATGCATTGTTTCTGTGAACACTGGTAACACCCCAAATAACCACACAGAGGCTCTGAGAAGTGGGAGAGGTATGTGAACCGACAGGATATCAGGTGTCTGCTCCAGGAAAGGTATAGGGTAGAACACTGTATGTTTACAGAATAGTTCATGTCCCATTATCATGTGTGACGTGGTGAACACGTCTCTCTGTCAGGGGAGAACCCTGGTTCCTACTTATCTGGGTCCAGAACATGGCCTGAGTGGCAGCTACAGATACTGGGAAGATGGTCAAGGAGAAGGTCATTTCTATACTGTGATGGATGGGCCCCAAATTCATCGAGCTACTGCGAGTCTTTAAGGGTCCTGTTACTGTTGCTGGTGGGGATCTAGTTACACAGTTGGACAGAAATTAATGCTTAAGACAGACAGCAGATATCTGTGTCATGGGAAATATAAATGGCTTGAGGCTTAAACTGTAACAAGTGAAGATCTGACTTGCACACTCAGCTACATTTTCTGCACCGAGAAATTTTTTCTGGGATCTAAGAGGTAAAAAATTCTGTTTTCTGCATGGTATTTTTCAGTTAAAGTAAATATTGAAGAGGAAGGTTTGCAGAAGTTCAAGGAGCTGATGCAAGAGAAAGGGATTGAAGAGGAAAATGTTGTGAATTTCACTGAAACTGGTAATGGAATTATATTTTTTCATAAATATATCATTCACCTGATAGGTAAATATTCTATTAGTAAACAAATCAGCTTATTTAAAATTTCTTTCTCCTTAAATAATCTTTTCCATAATCTCTTACTTTAAAAAGCAAAAATACCCTTGTAAATCCTTTGGAATGGTAGTAATCTGTGAATCTTTATTTCCTGTCCTTTTCATCTTCCCCCAGCTGACTAGGTTCCCTGAGGAAAACTATGCATTTCAAAGCAACCTCAGGGTAAGTGAAAAACATCTGTTATTAATGTTGCTGCATTAAATAAATCAATAAGGACACATGGTGATTTCATATCTGTCAAATTTTGTAGGTAATGTTTTTTTTTTTGTCCCAACAAATTACATTAGCTTATTTCTCTTCTCTGGAGCCATATTAAATCACAAATGGGTTGCTTGATTAATGCTGAGCAGCTTTGGTGAGAAAGCCATATCCTGCAGGAATCTTGCAGACCAGAGTCATCAGAGAGAAGCAGGAATGGACATAAGTGGGTGGAAACTAATTAGTGTTCCCGTCAGTCCTGACCTCATGGTCGCCCACACACATCCCTCCTCCAGGAGAACTGGGATTAGAGAGAGCTCATGTTGTCTGCAAAACCAGTGTCCAATCTCACATGTTTCTGACAGAACCTAAAGGACTTCTAACCATGTGTCTGAAGCATGCATTTCCAATTATATTCCCCTTGAGAAGGAGATTTGCTTAAAGTGAGATCTTTAAGCTTTCTAAATTAAAACAGCTTCAGAAATTGTCACTGATTTCGGGTAAAATGTGACTTCTAATTTTCTGTTGAATAAGAAAATGAAAGACACAAATAAAAGAAAAACTCTAGCTTCTTAATGAGTGGGACAAGAAAGAGGTGCGGCATATAGTCAGTGAAACATTACTCAGTCATAAAAAAGAACAAAATCCTGCATTTGCACCAACATAGATGGGTGTAGAGATCGCCATACTAAGTGATGTAACTCAAAAGAAAAAGATAAATATCACATGATACCACTTGTATGTGGAATCTGAAACACGACATGGAGGAACTTATTTACAAAACAGCCTTGATGATGTGGAGAAGAGACTCATGGTTGTCAAGGGGGAGGAGGCTGGGGAAGAAAAGGATGGGGAGTTTGGGATTAGCAGATGCAACTATTATCTATAGGATGGATAGACAACAAGGTCAAACTGTATATCACAGGGAACTCTCTGCAGTACTCTGCAGAAACCTGCATAGGAAAGGAATCTGAAAAAGGATAGATGTTTATATGTGTACATAAAAGTTATTCAATTTGCTGAACTCCTGGAACTAACATAGCATTGTCAATCACATATACTCCAATATGAAATAAAAAGCAAAAAATTGATTCTTGAAGACTGAAAAGATAGAACTTGCAGTGTCAGAGGCCTGTGGTCTAATCACAACCCTGAACAGGCATTCTGAAACTGTAGCTCCTGGAATTGACCCTAATGGGGGGCGTCCCCCCACATGTACCTCCTGGGGAAAATTCCACACAGACCCCCACCTACATCAGAGAGATGTGGAATACTGACACCCACCAGCATTCTGTCCATTGGATCAGCTACCAGCTCGGGCACTCAGGGACATCATATTGCCTGCAGCTCACCCCTGTCAGCCGTCACACAGCCGACTCTCCTAAACCTTCGGTTCTGCTTTACTCACCTACAGAAAGAGTCCCTGAGATCAGGCATGTCCTTGTCTCCATGGAATCAAGACCAGCAACATGAAGACGACTTTCCTAGTTCCTCATTAACGTGATCCTTCCCTCTTCACACTCACACTCTCTTTCCTGTCTCATATCTGCTCATCTGTAATCACATCCTGTCTGGCGGTACTTGATTCCTGAGGATTTAATTAAATTTGTTTAATGCACACCTGACTTATGTGTATCTGTAGAGAAAATCTCCTTTTTTAAAAGATGCACCTTAAGTTTACTCAGAAACATATGCCTTTAAACAGAGAGCTGCTCTGTTTAAATAGAGATGTAAATAGAGTAAACGGAGTAAATAGAGATGTCCTGGCTTCTGCTCCATTAGAGACACGGAGTAAATAGAGATGTCCTGGCTTCCCTGGTGGCTCAGAGGCTAAAGCATCTGCCTGCAATGTGGGAGACCTGGGTTCGATCCCTGGCTTGGGAAGATCCCCTGGAGAAGGAAATGGCAATCCACTCCAGTATTCTGGCCTGGAAAATCCCATGGACAGAGGAGCCTGTGTGGGCTATACCCCACAGGGTAGCAAAGAGTCGGACACGACTGAGCAACTTCACTTTCTTTCAGAGGTGTCCAGGGGAGAGGAGAAAAAAGACTAAGTCTTCATGGGACAGAGGACAGGGTTCAGGATCCTCTCGCTGTAGTTGAAGGGGACAAGAAACATGTCCCTAGAAAGCTTCTTCTTCATTACAAAGAAAGGAGCAGGTATTACACTCTCTGAGCTTCACGGAGAGAAAGTATAAGATGCCATGGGCCACAACAGGATCAGTGGGTATTCTGACAGCACCAGAACTTCTGCAACTGAGCCGAAGGGCTGATGTTTCTTACCTTCTGGATTACTGCCAAACCAAGGTCAGCAGCCACCGAGCCTTGGTCAATCCATAAGAACATGTTGTCAGTGCAGTCTCTGCGGGAACAAAATGATTGACAGGAGTCGCAACTGTTCACAACTTCTAAAAGTGGTCTTCCATCCTCTTAAACTTCAAAGAGCAGGGGATGTTAGTATTTCCAAGGAATGGACATTCCCACTGTCACTGAAGGAGCACACTGCTCAGCTTCCCATGGTGCTCGAGGTGTTTACAATCTACAACATCTAGCAGCCTCAGGATATAGGACTTATTTAAGGGTTGGGCCAAAGCATAGAGATGGAGTTTAAGAGCTGGCAGAATAAAACTAGACCTCAGTGATACGTAACAGAATTAACATTTTAGTTCCTCCAGAGACTTGACCTCCAAATGAGCTATAGCTCAGTTCAGTTCAGTTCAGTCGCTCAGTCTTGTCTGACTCTTTGAGACCCCACTGACTGCAGCACGCCAGGCTTCCCTGTCCATCACCAACTCCCAGAGTGTACTCAAATTCATGTCCATTGTGTCGGGGATGCCATCCAACCATCTCATCCTCTGTCGTCCCCTTCTCTTTCCGCCTTCAATCTTTCCCAGCATCAAATGAGTCAGTTCTTCATCAGGTGGCCAAAGGATTGGAGTTTCAGCTTCAGCATCAGTCCTTCCAATGAATATTCAGGACTGATCTCCTTTAGGAGGGACTGGTTGGATCTCCTTGCAGTCCAAGGGACTCTCAAGAGTCTTCTCCAACACCACAGTTCAAAAGCATCAATTCTTCAACACTCAGCCTTCTTTATAGTCCAACTCTCACACCAATACGTGACCCCTGGAAAAAGCATAACCTTGACTAGGTGGATCTCTGTTGGCAAAGTACTGTCTCTGCTTTTTAATATGCTGTCTAGGTTGGTCATAACTTTTCTTCCAAGGAGTAAACGTCTTTTAATTTCATGGCTGCAGTCACCATCTGCACTGATTTTGGAGCCCGAAATAATAAAGTCTGTCACTGTTTCCATTGTTTCCCCATCTATTTGCCATGAAGTGATGGGACCAGAGGCCATGATCTTAGTTTTCTCAGGATATAGGACTTATTTTAAGAGTTGGGGCAAAGCATAGAGATTCAGCTTAAGAGCTGGCAAAATAAAACTAAACCTAAGTGATAGGTAATAGAATTAATGTTTTAGTTCCTACAGAGACTTAGCCTCCAAATGAGCTACAGCTGGCCAATGTCAAAGGCACCAGTAATGAAAGTTTCCCCTGGCTTAGCTGGTGGTAACAGAGGTCAAGTAACAACTTTTAATTTTTCCCACTTGTATGGCACAAGGTATGCAGTTGAAATTCTATGATCTTCACAGAACATCTGGGAATGCTCGATTGATGGGTCGATATACACAGAGGCAACTGAACACAGAGGGATGGGGTGAATCTCTTAAGAAATTTTGAAATGCAATACCTGTTATGAACAAGTCAGCAATTCTGAAATATCATATACACATATATGTATTTAGGTATGTATATATATACACACACACACCCATATATACAGATACACATATATACTGAAATATACATGTGTGTGACTATGTGTGTCTGTGATAACTATATAAATAAAAAATGGATTATCAACACAAAGTCAAAAGATACAGACTATGAGGAAACTATACACAGATATATGTTTTTGGAATTAATACTCCTGACAAAAATATACACATAACTTGCATGATGGGTTACGAAAATTAATATATGATAAATCCAAACATTTCTAATTTCATTTATCTATAAATGAAATGGAGAAGACTGTTCCACAAATTTGCAGGCCTAGTATATTTAATAGTAAATTTAGAAGAAATATCACACATGTGTGGTGATGGTGGTGGTTCAATTGCTAAGTTGTTTCCCAATCTTGGGACCCTGTGAGTTCATAGTAAAGATTTTTCCATTCTAATTTGCTATTTAATTCTTAGACATTATAAGTTACCTCCGACAGATTTCTTTCTTTTTTTTTTTATTTTTATTTTTTTTTGTTTTTTTTGACAGATTTCTTTAAAGTCTACAAGCCCATGTGTGCTGTGTTTAGTCGCTTAGTCGTGTCTGACCCTTCGCGACCCCGTGGACTGTAGCCCGCCAGGCTCCTCTGTCCATGGGGATTCTCCAGGCAAGAATACTGGAGTGGGTTGCCATGCCCTCCTCCAGGGGATCTTCCGAACCTAGGAATCGAACCTAGGTCTCCCACATTGCAGGTGGATTCTTAACCGTTTGAGCTACCAAACCCATAGAAAACCATAATTCCAAAATGTACATGCATGTGCTATGAACAATAGTCAGAACATGGAAGCAAGCGATATGTTCATCAACAGGGGGATGGCAAAAGATGTCAATACTTTTGCTATTGTTTACTTGCTAAGCCATCCAACTCTTTGTGACCCCATGGACTGTAGCCCACTAGGCTCCTCTGTTTGTGGGATTTCCAAGGCAAAAAACACTGGATTTACACCATGGAACACTATTTAGTCATTTGCAGAGAAGTGAGTGTCACTACAGGCTGTCAGACATAGAGTGTAGCAAGTCAAATACAGAAAAACAAGTATTGTCTACTAACACATGGATGTGGATTTTAGAGAAATGGTACAGACTAAACTGAATTCCACAGCAGACACAGAAATACAGATGTAGAGGGCAAACATATGGATACCAAGGGAGAAGGGGAGGATGGGATGGACTGGGAGATTGGGACGGACCCAACATACACTATGGATGCTGTTCACTCGCTAAGTTGTGTCCAACCCTTTGTGACCCCATGAACTGTAGCCCACCAGGTTTCCCTGTCCTTTACTGTCTCCTGGAGTTTGCTCAAAGTCGTGTCCATGGAGGCAGTGATGCCACTCAGCTGTCTCATCCTCTGTCAACTCCTTCTCCTCCGGCCCTCAATCTTTCCCTGCATCTTTCTCTTCTTCATTCTTTTGATACTGCATATAAAATAGAGAACTACAGAGAACGTATTGTACAGCAAAGAGAACGCTCCTCTACTCAATGCTCTGGGGTGACCCAATGGGATGGAAATCTGAAAAAAAAAAAGTTGATATATGGATATGGGTAACTTACTCCTTTTGATTAAGCAAGAACTAACACAGCAATGTAACAAAACTATACTCCACGTTTTATAACACTTCTATATACATATGCATGCTTTCTCATCATTGCGCAAACACAAACATACTGGAGAGCAGTTGTTAGCTTTACACATACATGAGAATTAAAATATAAAGAACATCATCTTTCTGTTTATTTCATACAGTAATAGTTTTACAGATTGTGTTGATTCACACAGAACCTGTTTATGAATTCAATTTCCTATGTTTTCCACTATGAATCTGTAACAACTACTAGACTGCTAAATTTATTTATAAATGTTTCTTTTTTTTCTTTTTTATTTATTTTTATTAGTTGGAGGCTAATTACTTTACAATATTGTAGTGGTTTTTGCTGCACATTGACATGAATCAGCCATGGATTTACATGTGTTCCCCATCCCGATCCTCCCTCCCACCTCCCTCTCCACCTGATCCCTCTGGGTCTTCCCAGTGCACCAGCCCCGAGCACTTGTCTCAGGCATCCAACCTGGACTGGTGATCTGTTTCACCCTTGATAGTATACTTGTTTCAATGCTATTCTCTCAGAACATCCCACGCTCGCCTTCTCCCACAGAGTCCAAAAGTCTGTTCTATACATCTGTGTCTCTTTTTCTGTCTTGCATATAGGGTTATCATTACCATCTTTTAAAATTCTATATATATGCGTTAGTATACTGTATTGGTCTTTATCTTTCTGGCTTACTTCACTGTATAATGGGCTCCAGTTTCATTCATCTCATTAGAACTGATTCAAATG
>JADEYB020000024.1:2639916-2657774 GCA_015832495.2 Alces alces
TTTTCTGAAATTGAGCTGCAGGAGTTGCTTGTATATTTTTGAAATTAATCCTTTGTCTGTTGCTTCATTTGCTATTATTTTCTCCCATTCTGAGGGCTGTCTTTTCACCTTGCTTATAGTTTCTTTTGTTGTGCAAAAGCTTTTAAGTTTAATGTTTCAACACCACAATCAACAAACCAATTAACGGTTTTTGTATGTATGAATTGTCTCATAATTCTTTTAAATGGAATGCCTTATCAAAGTGGATGCACTTCAAGGAACTTCCCTGATGGTCCAGAGTTGAGGACCTTTCAATTTGGGTTTGATCTGTGGTTGCGGAGCTAAGATCAGACATGCCTTGGAGGCAAAAAAACAAAGGATAAAACAGAAGCAAATATGCAACCAATTCAATAAAGTGTTAAAATATGGTTTCTGTAAAAAAAAAAAATCTTTTTAAAAAAGTGGACACATTTGTAGAATTTTGAGAGATACACCCAACCAAGGTGACTGTTGAAAACACATTTGTATTTTCTGTTCTCAAGTCAAATTGTGTTCTTCTCACAGATACAAACTAAACTCCAACTATATTCAGAGCATCACTCAAAACCTTCTCTATGAACATATTCCTTCTTTCCAAAACAGGACCTGAAACACACTCTTAAGTTCTTAACTTTGCTTATTCCGCATCCTGCAATGTATAAACAGGGATTTATGCGGCAATTTCTTGCTTCTTGTATTAATATATATTTGTGTCCTTTCACAGGAAGACAGCTTACTGGATGTTGTGCTGAGTCTGACTGCTTCCTGATGAATTCTGAAGCTTAGGCTCCTGTTGGCACTAAATCTGTATTTACCGAATTCAGACCAAAATGTGGACAAGGAAGAATCTTACAGAACACATGTTCTTTATGATGCACAGGAGAGTACAAGTTTACACATCATTGCACAAAAATTATTCTCTAGTCTGTTGCCATCAGGTAAAGGAGAAATCAAGACATTCTGCAGAGATTGAAACTTCTCTCTCACTCCTGCCCACACGTTGAGAAATGCTGGTCTGAGGTTTGCTGTTGTTGACGCTGGCTTTTGTTTCCAACCTAACATTAGCTAACAGTCACCCATTATTACATAGGGTGGAGGGTGGAAAACTCCAATTCCTATAAAATTGATATGAATAATAATAACACAGTTTATAAAAGGACGAAGTCAAGAGGCCGACTGATTCAAATGCCCACAAAGGAATTAAATTGTCCATCATTCAGTAAAACTAACATGCACGATGGAAGGAAAACAGACGCTGATGAAAACAGACGCTGATCAATAAATACCAGTAGCGGAACTTGAAAACAAAGGTGCACAGTGGTGACAGACAATGGGACCTTTCTCTGTGGGACCTGCCCTCTCTGATATCTGGAGGAGATTTCCTGCTGTCCACGTCAACCTGCAATCCTAAAAGTTTCCACAAGTTATTAGGAAGGTCATGGATACATCAGCTTTCTTTTCCTCTCTCCACCTGGAGAGCTTTGAGAGGTTCTCAATGGCAATAGGAGCCCCACAGAAGCTCCGAGTAGTGAGGATTTCCAGCAGGAAAACTTGAGACAATGTACAGACGTTACCTCCTCTGATCACGTTGCGTGTGTGTCCTTTGGGCTGTGTGCATCTCAAAGTGTCTCCCTGACACTTAATGGAAAAATGATCAGTCTTTCCCAAGTCAGACTACTGGGGCACCCTTGAAATGCCTGCTGAAATGTACAACCCAGGTAACTATTCAGAACAGTCCCTGACCTGTGTTACCCTGCCTCTAGGTGGACCGTCCGTAGAGAACAAGAGTGGCTATCTTCCTTCTATTCTTACGTGTTTCTGCTTTTCTACCTTGGCTTCCCTCGTGGCTCAGACTGTAAATAATCCGCCTGCAATGCAGGAGACCTGGGTTCTAACCCTGGGTTGGTAAGATCACCTGGAGAATGGAATGGCAACACACTCCAACATTCTTGCCTAGGAATTCTCATGGAGAGAGGAGCCTGGTGGGCTACAGTCCATGGGGCTACGAAGAGTCAGGCCAGACTGAGGGGCAAACACTGTCATTTGTCTAAGGGAACCTTGATGGATGTGTCTCCGTGTCATCACAGGTCTCAGGGACAATCACTGTCAGGGTGCTGGGTGTCTTCTAGACACACCTGGGCCAGTGCCTCCTGGTGTTCTAGAGCCTTCTTTCTTGTCCACTGGACAGAGCTGCCCAGGACTCCTTCTGAACTTAGACTCCCCTGGATGTGACTGAATAAGCCTTGGAAAATGGCTCTCGATTCCAGTCCGTAACAGGTCCTTTGGCCTTTCTTTGCACCTAGAAATGCTCCTGTTATACACATGCTTTCCAAAATCTGTCCATGAAGAACAAAACCCCCAGGAAACAACCTGAGTCAGGACTATCCTGGTGGTCTAGTTGTTCAGACTCCACTCTTCCAATGTAAGGTGTGCTGGTTCCATACCTAGTCGGGGAATTAAGATCCCTGGTTGAGGAAAAAAAAAAAAAAACCAACAAAGAAGAGATTCTTTGACTTTTTGAGTAAAGTTGAAAATAATTAGGCATTTAGAGTCAAAATTGCAAGAACTACTGTCTTGCTTTCTTTCTTGCGTGAAAAACAAGTCAGTCAATGAGTAAATGATACATTACAGATGAGATAGGTAAAAGTGTGTCTGGAAAAACAAGTGATAGAAATGATGTACAGACATGCCATCCTCAGACGAGGTTAAGGGGCATTTGAATGGATCCTTCTCTTAGTTATAAGGAGGACACAGCCCACTGTGAAGCAGGAGGAGGTGATAAACACTTTGGGCTACCTGCTCCTCAACTCAAGGGAAGCAGGAGAATTTCCAAGTGTCTCTAAGGAAATATTTTTAACTTTGTTAAAACACACACTCAACTTCAGTTTTAGAAAGTAAATTTTAAACCTTTGCCTCAAAGTTAAGGAAACAATACAGGAGTGGGCGCTATGTCTCCTGGACAGTTTGGATCTCAGGATGCAAAGGAACATAAATATCCTAACCTTGAAATATCAAACGTGTATTGTGATATCTCACTCAATCTACAGGTCAAATGTCCAGATTCAGTTGAGCTTCTCTTAAAACAGTCCTCAGGACTAAAGTGACAAAATGGTATGACAGCTGACCTTTGCCAAGCAGCATATTGAAGATCACATCTCAGTAACCATGACCTTGGAAGGGACAGCCGTGGGTTCATGACACGTCACACCGACGTAACGGTCCTATAAAAAGTGGCACCGACTCCCATCCTCTCCAACCACTGGGACACCCTCAGCTTTTCCAGAAGAAAAACCACGAGAGACACCAGAAGAAGGTTCTATTCCTGACTCTTCTCCTTGGTATGGTTTCTGCTACCCAAGAAGAGGAAGCTGAGCAAAGCCTCTCCGAGGTACCAGGAACGGTCTGATCTGGAGGTATTGGTGTGTGTGTGTGTGTGTGTGTGTGCGCGCGCGCATGTGTGTTCCTTTTGTGGTTGTGTTATATGGATCCATGAGCCAATCCATCTCCCTTCAACTCTATACCTGTTCTATTTCGTCTCTGCATCATCTCTTGAATTTGACTCTCATGAATTTTTCCTGCTCTTATAACAGAGAAAGAGGATCAGCCAAACACATGTTGGAGTTCTTGCATCTGACATCAGAGCTCAAGCTCTCTCAGAAATGTCTCAATTCCTTCTTTTCCTCTGACTTCATTTTTTTTTCATTATTTCATACATCCTGCTTTGCTCAGTTAAGTTAGATAATCTGTGCCTCTCTGCACAAGGGATGGGAAACTCATGATGAAGAATGTCGCATCAAATAAAAAGACAAGGATGAAAACTACGAATAGGTATTCTACTTTTAGCTTTCAGGACAATGGAGAACAGTGTACACTGGATTCACTAACCCAGAGGAGATCCAGGAGAATGGCCCATTCAGGGTTTATTTCCGTCAGCTTGTGTTTGATGATGAAAAGGACACAGACTTCTACTTTTGGGTCAAGTAAGTAAAACAATGCAGAAGGAAAGCACCTCTAAACCCTGAGCCTGAGGGAGGGTGTGGCTTCCCCGTCTGCAGGGAGCTCTCTGGATGGTGTTGAAAGCATGACCCCTTGAGCTGTGGGGCTGAGCAGGGTCTCTGAACTGGGGGGGCAGTCCCCCTGAGAGCCTCCAGGGAATGTCCTGGAACCTTTGCCTAAGGCGGGGCTTCCAGAAGCTCCACTGGCATCAACTCATTCAAGGAAAGGGGGCACACGGCAGGGAGAAGAGGCTCGTGTCCTGGAGCCCACAGCTCCCACCAGGGCCTTGACCCCTTCCTGCGGAATTCGTAAGAGACGGTTCCCACTGAGCCCAGAAGCTGAGGGCCGGGGGAGAGTACACAGTGAGCTCTGCCCTCGGGGCTTCCTCACGTGAAGTTTCATCACCACTGAGTTTATTGAAGACCACTCAGGGAATGTCCATGACACGGCAGATGGTTTCCGAAAAATATTCATTTTAGGTATGTATTTTAAGAAAAAACAACCAAGAGGTTTCTGCTTGGAGAGACTGGTTTACATATATATAAATGTACAAATATTGATATTATATATTGTATATGTATATAGTTGGCAGTAAACTTGCAATCAGATTGCAACTACATATACAGATCCAGATACACACACACACACACACACACACATCATATACGAGGAGATATACCTGTCTGATATCACTAATTTTTTAAAGAATATTATATTATCTTTCTTTTGCTGTGTTTACAATTTTGGTTTTAATTTCATTTCCCTGGTGGCTCAGAATGTAAAGAATCTGCCTGCAATGCGGGACACCTGGGTTGGATCCCTGAGTCAGGAAGATCCCCTGGAGGAGGGCATGGCCACCCACTCTAGGATTCTTGCCTGGAGAATTCCCATGGACAGAGGAGCCTGGCGGGCTAGTCTATGGGGTCACAAAGAGTCGGACAGGACTGAGCATCAGCAAATACACGCAGATGCTTGAATTTTCATGAGTCTACTCTTTCTGAAATCAACTGGACTGAAGTGAATGCATGTGTAATTATATGCATCCTTGTGGAGGGCATAGTTCAGTGTATTTTGAAAGATGCACACCTTTTTCACAACCTCCACAGTGCAGATATAAAATTCCTACACCCCTGCCAAAAATCTCCTTTTCCTTGCCGTTAAATGTCTACCCCTTGAGCCACAGGTAATAAGGGAACTGCTTAATCACTCCTCCCGTAGAATTTCAGACAATAAGATTATGAGTCTTGCTTCATTTCCCCAGCTTCTATCACTCAGTATAATATTTTAAAAATTTATTTCTGATCTGCTTATGCAGGATGTCACATTTTTTTCAAGCCAAGTGAAAGGATATTCTTTGCCTATATAAAAATTTGTAAATTTTGCAGAATGGGGAAATGGTCCTGTTCCCACTTTGTGGTTTTTTTGAGGAAATTTAATGAATTTTTGCAATGCTAATGACAGTGAACACAATTCATTGCAGAAACAATTTCTAAGGTGTCTGTTCAAAAATCAATCCAGTTCTTGTTGGTTTATTTCCCTGTTAATATCTGCTTCAGTTCAGTTCAGTTCAATTGCTCAGTCATGTCCGACTCTGCGACCCCATGGATCGCAGCACGCCAGGCCTCCCTGTCCATCACCAACTCCCAGAGTTTACTCAAACTCATGTCCATTGAGTCAGTGATGCCACCCAACCATCTCATCCTCTGTCATCCCCTTCTCCTCCTGCCCCCAATCCCTCCCAGCATCAGGGTCTTTTCTAATGAGTCAACTAATATGGACCAAATATACCTTTTTTCACACATCACATACATGAAGTCAGTCAAAGTCTTCTGGTGTGTAATTGATAACATATATTTATAAATTTTACATACATGCATATATATATATATATATACATATGACTTCCTTATGTCACAGGAGCATATCATGTGTACTTGTGTGTTTGCTTCTGTGTGTTTATGTGTCAATTTGTGCGTACACATACATCTGTTGTTCACTGTTTAATCCTCTTTGGTATTGTTATGCAAGAAGAGTGTGTGTTTTGAGAAAATTTAACAGTTCTTTCTCTAATTTTTTGTGATTTTTTTTCCCCCATCATATTGTCTAAAGAATCATTGTCGCCATTGTGAGAATGCCCAAGGCCTCTCATGATGGCTATACCTCTCTGTTTCCAGGAATTATTTTTTGGAAAGGCTTATTCTTTTAATTTTTCCCTAAAATTCTAGATTTCTCCATGTTTATTTGGTTTTAAACATAACTCTCTTTGTATTTGCAGTTTATCTTTGGAAGAAGTGAAAATTGCTTAGTCGTGTCTGACTCTTTGTGACCCCATGGACTATACAGTCCATGGAATTCTCCAGGCTAGAATGCCTTTTCCTTCTCCAGGGGCTCTTCCCAACATTGCAGGCAGAGTCTTTACCAGCTGAGACACAAGGGAAGCCCATATCTTTGGAAGTACTGTTCAGGTTTAATGGATAGATAAGCCATCCATGTTCCTTGATAGTTACTTGATCTTAGAGAACATATTTGTCTCTTTTGAAAATCAGATTGCTCACAGGCACTAGGTGACACCTCGCATTTAATCTTTGGGATAATACAGACAAAATCCTAATTATATGTCAAATTGTTTAATTATTTCAACCACCTTGCATATGTTCTGTTTTTAAGGTGGGATGGAAAATAGAAATACATACATGTCACGGGAAAAAGGCAAGATGATGGCACTTATGCTGTTGACTGTAAGTATGAGTGTTTCACTGGTCAGAGTATGCTTGGGTGGAAATCTTGGCAAAACTTCCTTAGATAACCCCTCATACCTGAATTCTATTCCTACTAACAATCAGAGCGGGGACCAGGCTCTAGTCTCTAAGATCTCCAAGCACTTTTTCGTGAGACAAGGGTTCAAACACATGGCTTGGAGGTCTCCCTGCAATTATAAGTATTATTCAATAACTGGTCTAGACCTGTGTTTCATAGGGTTCTCACGGATGACTCACAATAGTCTTACAAACTCATGTCTCAAGGGTCTATTTTGAGTTTACACTGCATTGTCATTCACTTTTTAAAAACAGTCTTAAAATATTTTAATCCATCCAAGATCTTGTGGATGAACTTGAATCCAAGGGAATCATTCTGAGTTCAACCATAAAAGCAGTTTTTGTTCTAAGCCATGGGGATGGTGCTAAGATTTTTATCCCTAAGTTCTTTATGACAGCCTTAAGCAACATTTCTAATTTTACATGTCCTAAGGGATACATGGGCTTCCCTTGTGGTTCAGCTGATAAAGGATTTTCCTGCAATGTGGGAGACCTGGGTTCAATCCCTGGGTTGGGAAGATCCCCTGGAGAAGGGAACTGGCTACCCACTCCAGTATCCTGGCCTGGAGAATTCCATGGACTATATAGTCCTTGGGGTCACAAAGAGTCAGACATGACTGAGTGACTTTCACTTTCACTTTCTTTCAAGGGATACATATTTGACTACCATGTAAGTGTTATCAGGTCAACTGTATGAAAAGGTTGGAATAAAAAAGTCCTGGCTACTTTCCTTGCTGACATATGGAGTGAGACACAGATCAATACAACAGGAACTGTTGCTAACGCTCTCAATTTGCCATGATCAATCGTCCTGACAATAAATTATGGTGCTGTTGTGTATAAGTATATTCTCTTTCTCACAGATGAGGGTAAAAATGTATTTGAAGTTAAACACGCATCCAAAAAGACCCTGGTAGCACATAATCACAGTGAGGATGACAGCCAGATGACAGAGTTGGAGGGAGTATTTGGTAAGGGTGACATCTTCATATTCACATTGACATTGTCATGAAACCTTTCCACTGTCAGCACTTTTATCCATAAAGCCATAGGTGGTGATATGGATTATGCAGTCTACAGAACCTAGCTTTATTATGTTAATTGAATTGAAGACCCTGAAAGGTAATCTACCAGGAAAGAGGAGTTTATAGGGGTGGGGAGGGTCAGATCATCAGACATTTCTAACTAATTCCCACCTGTTGATATTAACAAATCAAAAATTGAGTGTTAGTAGAAATACTTTTTAATATTTTATTTATAATTGGAGGACAAATGAAATATTCTGTGGTATGTATACTTTTTAAACTTTAATTTCAAGCCATGGTGTAATGGAGCTACTCTAAATGTCTTCAGTTTACACCAGTTTCTCAATACATTCTAATTCTTGGAACAGAAGCTTTTATACTAAATCTTCGTCCTGTTCAACTTTTCAAATGCATTGTTCTTATGAACATTGACGTCAACCCAAATGACCACATAGAGCCCCTGAGAGGTGTGAAAACTGCTGGAACAACGTGTGTTTATTTCAGGAAAGGTACTGGGGAGAACAGTAGGTTAATTAAACAGTAAATCAACTCATGTTATTATATGTGACATGGTGAGTATGTCTGTCATGGCAGAACCAGGTTTCCTATTTTTTTTGGATTCAGAACAAGACATGAGTGGTAGGTACAAGATTTAGGAAGTAGATCACGGAGCAGGTAGATTCCATACTGTGATGGATGGAGCCCCAAATTCATGGAGCTTCTGCAAGTCTTTGGGGTTCTCCTGGGGATGCTGAGAGGTGGTCTATTTACAGAGTTGGACAGGATTAATTCTTAAGTCAGAGAGCAGATATCTGAGTCACGGGACATGGTAGCTCTTTGAGACTAATTTCTATCAAGTGAAGATCTGTCTTGCACATTCAGCTTCTTGTTCTACATTCAGATATTTTTGCAGGGTTCTAAAGGGCAAATATTCTACTTTCTGCATGGTGTTTTTCAGTTAAAGTAAATGATATTGAAAAGGAAGTGTGGCAGAAGTTCAAGGATCTGACAAGAGAGAAAAAGATCAAAGAAAAAAATATTGAGAATTTCTTTGAAAGTGGTAATGAAATTATATATATATATGTGTGTATATATATATATATTTTTTTTTTACTAAGTGTATCATTCCCCTGATAGGTAAATAAACTATCAGGAGACAAATAAATGCATTTGAATTTTCTTTTTCCATAAATAATCTTCTTCATAACCTCACTTAAAAGAAAAATCTTAAAATTCCTGGGGAATGGTAGTAATTGGTGGATCATTTTTTCCCCTATCCTTTGATCTTTCCCCAGATGGGTATCATCCCCGTGGAGAAGAGACTTCAATCACCTCAGAGTAAGTGAAAATAGTTTACAAATGTCACTCCAGTAAATAAATCAATAAGGACACATGGTGATTTCATACCTGTCAAATTTTGTAGGCAATGGTTATTCCTCTCAACCACTTACATTCTATCCTAGAGACCTTTGTCTGTTACATTAGGTACTTCCTCTTCTCTTGAGCCATATTAAATTGCAGATTTGTTGCTTGATTCATGCTGAGCAGCTAGGGTGAAAGAGCCTTAACCTGCAGGGATCTTGCAGACCTGACTCACCACAGAGAAACAGGAATCCCCACAAGTTGGAGGAAACTACTTAGTGTTCCTGTCAGTCTTGACTTCATGGTTGTCCACACACATCCCTCCTCCAGCAGAACTGGGATTAGACAGAGTGCACATTAACTACAAGATCAGTGTTTAATCTCACGTAATTCTGACAGAACCAGCAAAGGCCTTCCAATCACAGTGTCTGAAACATGTATTTGAACTGTATTCCCCGTCAGATGTGGATTTACTTAAAGTGAGATCTTTAAACTTTCTACATTAAGACAGCCTCAGAAGATGACATTGACCTAAGCTAAAATGTGGTTTTTAATTTTCTCTTGAGGAAAAAAAATGAAATAAATAAGCCAAAGAAAACTAGTTTCCAGGGGAATATGATAAGAAATATGTAGCACATATATTCAACGGAATATTACTCAGGCATAAAAGACAATGAAATCACACCATCTGCACCAACATGGCTGGGCTTATAGACTGTCATACCAAGTGAAGTAAGTAGAAAGAGAAAGATAACCATCACATTCTATTACCTAAATGTAGAATCTAAAATATGGCACTAAGGAACTTATTTACAAAACAGAAACAGACTCACAGACGTAGAGAACAGAGTTGCGATTCATAAAGGAAAGGGGTTGGGGAAGAGAAGGATTAGGAATTTGGGGTTAGCGGATGCAAAATGTTATATACAGGATGGATAGAAAACAAGGTCAAACTCCACAGCACAGGGAGCTATACTCAATATTCTGTAAAAACCTAAATAGGAAAGGAATCTGAAAAGAACAGATATTAATATCTGTATGCATAAATTAATCACTTTATGGCATATCTGAAACTAGTGCACTATGGCATAGTGTGAAACAACACGCTAGTCAAGTACACTCCAATAAAAAATAAATAATTGATTCTTGAAGACCCAAAACAAACAGCTTATGGGATTACTGACATGTGCTAATCACAGTCCGAACATGCATTCTAAAATGATAGTTTATAGAATCCAACAATAATGGGAAAGGTCTCACCATATGTACATCCTTGGGAAAACTCCCCCATCTTCATCACGGAGATGTGGAGTACTGAGGTCCACCAGGATTCTGACATTGGATCACCTACCAACTCCTGTACCCTGGACAGCCTACTGCCTGAGGCTCATGCCTGTCGCCATCACAGAGTTGACTCTACTAAATCTTTGCTGCTCCTGTTCCTGCTAAGTTGCTTCAGTCGTGTCCGACTCTGTGTGACCCCAACAGATGGCAGCCCACCAGGCTCCCCCGTCCCTGGGATTCTCCAGGCAAGAACACTGGAGTGGGTTGCCATTTCCTTCTCCAATGAATGAAAGTGAAAAGTGAAAGTGAAGTCACTCAGTTATGTGTGACTCTTCACTACCCCATGGACTGCAGCCTACCAGGCTCCTCTGTCCATGGGATTTTCCAGGCAAGAGTACTGGAGTCGGTTGCCATTGCCTTCTGCTACTAAACCTTTGGTTCTCTTTTATTCACCTACAGAAAGAGTCCTGGAGACTAGGCACATCCTCATCTCCATGCAATCAAGATCAACAACACGAAGATGACTTTCCTGGTTCCTGATTAGCATGATCCTTCTCTCTTCACACTCACACTCCCTTTCCCTCCTCATCTCTCCTAGTTACTAATCATGTCCTGTCTGATGGTGCTTGACTTCTGAGAGTTTAAATAAATTAGTTTAATATACACAAGACTCATGTGTGTCTTTACTGAAAGTCTCCATTTTAAAACACACAAATGTGCACGTTAAATTTAACTATCTAGAAATATAGACCTTTAATAGTATAAGTGTTCATCAGAGACATTTCTGATGATAATTAATCAGAGATACCCTAGAGGTGTCCTGGGCAGGAGGAGAAAAAGGACTAAACCATCATGGGACAGGGGAGAGGGCTATGGATCCTTTTACTGCAGTTGGAAGGGACAGTCTGGTCAAGAAAGTTGTTCCTAGTGAGCATTGTATTCATCGCAGGGAAAGGAGCTTGTGTTCCACTCTCTGAGCTTCATAGAGAGAAAGTGTTAAGATGCAACGGGCCACAAATGAGGGGAAAAGGGTACTCTGACAGCATGATCCCTTCTGCAACTGGACTGAAGAATTGATATTTCTTAATGATTGGATCACTTTGAATCAAAGAGGTGGGCAACAGGTGACCCTTGGTCCATTCGTAGGACCATGGAGTAGGTGCAATGCTTGCAGGAACAAGATGACTGACAGCTCAGGCAGGAAGCTGTCACTGTTCACAACATTTAAGCCATGGAAAGCATGGTCTTCTATCCTCTTATGCTTCAAATAACAGTAGATGCTAGTAGTTTGAAGAAGAGGCCATTCCCACGGTCATGAGCAGAGAACACTGAGCAGCTATCTATGGTGTTTGAGCCGTTTACAATCTACAAGATCCAGCAAATACTCAAAATGTAGAATTTGTTCCAAACACTGGGCCAAAGCCCAGAGGTCTGGTCCAAGTCCTGGGAAAATAATGCTGCTGCTGCTGCTGCTAAGTCACTTCAGTCGTGTCTGACTCTGTGCGATCCCATAGACGGCAGCCCACCAGGCTCCCCCTGTCCCTGGGATTCTCCAGGCAAGAACGCTGGAGTGGGTTGCCATTTCCTTCTCCAATGCATGAAAGTGAAAAGTGAAAGCAAAGTCGCTCAGTCGTGTCCGACTCTTAGCGACCCCATGGACTGCAGCCTACCAGGCTCCTCCATCCATGGGATTTTCCAGGCAAGAGTACTGGAATGGGTTGCCATTGCCTTCTCTGGGAAAATAATACTAGACCTAAGTTATTAACTGATGTGCTTTAGTTCCTACATAGACGTGACCTCCAAATGGGCTACAGCTGGCCAATGTCAAAGGCACCAGGAATGAATGTTTCCTGGTTTAGTTGGTAGTAATGGAGGTCAAGAACAACACTTAAATCCTCCTACCTGTATAGCAGAGTGTATGCAGTAGGACTTCTGACTCTGGTCTTCATAGTCAGATTGGAAATGTTGGATTGAATGGGAGGATACACAGTTCAGTTCAGTTCAGTTGCTCAGTCATATCTGGCTCTTTGCTACCCCATGGACTGCAGCATGCCAGGACTCCCTGTCCATCACCAACTCCTGGAGTTTACTCAGACTCATGTCCATTGAGTCAGTGATGCCATCTAACCACCTCATCCTTTGTCATCCCCTTCTCTTCCTGCCTTCAATCTTTCCCAGCATCGGGATTTTTTCCAACAAGTCAGCTCTTTGCATCAGGTGACCAAAGTATTGGAGTTTCAGCTTCAACATAAGTCCTTTCAATGAATATTCAGGACTGATTTCCTTTAGGATGGACTGGTAGGATCTCCTTGCAGTCCAATGGACTCTCAAGAGTCGTCTCCAACACCACAGTTCAAAAGCATCAATTCTTTGAACACTTAGGGAACTGATTACTGGCTAGATTGGTCTCTTCCCCTTTTGACTCCCCCTCTTTTCCTCCTGGTCACCTCTATCCCCCTCCTCCCTCTTTTCTTTTCCATGAAACTCTGTGAGCCTCTCTGTGTGTCCCTCACTGTGAAGAATCTTTTCACCATTAACCTAGAAGTTTCTATCATCTATGCTCTATGGATGGAGAAGTCTTGAGGCTACTGTAAGAATAAGAATGAAAGCCAGAGGCAGGAGGTTTAAATCCAAAACTTGAGAATATTAAAAAACTCCTGACTCCAGGGAACATTAATTGGCAAGCGCTCATCCAAAAGCCTCCACACCGACACTGAAACCAATCTTCACTGAGGAGCCAACAAGTTCTAGAGCAAGACCTATCATGCTAATTCTCCAGCAACACAGGAACCCAGACATAAGCATTAAAATACAGGCTGTCCAAAGTCATGCCAAACCCATACACACCCCAAAACTCACTGCTGGGCCCTTCATTGTGCTCCAGAGACAAGAGACCCAGCTCCACCCACCGGAACACCGACACAAGCTTCCCTAACCAGGAAACCTTGACAAGCCTCTAGTCCAAACCCACCCACAGGGAGCAACCTCCACAATAAAGAGGAACCACAAACTTCCAGCCTACAGAAAGGCCACCCCAAACACAGCAATATAAACAAAATGAAAAGGCAGAGAAATATTCAGCAGGTAAAGGAACATGATAAATATCCACCAAACCAAACAAAAGAGGAGGAGATAGGGATTCTATCTGAAAAAGAATTCAGAATAATGATAGTAAAGAATACCCAAAGTCTCAAAAACAAGGAGTTACAGATAAATAGTCTAGAGACAAGGACTGAGAAGATGCAAGAAATGTTTAACAAGGACCTAGAAGAAATAAAAAAGAGTCAATCAATAATGAATAATGCAATAAGTGAGATCAAATGCACTCTAGAAGGAACTAACAGTAGAATAACTGAGGCAGAAGATAGAATAAATGAAGTGGAAGAAAGAATGGTGGAAATAAATGAAGCAGAAAGGAAAAAAGAATTAAAGAAATGAGGACAACCTCAGAGACCTCCAGGACAATGTTAAACACCCCAACATTCTAATTATAGGAGTCCCAAAAGAAGAAGACCAAAAGAATGGTCATGAGAAAATACTTGAGGAGATAACAGTTGATAACTTCCCTAAAATGGGGAAGGAAATAGCCACCCAAGTCCAAGAAACCCAGAGGGTTTCAACCAGGATAAACCCGAGTAGAAACACCCCAAGACACGTTGTTCAAATTGACAAAAATCAAACACAAATAGCAAATATTAAAAGCAGCAAGGGAAAAGCAACAAATAACACACAAGGGCATTCACATAAAGATAACAGCTGATATTACAATAGAAACTCTTCAGGCCAGAAGGGAATGGCAGGACATACTTAAAGTGATGAAAGAGAAAACTACAACCCAGATTACTATACCCAGCAAGGATCTCATTCAAAGATGAAAGAGAAATCAAAAGCTTTACACACAAGCAAAAGCTGAGAGAAATCAGCACCACCAAACCAGCTCTCCAACAAATGCTAAAGGATCTTCTCTATACAGGAAACATAGAAAAGGTTTATAAACTCTAACCCAAAACAACAAAGTAAATGGCAAAGGTATCATACTTATCAATAATTACCTTAAATGTAAATGGGTTGAATGCCCCAGCCAAAAGACAAAGACTGGCTGAATGGATACAAAAATAAGACCCCTATATAAGCTGTCTACAAGAGACCCACCTCAAAACAAGGGACACATACAGACTGAAAGTGAAGGTCTGGGAAAAGTTACTTCACACACATGGAGAACAAAAGAAAGCAGGAGTAGCAATACTCATATCAGATAAAATAGACTTTGAATAAAAGCTTTGAAAAGAGACAAAGAAGGACACTACATAATGATTAAAGGATAAAACAGGAAGATATAACAATTTTAAATATATATGCAGCCAATATAGGAACACTGCAATTTGTAAGGCAAATGCTAACAAGTATGAAAGGGGAAGTTAACAGTAACACAATAATAGTGGGAGACTTTAACACCCCACTCACACCGATGGATAGATCAACTAACAGATAATTAGCAAGGAAACACAAACTTTAAATGATGCAATGGACCAGTTAGAACTAATTGATATCAATAGGATCTTTCATCCAAAAACAATGAATTTCACCTTTTTCTCAAGTGCAGATGGAACCTTCTCCAGGATAAATCACATCCTGGGCCATAAATCTAGCCTTAGTAAATTAAAAAAAAAAAATGGAAATCATTCCAAGCATCTTTTCTGATCACAATGCAGTAAGATTACTTGTCAACTATGGGAAAACAAAATATTAAGAATACAAACATATGGAGGCTAAACAACACACTTCTGAATAACCAACAAATCACAGAAGGAAAAAAAAAGAAATCAAAATATGGATAGCAATGAATGAAAATGAAAACACAGCCACCCAAAACCTATGGGATTCACTAAAATCAGTGCTAAGTGAAAAGTTCATAGCAATACAAGCATACCCCCAAAAACAAGAGAAAAATCAAATAAATAACCTAACTTTATGCCTAAAGCAACTAGAAAAAGAAGAAATAAAGAACCCCAGTGTTAGTAGAAGGAAAGAAATCATAAAAATTAGGGCATAAATAACTGAAAAAGAAACAAAGGAGACTATAGCAAAAATCAACAAAAATAAAAGCTGGTTCTTTGAGAAGATAAATAAACTAGACAAACCATTAGCCAGACTCCTCAGGAAAAAAAGGAAGAAGAATCAAATTAACAAAATTAGAAATGAAAATGGAGAAATCACAAGAGACAACACAGAAATACAAAGGATCATAAAAGACTACTATCAGCAACTATATGCTAATAAAATGGACAAATTGGAAGAAATGGACCAATTCTTAGAAAAGTATAACCTTCCAAAACTGAACCAGAAAAAAATAGAAAATCTTAGCAGACCCATCACAAGCATGGAAATCAAAACTGTAATAAAAAATCTTCCAACAAACAAAAGCCCAGGACCAGATGGCTTCACAGGTGAATTCTACCAAAAATTTAGGAAATAGCTAATACCTATCCTACTCAAACTCTTACAGAAAATTGCAGAGGAAGGTAAACTCATTCTATGAAGACACCATCATCCTAATACCAAAACCAGATAAAGATGCCACACACACACACACACACACACACACACACACACACACACACACAAATAAAGCTACATGCGAACATCACCGATGAGCATAGATGCAAAAATCCTTAACAAAATTCTAGCAAGCGGAATCCAATAGCATATTACAAAGTTTGTACATCATTACCAAGTGGGATTTATCCCAGGGATGCATGTATTCTTCAATATTCACAAATCAATCAGTGTGATACACCACATTAACAAATTGAAAGGTAAAAATTATGTGATTATCTCAATAGATGTAGAGAAAACCTTTGACAAATTTCAACTTCCATTTATGATAAAAATCCACCAGAAAGCAGGCATAGAAGCAACATATCTCAACATAATAAAAGTCCATATATGATAAACCCACAGCAAACATTATCCTCAATGGTGAAAAATTGAAAGCATTTCCCCTAAAGTTAGGAACAAGCGAAAGGTGCCCACTCTCACCACTACTATTCTACATAGTTTTGAAAGTTTTAGCCAAAGCAATCAGGAAAGAAAAAGAAATAAAATGATTCCAGATTGGAAAAGAAGAAGTAAAACTCTCACTGTTTGCAGATGACATGATCCTCTACATAGAAAACCCTAAAGACAGCACCAGAAAATTTCTAGAGCTAATCATTGAATATAGTAAAGCTGCAGGATATAAAATTAACACACAGAAATCCCTTGCATTCCTATACACTAACAGTGAGAAGACAGAAAGGGAAATTAAGGAAACAATTCCATTCACCATAGCAACAAAAAGAATAAAATACTTAGGAATAAATTTACCTAAAGAAACAAAACTCCTATATATAGAAAATTGTAAAACTGCGATGGAAGAAATGAAAAAACGGCACAAATAAATGAAGAAATATACCATGTTTATGGATCGGATGAATCAATATAATGAAAATGAGTATACTACCCAAAGCAAACTATAGATTCAATGCAATCCTTATCAAGCTACCAATGGTATTTTTCACAGAACTAGAACAAATAATTTCACAATTTGTATGGAAATACAAAAAACCTCGAATAGCCAAAGCAATCCTGAGAAAGAAGAATGGAACTGGTGGAATGAGCCTACCTGATTTCAGACTATACTACAAAGCTACAGCCATTAACACAGTATGGTACTGGCACAAAGACAGAAATATAGATCAATGGAACAAAATAGAAAGCCCAGAGATAAATCCATGCAACTATGGACACCTTATTTTTGACAAAGGAGTTAAAAATATACAATGGAGAAAAGACCATCTCTTTACAAAGTGGTGCTGGTAAAGCTGGTCAACCACTTGAGAAGAATGAAAGTAGAACAATTTCTAAAACCATACACAAAAATAACTCAAAATGGACTAAAGATCTAAATGTAAGACCAGAAACTCTAAAAGTCCTAGAGGAAAACATAGGCAAAACACTCTCTGACATAAATCACAGCAGGATCCTCTATGGCCCACCTTCCAGAGTAATGGAGAGGAGATACAAATAAATGAATGGGACCTCATTTAACTTAAAATCTTTGCACAATGAAGGAAACTATAAGCAAGGTGAAAAGACAGCCTTCAGAATGGAAGAAAATAATAGCAAACAAATCAACTGACAAAGAGTTAATCTCAAAAATATACAAGCAGCTCATGCACCTCAATTCCAGAAAAATAAGTGACCCAATAAAAAAATGGGTCAAAGAACTAAACAGGCATTTCTCCAAAGAAGACATACAGATGGCCAACAAACACATGAAAAGATGCTCAACATCACTCATTATCAGAGAAATGCA
>JADEYB020000024.1:2688603-2725189 GCA_015832495.2 Alces alces
TCCTCTTCCTCAGGGCTCACCAACTCATGTTCAGGTCGGTTCAGTCACTCAGTCGTGTCTGACTCTTTGTGACCCCATGGACTGCATGTTGGAGGGCTGTAACTGCTGGTTCCATTTCTCAGGTTCCCCTCTTGGTCATGAATGTGACCAGTGTCTGTGGGACATTTTCTGATCAACTTTTGTCCCACTGTGTTGAGAGACTCACTTCAGTGATTTTCTGTTTGTTTGTTTTTGTCCAGTCCAGTCACATATTCTTTTTAAGCCCCTACAGGTGTGATGTTTTGTGCCAGGTCGGTCCAGCAGTACTTTTGCTGGACCTGATACAAATATGCAAAACAGAAAAAGAGACACAGATGTATAGAACAGACTTTCGGACTCTATGGGAGAAGGCGAGGGTGGGATGATCTGAGAGAACAGCATCGAAACATGTATACTATCAAGTGTGAAACATATTGCCAGTCCAGGTTGGACACATGAGACAAGTGCTCGGGGCTGGTGCATTGGGAAGACCCAGAGGGATGGGATGGAGAGGGAGGTGGGAGGGGGGTTCAGGATGGGTAAGACATGTAAATCCATGGCTGATTCATGTTACTGTATGGCAAAAACCACTACAATATTGTAAAGTAATTAGCCTCCAACTAATAAAAGTAAAGGGGAAAAAAAAATCCCGGGATTGTGTCTAACTGTAATCCAAGAGACCTTTTCCCTCGTAGCTTCTTCCCTTCCCTAGAATCACACTGTTCCAATTATTTATATTACATGTGTGATTTTCTCAAAATGTTTAGTCACAGAGGCAGTTTGGATGCCCAGTTACATATTGGTTACTGCAAGACAACAACCTTATAAACTAGACAGGATGTAATAATGAAGCTAGTAACATAGACAGTGATGTAGTTTAGCAGAGAAACATGAGGCATGATTTGAAAACAAAGAACAAAGTTAAACAATGATTATTATAACTAGTTTTAATCCAGTTGCAACAATCAAGTGGCCCAAGGAGGCATAACGGGTTTAATGAGCTATCTGCAGATTCATTACTGGCCCCACACATTTATACATGGCTTAATGTTTGAGTCAAGCCTATACTGGCAGAATCAACTAGGTAGAGAGAAAAAGATAAATGTCCCCGTTTTACTCAGAAAAGGTATAATTTACCAAGTTACTGTAAGTCATAATTATTTTAAGAGAAGATTTTTCTTACACCTGGAAAATAGATTTAAACCAGTAATTTTTTATATGAAAAGCATAAAATTTGTTAACATATATGCTAGCTCACTCAGGTCTATGTAAGTAATTCTTTATGTTAACAGCTTTATGAAGCCTTCAGGTTTCCATCAGAATTCTTCCCTAATTTTTTTTTACTCAGTTCAGCATTATGGTCTGAAAGTCAGAAACTTGTGTTTATCCAAAATTCTTTTTTCATCAGTGTTCTTGAATGGCAAGCATTTCTCCAAAAGCATGAGTGAAGCCATAGCCGTCTATAATGAGAAAAGATTTCAGAAGTCAAGTTTAAATCTGATTACAATGCAATTGACAAACCAATCTGGTTACTGATGTGACATGCAACACTTTCAGATAATAACTAGAATTATGACAAATAATATTCTACCAGAACATATATGATTTAAAGGAATTCCATATAATCTCTAGACTATTTTTATCATTTACAATATGACTTAAGATTTATTACTAATCTGAAAACACCTCCCATGCAGTTTAACATATCAAGTTAACCTAATTAAATCAATATTTTCCTTTGGGGTGTTTTGGGGGCCGTTTGAAACATCCCAAAGTTCAGTTCAGTTCAGTCGCTCAGTCGTGTCTGACTCTTTGCAACCCCATGAATCGCAGCACGCCAGGCCTCCCTGTCCATCACCAACTCCCAGAGTCTCCCAATGGATATGAGTCGACATGACTCAAACTCATATCCATTGAGTCGGTGATGCCATCCAGCCATCTCATCCTCTGTCGTCCCCTTCTCCTCCTGTCCCCAATCCCTCCCAGCATCAGGGTCTTTTGCAATGAGTCGACTCTTTGTATGAGGTGGCCAAAGTATTGGAGTTTCAGTTTCAGCATCAGTCCTTCCAATGAACACCCAGGAATGATCTCCTTTAGGATGGACTGGTTGGATCTCCTTGCAGTCCAAGGGACTCTCAAGAGTCTTCTCCAACACCACAGTTCAAAAGCGTCAATTCTTTGGTGCTCCGCTTTCTTAACAGTCCAACTCTCACATCCATACATGACCACTGGAAAAACCATAGCCTTGACTAGATGGACCTTTGTTGGCAAAGTAATGTCTCTGTTTTATAATATGCTGTCTAGGTTGGTCATAAATTTCCTTTCAAGTAAGCATCTTTTAATTTTGTGACTGCAATCACCATCTGCAGTGATTTTGGAGCCCCCAATATTAAGTCGGACACTGTTTCCACTGTCTCCCCATCTATTTCCTATGAGGTGATGGGACCAGATGCCATGATCTTAGTTTTCTGAATGTTGAGCTTTAAGCCAGCTTTTTCACTCTCCTCTTTCACTTTCATCAAGAGGCTTTTTAGTTCCTCTTCACTTTCTGCCATAAGGGTGGTGTCATCTCCATATCTGAGGTTATTGATATTTCTCCCAGCAATCTTGATTCCAACTTGTGCTTCTTCCAACCCAGAGTTTCTCATGATGTACTCTGCATATAAATTAAATGAGCAGGGTGACAATATACAGCCTTGACATACTCCTTTTCCTATTTGGAACCAGTCTGTTGTTCCATGCCCAGTTCTAACTGTTGCTTCCTGACCTGCATATAGGTTTCTCAAGAAGCAGGTCAAGTGGTCTGGTATTCCTATGTCTTTCAGAATTTTCCAGTTTATTGTGATCCACAGTTAGATAGAGGTAATTTGATTTGAGAACTTTGTCAAAAGAACTTTCAGAAAAAAAAAATTAAAACACAACAGGCTCACATGTCTCTGTGAAAAAAGTTACTAAGCCAAAGTGATAATAAAAAAGTTCAAAGGCAAATACAGAACAGATCACTTAAAAAGGTAAAGAAACTTAACATTTGCTATCAAAAGCAGACATCTTTAGAAAACGTGTCTTTAAAAAAAAAAACAAATTTACATTTTGCACCCATTTACTTTAAAAATTCATTTATTCAATTAAACTTGTTTTAAACTTACTCGGTCCTGGGTGTTCAAGTACACAACCCATTTTGGGGTCTCTTATCCACAAACCTTTTGTCATGTGATGTTGCAGCATAATTTTAACTTCTAAGTTGTAGAGTTTTTGGAGAGATCCTAAAAGGCAGAAGCCTTTCTAAAAGTTCACTCAAAACTCCTGTTTAATTTGCATGCTTTCCTCAAAAGTTTCTTCACATTGAGTTACTGTCCTTGCTGACAGATTTGTAAGAGATACAATAAGATTTTATTTAGCTTCTGTTAAACATCAACACAATTCAAATATTAGACTTAAAGTTATATCTAATGTTGATGATCAAGATTAATTAGATCAACAAACTTAAACATTAATACCAGACACTAATTTAATATGAAATATCCCAGTTCACGTGAATGTGACAATCATTTAGCACAATTTTTTTTCTTTTATTTAGAATTGTTTGGTTTGTATGTTTATGATCACTTACATTCACTTAAGTTAAATAAATAGAGCTCTTTTATAAATCAACTCTGGCAGCATCATCCAAAGACAAAGATGCATACACACAGCAACAAAGAGACATCAGTTTGTATTTCAAGAATTCACTCCTAAGTCAGGTAGAGCAATGTAAAAACCCATTAATTTGCAAGAGTTTAGATTCAAATGAGGTTTCTGACAAATGGAACAAGTCAGGCTCACTTGGCTAGATGGCTGAATATTTGCAGAAAAAGAAATTTATAAGTATCTTGTACAAATCAACTTCTAAATTATGTTACACTCTCTTAAATTTGCATGTAAAAAAGGCAGTGCAGATGACTGTTACTGAGAAGACCAGATGGGACATTTTCATCTCAAAACTATAGGCAAATTATTCGTAGGATGACTTTGCTTCCCCTGTGTTTAATATTCACAAGCCTCTTAAGATAAATGGGTAAGGTTTTGGAATGGTAAAGCATTTTTGGAGCCACCCTTGGGCCCTGAAAAGGCTACATTTGTAAAGCAAAGACAGTTTTGTTTTTCTTTTTGAAAGAATTGCAAATGGTTACCCCAATGAAACGGAAGGACTTGACATACCCTTTTACCTATGTTGGAAAGCTTTGCTTTTACTCATTTAGCTTAGGGGAGAAGACCTCTTGGGAAGCCTCGGAGGCAACATCTAGGCTCCTGTAAATCAATCTGGACCAAAGGGGAATGAGGTGAAGGTACCCGGAAAGACAGACTGGGAAGTCTGCACAGTCCTGCCAGGAAGGCAGCAATCAGGGGGAAGTGGGCTCAGTGATTAGCTTGAACCAATATATGCCTCATTTGCACGAAGTCCTGAGGACAAACCACCTCTGTAGCTAGGGTCTTGCCCAAATATTTTCTTATCATGGCCGGCTAGCCTCAAGCATCTAGGCTCCTGGCTGGCTAAGCCAGATTTGTTACCAAGTCCAAGCTCCCTCTGGTCACCCCACAACAGGCCATGCGCCTGAGAGACTAGGTGTTGAAGCCAGGAATATGACTTCATTTGGAAAGCCAGCTGGCCGAGAAGATGGCAGACTAACGTCTCAGGGCAGCCGTCTTGTTGGGGTCTGGATGCCAGGTTCTTTTATAGAGTCAGATGGAGAGAAGCAATGAGGAACTAATGTCAAAAGGCAAAGCAGAGAGTGAGAGAGAGTGAGGAAGTAAGGTAACATGTGTCTTCAGTCTTGCAAGGCATCTCCGGGAAGGACCAGCCTTTGGAAGGGGTGTGTTTATCTGTTCTGTTTTGTAGCCACTCACAGGTGGTCAGGTTCAGATGATCTCTCTATGAACTGAAGAAAGGCACTTGAGTTTACAATTATGCAGAGGGGCAGTGTCCTTTGAGGCAGGTCATTATGTATCATTGGGTTTTCCTGGTGGCTCAGGGGGTAAAGAATCTTCCTGCAATACGAGAGACCCAGGTTCATTCCCTGGTCAGAAAAATCCCCTGGAGAAGGGAATGGCTACTCACTCCAGTATTCTTGCCTGGAAAATCCCATGGATGGAGGAGCCTGGCAAGCTACACAGTTCATGGGGTCCCAAAGAGTCAGACATGACTGACTGGCTAACAGTTTTGACTGTGATTATATATGATTATAATAACAGCAGCAGTGGAAAACAGGTCAAAGAAAGAGTTCCAGCCTGGGGTCAGAATTTTTCCTGCTCTGCAGCAGTTGGGGCAAATAGATTCAGCAGTGCATCATGTGGATTTAGTTTCCCTGGAGTGTGTAGGGTCTAAGTTCCCCATCTAGGGATCGAACCTGTGGTCTCCAGCATTGCAAGGCAGATTCTTAGCTACTGGATCGCCAGGAAAGTCCCACAAGCACAGTTCTTGAGATCTACCTTGATGACCTTCTCTACACAGAGCTTCTCAAAGGGGAAGATGCTCAGTGACTCCCCAGACAAGGTGACGCATGCCACTGGTTGTGATGCAGCATGTTTAGTGTTGGGCCTGAACCTGCATTTCTTTTCTGTTTTTTTAATCAATTTATTTATTTTAGTTTCAGGCTAATTACTTTACAATAATATGGTGATTTTTGCCATACATTGATTGACATGAATAAGCCATGGGTGTACATATGTCCCCCATCCTGAACACCCCTCCCACCTCCCTCCCCATCCCATCCCTTAGGGTTGTCCCAGAGCACCAGCTTTGAGTGCCCTGTATCATGCCTCAAACTTGTACTGGTGATCTATTTCACATATGGTAATAGACATGTTTCAATACTATTCTCTCACAACATCCCACCATTGCCTTCTTCCACAGAATCCAAAAGTCTGTTCTTTACATCTGTGTCTCTTTTGCTGTCTCATATATAGGGTCATCATTACCATCTTTCTAAATTCCATATATATTCACTCATATACTCTGTTTTTTTTCCCCCTGACATACTTCACTCTCTATAATAGGCTCCAGTTTCATCCACCTCATTGGAACTGATTCCAGTGCTGAACTTGGATGTCTAACAAGCACCCCAGGAGATACCATCACTTCTGGTTCGAAACCACACACTTTTCAGCAGCAAGTGTTCTCAAAGCTTGTCACCTGTCTAAGAGTTCCCTGCCATACCAGTTCACTGTGTAGATTTCTCTGTGCTTAACCAGTAGCTTTGATTTGACCAGACCCAGAAAGGTTTCTTCCAAGGGTACTTTTAGGAAATTGCTTCTCAACCAGATGTGCTGTGGCTCCCAGGGGAGACACTTGTGTACGGTGATGTTTCTGGTTGTCGCAGTGGTAGAGGTGGTTGTTGACACCTTCCATGTGCTTGTTAGAGATGAATCAGGCTACTGAAGAGCCTGCAATGCCCAGGACAGTAGCTCACAGAGAATTATCCAGTCGTGTCCATCACTGGGAGCCTGAAGAGTCCTGAATCACTTGATTTAGTTAACCTGCTGCTCTGACCCAGAATGAAGCCTCAGTCCTTGTAGGAACCTGTAGATTTTCTACAGGATGTGTTCCCCCGTCCAGTGTCAAAGACCCAAGCTCCCTAAATCCTCCTCCTTCCCCATTCATTCATCTCTTGTTCTTGTTATAAGCAGTCTTCATTCCCTGATGAGTAACTTCCATAATGTCATGGTCTTCACACTTTGATGTTGGCTGAATCGCCAGTGCTAGAGCTGGTGAGTGAGTGAGTCAGGGTGTTTCCTCGGAGGTTTTTGCTCTCAATGGGCAAATTTGGGCAACCATGTGTGCAAGAGGGGGCATTTCTTGGTGAAAAGAAATATCACGCAGGCATCAGAGAGGGCAGGTTCCACAAAGGGCGTTTCCATTGTGGCTCACCTCTGTGTACTTTTGGTTTTTTGTTCCCAAATTGGTATTTATCCGTTGGTGTCTGTTTGTTTCCAGTTCCTTGTGTGTGTGTGTTTGTTAATTCCTGTGTGGGTATTTCAGGCAGTAAGCCTTTGGGTGTAGTCTTTGATTAAAATGTTTCATTATCAATACCAATTGTATAGGAATTAAGATTCCCCACCCCTCCTCCCCATCCTTCTCTTATCACTGGTGTCTGTTAGCTAATGCCAGGTTGGAACCCAAAGCCAGCATCAATAACAGTAAACCGCAGTTTTTGCCGTTCTCAAGGTGTCTGCACCAAATGAGACAAAAGTTTCATTTTCTGCAAAATGTCTTGATTTCTCCTTTTCCCTACAGGTACAGACTAGAGATTAAGTTCAGTACAATGTGCTGTCAACCTTTACCTACATGTACATCATAGAGAAGGTGTGTTCTGTAGGATTCCTCCTCTCATTGCTTTGTCCTGAATTCAGCAAATACAGATTTAATGCCTACAACTGCCTAAGCCTGAGAATTTAGCAAGAAGCAGACAGACTCAGTACATCATCCAGAGAGCAGCCTTGCTGTGAAATGAGGCAGAATATATGAGCTTAACAAATAACTGGGCTTCCCTGGTGGCTCAGCTGGTAAAGAATCTGCCTGCAATGCAGGAAGTCCTGGGTTCGATCCCTGGGTTGGGAAGATCCCTTGGAGAAGGGAGAGGCTACCCACTCCAGTATTCTGGCCTGGGGAATTCCATGGACTATATTGTCCATGGGGTCGCAAGGAGTCTGACACGACTGAGCAACTTTCATAACACGAGTTTATAAGTTGTAGGATGAAAGATAAAGCTGGGAAAGGCTATTGATGAGCATGTTTACCAGGCAGGAATAGAGATGCGGAGATAGAGAACAGACATGTGGACCCAAGGAGGGAAGGAGAAGGTGGGGCAAAGTGAAACAGAAGCACTAACATATATACACTACTGCATGTGAAGTTGATTGCTAGTGGGAAGCTGCTATATTGCACTAGGAGCTCAGCTGGGTGATCTGTCATGACTGAGAGGTTTGGGATGGCGGTTGGACGGAGGCTCAAGACAGAGACAATATATGTATACATATAGCTGATTCACATTGTAGTATAGCAGAAACCAACCTAGCATTGTAAACCAATAACACTCCAATTAAAAACAAATTTAAAAAAAGTAAATGCTGCATACACATTGGTAAGTAAAGTATAGATGCTATATGGATAAAACAATCAAACAAGAAAAGATAGGTGGAAACTCAGAGTGTGTTTGAGCTCTAATTTCAGAAAGAGGGAATATTTCCATAGGGAAGGTTTTGAGTGACCCTACGGGGATAGTTGGAAGAGTGAGTTAAGTGTGAATCTATGAGAAGAACGCAGTAGGACTTGTGAACAGGACATCCAAATTTGTTTTGAAAGGACCCCTTGGTTGTTTCCATCTATCAAAACTCTAGAAATGCATTTCATTGTTTTCTCAATGCTTTTTTCATGTGGAGCGTTTTAAAAGTCTTGTTGAATATATTACAATATTCCTTCTGTTTTTTGTTTTTTTTTTTTGGCTGTGACACATGTGGGTTCTTGGCTCCCTGACCAGGCATTGAACTGACATCCCTTAAATTGTAAGGCAAAGTCTTAACCACTAGACCACTAGGGTTGTCCCCAGAAGTACATTCACTTTGATAAAGGATTCCATGTAAATAAATTATGAAACAATTGATACACATAAAAACCATTAACTGATTTGTTGATTGCAATGATGGAACATTTACAAATAAATTCAACAGTCTAGGAGCTGTGACACAGTGACAGTAGAAAATATAAAAATTAGACTCATACATTAGTTCTTGATGAATCAATATGATCTGTGAATATATTAGTACTTGAAATAAACAGAAATACAATTCTCTTAATATTTTATTTCTTATGTGTGTGTAAAACAAAGATTTCTCTCCAGTATGTTAATATGTTTGTGTGTTAAGGGAAAAGCATGTGCATGTATATAGAATTTTTTAAAAATGTATTGGAATATAGTTTCTTTACACTGTTCTGAGGTTTCTGCTTTACGGCAGTATGAATCGACTATACATACACATGTATCTCTTCTTTTTTGGATTTCCTGCCTATTTAGGTCACCACAGAGCATTGAGTAGAGTTCCCTGTGGTATAGAGTAGGTTCTCAATAATTGGCTATTTTATACATGATATCAATCAGTATATGTGTCAATCCCAATCTCCCAGTTCATCCCACCCCCCCTGCTCCCTTGGTGTCCATACATTTTTTTCTACATTTATGGTTGTTACTTCTATTTTGGAAATAGATTTATATGCATTATTTTTCTAGTTTCCACATGTATGCATTATTATACAGTATTTGTTTTGCTCTTTCTAACTTTACTCTGTGTGATAGTGTGTAGGTCCATCTGCATTTCTGCAAAAGGCTGAGTAATATTCCATTGTGTATATACACATATATACCACATCTTTTTTCGTTCCTCTGCTGTTGGATGTTTAGGTTGCCTCCATGTCCTGTCTATCTTAAACAGTGCTATTGTGAACATATGGGTTCAGTTCAGTTCAGTTTAGTCGCTCAGTCATGTCCAACTCTTTGTGACCCCATGGACTGAGGAAGGCCATACTTCCCTGTCCAACAGAAACTCCTGAAGCTTGCTCAGACTCATGTCTATAGAGTTGGTGATGCCAGTCAACCATCTCATCTTATGTCCTCCTCTTCTCCTCCTGCCTTCAATCTTTCTCAGCATCAGGGTCTTTTCCAACGAGTCAGCTCTTCGCATTATCAGGTGGCCAAAGTATTGGACTTTCAGTCTCAGCAGCAGTCCTTCCAATGAATATTCAGGACTGACCTCCTTTAGGATGGACTGGTTGGATCTCCTTTCAGTCCAAGGGACTGTCAACAGTCTTCTCCAATGCCACAATTCAAAAGTATCAATTCTTCAGCACTCAACTTTCTTCATAGTCCAACTTTCACATCCATACATTAGGGTACATGCACATTTTAGAATTATGGTTTACTCTGGGTATATAGAATTTAAACAAAACTGTAAGAATAACCTAATTCTGTCTAGGAGGTTAAATAGAAAATTAAGATGGAAAATAATTTAATATGAACTTATGTGATCATGTACGTATGTATGTCTTTCTGTAAGTTTAGTGATATTTCTTCTTTACTTGTTTGATATTGAATTGTTCAATTCAATATCCTTGACCTCCAACATTATGGAATGTTCTATTCAATTTCTTTAATAGAGGAAAGACAGTAGAAATCTTCTGTTTCACCACGTTAGTTTTAGTTCCATATCTTTTATATAATGTGTCTACATTTCATCGGGATTATTAATTCCAATAACATAATTCTGTTTCTAGTTTCCCAGCGAAATTAATCTGTTGGATTTGTGGTGATAATTTGTTTTTCCTATTAATATTGATAAAACAAATACACATATATGTATACATGTATGCATATGATACAAGTCATATGCATATGAAGCAAGTCACAGTTTATGACTTGCTTATGCCAGGTCTTGCTTTTCAATAGCCATTAAGAGATTCACCCCATTACTCTGTGTTCTGTTGCCTCTGTGTATTTCCACCCATCCAATCCAGTATTTGCAGAAGTACTGTGAAGACCAGAGTCAGAACTCCAACTACATACACTCTGATTTACAAGTAGGAGAACTTAAAGAAAGCCCTTGACCACCATTACTATGAACTAAGCCATGGAAACATTCATTCCTGGTACCTTTGACATTGACCAGTTGTAGCCAATTGGGAGGTCATATCTATGTAGGACTAACAGACTGGTTCCAAATAGGAAAAGGAGTATGTCAAGGCTGTGTATTGTCACCCTGCTTATTTAACTTATATGCAGAGTACATCATGAGAAACACTGGGCTAGAAGAAGCACAAGCTCGCATCAACATTGCCAGGAGAAATATCAATAACCTCAGATATGCAGATGACACCACCCTTATGGCAGAAAGTGAAGAGGAACTAAAAAGCCTCTTGATGAAAGTGAAAGAGGAAAGTGAAGAAGTTGGCTTAAAGCTCCACATTCAGAAAGCTAAGATCATTGCATCTGGTCCCATCACTTCATGGGAAATAGATGGGGAGACAGTGGAAACAGTGTCAGACTTTATTTTTTATTGGCTCCAAAATCACTGCAGAAAATGTGACTGCAGGTATGAAATTAAAAGACACTTACTCCTTGGAAGGAAATTTATGACTAACTTAGATAGCATATTAAAAAGCAGAGACATTACTTTGTCAACAAAGGTCGGTCTGGTCAAGGTTATGGTTTTTCCAGTGGTCATGTATGGATGTGAGAGTTGGACTGTGAGGAAAGCTGAGTGTCAATGAATTGATGCTTTTGAACTGTGGTGTTGGAGAAGACTCTTGAGAGTCCCTTGGACGGGAAGGAGATCCAACCAGTCCATCCTAAAGGAGATCATTCCTGGGTGTTCATTGGAAGGACTGATGCTGAAGCTGAAACTCCAGGACTTTGGCCACCTCATGCATAGAGTCGGCTCATTGGAAAAGACCCTGATGTTGGGAGAGATTGTGGGCAGGAGGAGAAGGGGATGACAGAGGATGAGATGGCTGGATGGCATCACCGACTCAATGGGTATGAGTTTGAGTAAACTCCGGGAGTTGGTGATGGACAGGGAGGCCTGGCGTGCTGCGATTCATGGGGTCACAAAGAGTTGGATACAACTGAGCAACTGAACTGAACTGTCTATGCAAGAAGTAAAACATTTATTCTGTTACATATCACTAAGCCTAGTATTATTTTCCCAGGACTTGGAGCAGATCTTTAAATTTTTGTCCAATCTTTTAAACAAGTTCTATATCTTTATATTTTTGAGAAAAAAAATAGTTACTTGCTATTCTTGACTGCTCGGAATCTTAGTCGCTGCACTGGCTTTCTCTAGTTGCAGCGAGCAGGGGCTACTCTCCAGTTGCGGAATGCGGGCTTCTCATTGTGGTGGCTTCTCTACTTGGGGAGCACGGACTCTGGGCACACGGGTTTCTCTAGCTGTCATGCATGGGCTTCATTTCACTGTGGCATGTGGGGTCTTCCGGGATCAGGGATGGAACCTGTGTTCCCTGCAAAGCAGGTGGATTCTTTACCCCTGGACCACCAGGAAAGCCCCATAAGTTCTATATCTTGAGTGCAGGATAGATCTTTTGGATTCTAAATACCTCAGTCAGTGTGCTCTGCCCATTGCCATGGGAACATTCAGTCCTTGGAAATGCTAGTGTCTGTGGCTCTTTGAATCATAAGTGGCTGGAAGAGCATCTTTAGATCCTGTGACTGTGGATCAGTTACGGCTGCCTCATTTTGCTCCCAAGTGTCAGCTGCTGCCCCATCTTTGACTCCTTCTGTTGCAGTCGTTAAGAAGTATGAGTCCTTCAGCTCAATTGCAGAAATGTTGGTGCTGTCAGAAGAGGCATTTCCCCTTGATTATGATAAATGTCCTCTGACACTTTCTGTTCGTACGTTGTAGTAAATCCGAACACGAGTTTCTTTCCCTGTAATGAGTAAGATGTTTTCTGGGGACATCTTTCTTGAGCAGACTGCCCCCTCGCACTAGAGAAAGAGCATCCATGATCCTGTCCCTGTCCAATGATGGGTTAGTTATTTTTCTCCTCCCATGGACACCTCTAGGACATTTCTAGTTAATCCTCCTGATGAATCTCTCTGATGAATACTGTCTCTGATGAATTTTTCTCTTGAAACTGAAAGTGTTAGTTGCTCAGTCGTGTCTGACTCTTTGCAACCCCATGGACTTTATCCCACCGCAGTCCTCTGTCCATGGAATTCTGCAGGCAAGAATACTGGACTGGGTTGCTATTTCCTTCTCCAGGGGAACTTCCCAACCCAGGGATCAAACCCACATCTCCTGCACTGCAGGCAGACTCTGTACCAACTGAGCTACCAGGGAAGCCCATCTATGCTATTAAAGGCATATGTTTCTTGGTAGTTAAGTTTAACGCATGTATTTGTGTTTTTTAAATCAAGTGACTTTTGTGCAGACACACATGTACAGGGATGATATTAAATCAATTTATTTAAGCCCTCAAAAATCAAATACCACCAAACAGGATGGGATTGTGTCCAGGAGAGATTAGATGGGAGAGGGAGTGTGAGTGTGAGAAGGATTGTGTTACTCAGGAACCAGGAAAGTCATCTTCGTGTTGTTGATCTTGATTCCATGGAGACGAGGACATGTCTGGTCTCAGGGACTCTTTCTGTAGGTGAGTAAAACAGAACCAAAGGTTTAGTAGAGTTGACTGTGTGATGGCTGACAGGGGTGAGCTGCAGGCAGTAGGCTGTCCAGGGTACAGAAGCAGGTAGGTGATCCAATGTCAGAATCTGGGTGGACCTCAGTACTCCACATCTCTGTGATGTTGCAGTCCCTATGGAATTTTCCCCAGGATGGACATATGGTGGAACCTTTATGTACTGGACACAGTCTAGGAGTAATGATTTCAGAATGCATGTTCATGGGGATGGTTCAAATTAACATGGTTTACAGACCCTGTGATTGGAGTAAGCACCTCTGATTCCACAAATTTTGTCTTTGGGGGCTTCAAGAATCAATTTTTTATTTTATGTTGGGTTACAGTTGATTAGCCGTATTGTTTTCCTTTCTGATCTACAGCAAAGTTGTTCACACACACATGTATATATATGTGTGTGTATATACACATATCAGTTCAGTTCAGTTGCTCTGTCAGGTCCAACTCTTTGCAACCCCATGAACCGCAGCACACCAGGCCTCCCTGTCCATCACACTCCCACAGTCCTCCCAAACTCATGTCCACTGAGTCAGTGATGCCGTCCAACCATCTCATCCTCTGTCATCCCCTTCTCCTCTTGCCCTCAATCTTTCCCAGCATCAGGGTCTTTTCCAATGAGTCACATATTCTTCTGCATATTGTTTTTCATTATGGTTTATCCCAGGACATTGAATACAGTTCCCTGGGCTCTACAGTAGGTCCTTTTTGTCTATCCATCCTGTATGCAATAGTTTTTATCTCTCTGTGAATCCCAAACTCCCAATCCTTCTCTTCCCCTCCCTTTAGCAATCACAAGCACGTCATCTATGTCTGTAAGTCCGTGTTTTGCAGATAAATTCATTTGTGTTGTGTTTTAGAATCTGCACATAAATGATATCATATGCTATTTATCTTTCTCTCTCTGATTTGCATTACTTAGTATGGGCTTCCTAGTGGCTCAGATGGTAAAGAATCTGTCTGCAATGTGGGTGACCTGGATTTAATCACTGGGTCAGGAAGATCTCCTGGAGAAGGAAATGGCAACCCACTCCAGTATTCTTGCTTGGAAAATCTTATGGTCAGAGGAGCCCGGTGGGTTCCGGTACATGGGGTTACAAAGAACCGGATACAACTGAGCAACTAACATTCAATATTAAGGTACTTAGTATGATCATCTCTAGGTCCATCCACATTGCTGCAAATAGTATTAGTTTGTTCTTTTTTATGGTTGAGGAATATTCCATTGTACCTATGCATTACATCCTTTCTCTTTACCATATTCACATGGAAGACTGTTTTTATTTCCATTTTGCCTCAACAGAAAAATAGAAGCCACAGTTTAGCTTAGATAAGTGTCATTCTCTGAAGCTGTCTTAGTTTAGAAAGTTTAAAGATCACACTAAGACAAAATTGCCTACTGAGGGGGAATATAAAATAAATACAAGTCTCAGACTGTGGTTGGAAGGTCTTTACATATTCTGTACGAATTATGTGAGATTAAATAGTGGATTTGAAGGACACATGAGTTCTCCTTATTCCCCAATCTCCTGCAGGAGGGATGTGCGTGGACAAATGTGTGGTCTGGACTGATGGGAACACAAGATTCCACCAACTTGTGGGGATTCCTGCTTCTCTCTGATGACTCTGGTCTGCAAATTTCCTTCAGGTTAAAACTTCTTCACCAAAGCTGCTTAGTATTAATCAGTCAACCAATTGGAAATTTAATAGGACTCAGTTTAGTTCAGTTCAATCACTCAGTTGTGTCCAGTTTTTAGCAACTGCATGGACTGCAGCATGTCAGGCTTCCCAGTCCATCACCAACTCCCAGAGCTTGCTCAAATTCATGTCCATTGAGTCAGTGATGCCATCCAACCATCTTATCCTCTGTTGTCCCCTTGTCCTCCCATGTTCAATCTTTTGCAGCATCAGGGTCTTTTACAATGAGTTGGTTCTTCAGATCAGGTGGCCAATGTATTGGAGTTTCATCTTCAGCATCAGTCCTTCCAATGAACACCCAGGACTGATCTCCTTTAGGATGGACTGGTTGGATCTCCTTGCAGTCCAAGGGACTCTCAAGAGTCTTCTCCAACACCACAGTTCAAAAGCATCAATTCTTCGGTGCTCAGCTTTCTTTCTGGTTCAACTCTCACATCCATACATGACTACTGGAAAAATCATAGCTTTAACTAGACAGATATTTGTAGGTAAAGTAATGTATCTGCTTTTTAATATGCTGTCTATAGCTTTTTTTTCCAAGAGCCTCTTTAAATTTCATGGCTGCAGTCAACATCTACAGTGATTTTGGAGACCCCAAAAATAAACTCACTAGCTGTTTCCACTGTTTCCCCATCTATTTCCCATGGAGTGGTGGGACCGGATGCCATGATCTTAGTATCCTGAATGTTGAGCCTTAAGCCAACGTCTTCACTCTCTTTTTTCACTTTCATCAAGAGGCTCTTTCATTCTTTGCTTGCTGCCATAAGGGTAGTATCATCTGCATATCTGAGGTTGTTGATGTTTCTCCCACCAATCTTGATTCCAGCATATGCTTCAACCAGCCCAGCATTTTTCATGATGTACTCTGAATATAAGTTAAATAAGCAGGGTGACAATATACAGCCTTGACATACTCCTTTTCCTATTTGGAACCAGTCTGTTGGTCCATGCCCAGTCTTAACTTTTGCTTCCTGACCTGCATATAGCTTTCTCAAGAGGCAGGTCAGGTGGTCTGGTATTCCTAGCTTTTTCAGAATTTTCCAGTTTGTTGTGATTCACACAGTCAAAGGCTTTGGCATAGTCAATAAAGCAGAAATAGATGTTTCTCTGGAGCTCTCTTGATTTTTGGATGATCCAGCAGATGTTGGCAATTTGATCTCTGGTTCGTCTGCTTTTTCTAAATACAGCTTGAACATCTGGAAGTTCACAGTTCACATATTGCTGAAGCCTGGCCTGGAGAATTTTGAGCATTGCTCTACTAGCGTGTGAGATGAGTGCAATAGTGTGGTAATTTGAGCATTCTTTGTCACTGCCTTTCTTTGGGATTGGAATGAAAATTGACTTTTTCCAGTCCCATGGCCACTGCTGAGTTTTTCAAATTTGCTGGCATATTGAGTGTAGCACTTTCACAGCATCATCTTTTAAGATTTGAAATAACTCAACTGGAATTCCATCACCTCCACTAGCTTTGTTCACAGTGTATCTTCCTAAGGCCCACTTGACTTCGCATTCCAGAATGTCTGGTTCTAGGTGATTGTGATATTCTGGGTCATTAAGATCTTTTTTGTACAGTTCTTCTGTGTATTCTTGCCACCTCTTCTTAATATCTTCTGCTTCTGTTAGTTCTATACCATTTCTGTCCTTTATTGATCCCATCTTCGCATGAAATGTTCCCTTGGTATCTCTAATTTTCTTGGAGAGATCTCTAGTCTTTCCCATTCTATTGTTTTCCTCTATTTCTTTGCACTGATCACTGAGGAAGGCTTTCTTTTCTCTCCTTGGTATTCTTTGGAACTCTGCATTCAAATGGGTATATCTTTCCTTTATTCCTTTGCTTCTTCTCACAGCTATTTGTAAGACCTCCTCAGACAGCCATTTTGCTTTTTTGCATTTCTTTTTCTTGGGGATGGCCTTGATTCCTGTCTCCTGTACAATGGCATGAACTTCTGTCCATAGTTCATCAAGAACTCTGTCTATTAGATCTAGTCCCGTAAATCTATTTCTCACTTCCACTATATTATCGTTAGGGATTTGATGTAGGTCATTCCTGAATGGTCTAATGGTTTTCCCCAGTTTCTTCATTTTATGTCTGAATTTGGCAATAAGGAGTTCATAGTCTGAGCTACAGTCTTCTCCCGGTCTTGTTTTTGCTGACTGTATAGAACTTCTCCATCTTTGGCTGCAAAAAATATACTCAATCTGATTTAGGTGTTGACCATCTGGTGATGTCCATGTGTAGAGACTTCTGTGTTGTTGGAAGAGGGTGTTTGCTTTGACCAGTGCATTCTTTTGGCAGAACTCTATAGCCTTTGCCCTGCTTCATTCCATACTCCAAGGCCATATTTGCCTGTTACGCCAGGTCTTTCTTGACTTCCTACTTCTGCATCCCAGTCCCTTTAATTAAAAGAACATCTTTTTAGGGTGTTAGTTCTAGAAGGTCTTTATAGGATCATTCAACACCAGCTTCTTCAGAATTACTGTTCAGGGCATAGGCTTGGATTACCGTGCTATTGAATGGTTTGCCTTGGAAACGAACAGAGATCATTTTGTCATTTTTGAGACTGCATACAAGTACTGCATTTCAGACTCTATTGTTGAGTATGATGGCTACCCCATTTCTTCTAAGGGATTCTTTTTCACAATAGTAGATGTAGTGGTCATCTGAGTTAAATTCATCCATTGCAGTCCATTTTAGTTTACTGATTCCTAAAATTTTGATGTTCAGTCTTGCCATCTCCTGTTTGACCACTTCCAATTTGCCTTGATTCATGGACCTAACATTCCAGGTTCCTATGCAATCTCTCTCTTTACAACATTGGAGCTTGCTTCCATCACCAGTCACATCCACAACTGGGTGTTGTTTTTACTTTGGCTCCATCTCTTCATTCTTTCTGGAGTTATTTCCCCACTGATCTCCAGTAGCATATTGGGCACCTACTGACCTGGGGAGTTGATCAGGCAAAAATACTGAAGTGGTTTTTCATTCCCTTTCTCAAGTAGACCACATTTTGTCAGAACTCTCCACCATAACCCATCCATCTTGGGTGGCCTTACAAGGCAAGGCTCATAGTTTCATTGAGTTAGACAAGGCTATGGTCCATGAGATTAGATTGGTTAGTTCTCTGTGATTCTGGTTTGCAGTCTGCCTGGCCCTCTGATGGAGAAGAATAAGAGGCTTGTGGAAGCTTCCTGATGGGATAGACTGACTGAAGGGAAACCTGGGTCTTTTTCTGATGGGTGGGGCCATACTCAGTAATTCATTAATCCAATTTTCTATTGATGGGTGGAACTGTGTTCTCTCCCTGCTATTTACCTGGGGCCAAACTCTGGTGGGCTCCATAAAGGACAGATGGTATGGACCTAACAGAAGCAGAAGATATCAAGAAGAGGTGGCAAGAATACACAGAAGAGCTGTACAAAAAAGATCTTCACCATCCAGATAATCATGATGGTGTGATCACTCACCTAGAGCCAGACATCCTGGAATGTGAAGTCAGGTGGGCCTTAGAAAACATCACTACAAACAAAGCTAGTGGAGGTGATGGAATTCTAGTTGAGCTATTTCAAATCCTCAAAGATGATGCTGTGAAAGTGCTACACTCAATATGCCAGCAAATTCGGAAAACTCAACAGTGGCCACAAGACTGGAAAAGGTCAGTTTTCATTCCAATCCCTAAGAAAGGCAACCCCAAAGAATGCTCAAACTACTGTACAACTGCACTCATCTCACACACTAGTAAAATAATGCTCAAAATTCTCCAAGCCAGGCTTCAGCAATACGTGAACTGTGAACTTCCAGATGTTCAAGCTGGATTTAGAAAAGGCAGATGAACCAGAGATCAAATTGCCAACATCTGCTGGATCATCCAAAAAACAAGTGAGTTTCAGAGAAACATCTATTTCTGCTTTATTGACTATGCCAAAGCCTTTGACTGTGTGGATCACAATAAACTGTGGAAAATTCTGAAAGAGATGGGAATACCAGACCACCTGACCTGCCTCTTGAGAAACCTGTATGCAGGTCAGGAAGCAACAGTTAGAACTGGATATGGAAAAACAGACTGGTTCCAAATAGGAACAGAAGTATGTCAAAGCTGTATATTGTCACTTTGCTTATTTAACTATATGCAGAGTACATCATGAGAAATGCTGGGCTGGATGAAGCACAAGCTGGAATCAAGATTGCTGGGAGAAATATCAATAACCTTAGATATGCAGATGACACCACCCTTATGTCAGAAAGTGAAGAGGAACTAAAAAGCCTCTTGATGAAAGTGAAAGAGGAGAGTGAAAAAGTTGGCTTAAAGCTCAACATTCAGAAAACTAAGATCATGGCATCTGGTCCCATCACTTCATGAGAAATAGATGGGGAGACAGTGGAAACAGTGTCAGACTTTAGTTTTGGGGGCTGCAAAATCACTGCAGATGGTGACTGCAGCCATGAAAGTAAAAGATGCTTACTCCTTTGAAGGAAAGTTATGACCACCCTAGATAGCATGTTAAAAAGCAGAGACATTACTTTGTCAACAAAGGTCCTTCTAGTCAAGGCTATGATTTTTCCAGTAGTCACGTATGGATGTGAGAATTGGACTGTGAAGGAAGCTGAGCACTGAAGAATTGATGCCTTTGAACTGTGGTGTTGGAGAAGTCTCTGGAGAGTCCCTTGGACTGCAAGGAGATCCAACCAGTCCATCCCAAAGGAGATCAGTCCTAGGGGTACATTGGAAGGACTGATGCTGAAGCTGAAACTCCAATCCTTTGGCCACCTCATGCAAAGAGTTGACTCATTGGAAAAGACCCTGATGCTGGGAGGGATTGGGGGCAGCAGGAGAAGGGGACACCAGAGGATGAGATGGTTGGATGGCATCACTCACTCGATGGACATGAATTTGAGTAAATTCCGGGAGTTGGTGATGGGCAGGGAGGCCTGGAGTGCTGCGATTCGTGGGGTCACAAAGAGTTGGATACGACTGAGCGATTGAACTGGACTGAAACTGTTGTGGAGGTAATAAATTTAACGGCGACCTCCTTCAAAACATCCCACTCATGCTCTACTAAGCCCAGAGCCCCCAATCCTGCGGCAGGCCTCCACCATCTCATGCCTCAGCCAGAGGCTCCCGGACACCCACAGGCAATTCCGGGACAGTCTACTGTGGGCTCACTGCTTCTTTTTCCTGGGTCCTTTTGCACAAGATTCTGTTGTGCCCTCCAAGAGACTATTTCTCAGTCTTGTTATGTTCTCACAGCTCTACTGTGGGGTTAACTGTGACCTCCTCCAAGAGAACTTATGCCATACCCAAGTCTGCTGCACCCAAAGCCCCTGTCCCTGAGGCAGACCGCCGCTGACTGGTACCTCCAGAGGAGATGCTCAAACACAGTCTGTCTCAGTCTCTTGGGCTCCCTGGGACCTCGTGCCCACAAGGTTTGTTTGAGTCCTCTGAGCATCTCTGGAGGGAATGGGGTTTGATTCTAAACACGAATTTGCCCCTCCTACCATCTCGTTGGGGCTTCTCCTTTGCCCTTGGACATGGGGTATCTCCTCAGATACTCAGATAGGCACCAAATACAGAGTGTCAAGGTTATTCTCTTAAGAAATGTTGAAAAGCACTGTCTTGCATAAACAAATCAAAATATTCTTAAACATCATATGACTACATATGCATTAATGTTTATGTATATATGTGTGTGTGTGTTTAACTATATGAACTTGTGATAAAAAAAAAAAGGATTATCACCACAAATCCAGAAGACAAAAACATGACAAAACTAAACAGATGCTGTTATTCAAATTAACACTCAATATGAAATTTATACATTACCTCAAAGATATGTTACTAAAGTTAAAATGCAATAAAACAGAAACTTTTGAATGTCCTTTATCTATTAAAGAAATTGAGCACAATGTTCCAGAAATCTTCAGGGCAAGAAGATTTAATTGAAAAATTTCCAAGAGGTAAAGAAGAAATATCACTAGACTCAGACAAAGCCATCCACGTGATCATATGAGTTAAAACTAAAGTACTTTCTACTCAAATTTGATCCTTAATCCCCTAGACAGAATTAGGTACTTCTGAAAGTTTTCATTAAAACATATATATGCAGAGAAAACCATAATTTAAAAATGTACATGCATACCAATGTACATCAGGAGTATGTACAATAGCTAGGGCATGGAAGTGATCTAAATGTTCACCAACAGAGCAATGGTTAAAGAAAAATTTCTAACGACTCTGTATACATATAAATACTTTTTTCATTAATGCACAAACATACTAACCTACTGGAAAAATGCCTTAGTTTTACACATACATGAGAAATAAAATATGAAAACAGTCATATTTCTGTTTATTTCAAATACAAATATTTTTTATAGATTCTGTAGATTCATAGAGATCTAATGTATGAATCCAATTTCTTATATTTTCCCCTATGGATATTTCATAGTTACTAAGCCATAAAATTTATTCCTAAATGATTTACCACCACAAGCAACAAACCAGTTAATGGTTTTTGTATGTATCCATGGTTTCATAATTTCTTTTAATAAAATGCTTCTTCAAAGTGAATGCACTTCTAGAAACTTCCCTGTGGGTCCAGTGGTTAGAACTTCACCTTCCAATAAATAGGCTCCAGGTCACAACACTGATCGGGAGCTAAGACCTTACATGTATCATGTTATAAAAAACAAACAAACGTGAAATAGAAACAGTATTGTAACAAATTCAATAAAGACTTTAAAAGGGGTCCACATTAAGAAACATCTTAATTAAAAAAAAGAATGAGTGGACTTGTAGAATTTTGATAGATAAACCAACCAAGGGGATTTTTCAAAACACATCTGTGCTTTCTTATCTCAAGTCATATTTTGTTCTTCTCACAGATTCACACTTAACTCACTCATCCAACTATCCTCAGAACATCACTGAAAATCATCTCTATGGAAATATTTCTTTCCTCTGAAATAGGACCAAACACACTCTAGTTCTCACCTTTCTGTATTCTTCATCCTACAACATATAAAGAGGGAGAGGGGAGTGAAAAAGCTGACTTAAAACTCAACATTCAGAAAACTAAGATCATGGCGTCTTGATTACATCACTTCATGGCATATAGATGGGGAAACAATGGAAATAGTAAAAATTTTATTTTCTTGGGCTACAAAATCACTGAGAATGGTGACTACACCCATGATATTAAAAGATACTTGCACATTGGAAGAAAAGCTATGAGAAACTTAGACAGCACATTAAAAAGCAGAGAGATCACTTTGCCAGCAAAGTCCGTATAGTCAAAGCTATGGTCTTTCCAGTACTCACGTATGGATGTGAGAGTTGGACCATAAAGAAGACTGAGTGCTGAAGAACTGATGCTTTCTAACTGTGGTGTTGGAGAAGACTCTTGAGAGTCCCTTGGACTGCAAGGACATCCAACCAGTCCATCCTAAAGAGAATCAACCCTGAATATTCATTGGAAAGACTGATGCTGAAGCTGAAGCTCCAATACTTTGGCCACCTGATGGGAAGAGCTGATTCATTGGAAATGACTGGGATGCTGAGAAAGATTGGAGGCAGGAGGTGAAGGGGACAACACAGGATGATATGGTTGGATGGCATCACCAACTCAATGGACGCGAATTTGAGCAAGCTCCGGGAAATGGTGAAAGACAGGGAATCCTGGTGTTCTGCAGTACATGGGGTCACAAAACGTCAGACACCACTGAGCTACTGAATAACAACAAAATTGGCAATCTTCTGTTAGCTGCTATTAGTATGTATTTGTCTGTTTTCACAGGAAGACAGCTCACTGGATGAATTACTGAGTCTATCTGCTTTCTGCTGAATCCTGAGGCTTGGTCTCTTACTGGCATTGAATCTGTATTTACTGAATTCATGCCAAAGAATGGACAGGAGGAATGTACAGAACATACATTCTTTATGAGCACATGTAGGTAAATGTTTACAGCACACTTTACTGAAATTATGCTCTAGCCTGCTCCTGTCTGATAAAGGAGAAATCGAGACATTCTGTGGACAATGAAACTTCACAATTCCTATACAAACGATGTTAATAATAGCACACTTTTATCAAGGGCAGCAAGGTCAATAGACTCACTGACTGAAATACCCAGAACAGAATTAACATGTGCCATTTAGCCAGGCTAACATGTGTGATGAAAAGAAAGCAGATACTGATTAATAAATACCAGTATGGAAACATAAAAACAAAGGTGCACAGTGGTGAGAAACAATGCTACTTTTCTCTATGGGACCTGTCCTCTCTGATATCTGTAGAAAATTTGGTCCTGTCCACGTCAACCTGCAATCCTAAAAGTTTTCCCAAGTATTAGGAAGGTCATGGGCACATGACTTTTGCTTCTTTTCACGTCTCTCTGTTTCTCTCCAGCTGGAGAGCTTCGAGAGATTTTCAATGGCACATACAAGCTCAAAGAGCGTGCTGAAGATTCATAGCATGAAAACTTGACTTTAAGCATAGATGTTACTTCCTCTACTCACATTGCGTGTTATCTGTCATTTGCTTGGGCTGTGCGCACCTCAAAGTGTTTCCCTGACATTTACTGGAAAGAGGATCAGTTTTTCCTGAGTCAGACTGAGAGGGCACCTTTGGAAGCTATGCTGAAATTGTACAACTTGGGTAACTATTTACAGGAGTCCCTGCTCTGTGTCACCCTTCTTCTAGGTGGGGACGCCCATGAGAACAATATGTATGTCTTCCTTCCGTCTTTGTACATTCCTGTTTGTCTTACTGAACCCTGACGTCTTTCCCTGACATCACAGTTCTCACGACAAACAGTGGCAGAGTCAAGGTGCTGGGTGACTTCTAGACACACCTGGGCCAGTGCCCCCTGGCCTTCTAGAGCCTTCTTCCTTGTCCACTGGATACTGCTGAATACAACCCTTTCTACCTTATGCCCATGCATCTAATGACACTTGGACAATGGTTCTGGATTCCAGTCCTTAACACATCCTTTGGTCTTTGTTTTGACTAAGAAATGCCCCTTATGTATATACACATGGTGGCCCACATTTGCCCACCACGAGCCACATTCCCCAAAGAAACACCCTGACTTATTCATTCGCCAGCTCTAGCAATGGGGACTGAACCAACAGGAAAGCGCAAAGGCCATGATGATGTTGAAGTTGCTCATCAGCAGTTGAAGACTGATTAAAAAAGAACAGAGGATGATAAAGTGGGGAAGAAGAAAGGGTATGGGGGTGTGGGGCTGTCACACTGGATGGAGAACCACGTCCTGTAGAAATCTCCATGCTCCCATGAGGACTGAGGCTTGATTCTGGGTCAGAGCAGCAGAGTAACTCAGGTGATTCAGGATTTCTCAGCCTCTCTGTGATGGACATGTGGTGGGACAATTCTCTGTCAGGTGCTGTCCTGCATATTGTAGGCTGTTCAGCATCCTGTTTCATTTCTAACACCCAGATGGAAGGCGTCACCACCCACCTCTCTCACTGTCACAACCAAACATGACAAGTGTCTCTTCTGAGGCAGGGGGCACATGCTTCATCTGAACCAGCAACAACAATAACCTTCTCTGCCGTTACTGAGCATGTACTCCATTGAGAGGCACCATGTAGAGAAACTGGAAATTTCTGAAAGAGATGGGAATACCAGGCCACCTGACCTGCCTCTTAAGTAATCTGTATGCAGGTCAGGAAGCAACAGTTAGAACTGGACATGGAACAACAGACTGGTTCCAAAGAGGAAAAGGAGTACGTCAAGGCTGTATATTGTCACCCTGCTCATTTAACTTATATGCAGAGTACATCATGAGAAACACTGGGCTGGATGAAGCACACGCTGCAGTCATGGTTGCTGGGGAAAGTATCAATAACCTCAGACACGCAGATGACGCCACCCTTACTTACAGCAGAAGGTGAAGAAGAACTAAAGAGCTTCTTGATGAAAGTGAAAGAGGAGAGTGAAAAAGTTGGCTTAAAGCTCAACATTCAGAAAACGAAGATCGTGGCATCTGGTCCCATCACTTTATGGCAAATAGGTGGAGAAATACTGGAAACAGTGGCTGACTTTATTTTTGGGGCTCTAAAATCACTGCATACGGTGATTGCAGCCATGAAATTAAAAGACTTTTTTTTTCCCTTGGAAGGAAAGTTATGACCAATCTAGACAGCATATTAAAAAGCAGAGACATTACTTTGCCAACAAAGGTCCATCTAGTCAAGGCTATGGTTTTTCCAATAGTCATGTATGGATGTGATAGTTGGTCTATAAAGAAGGCTGAGTGTTGAAGAATTGATGCTTTTGAACTGTGGTGTTGGAGAAGACTCTTGAGAGTCCCTTGGACTGCAAGGAGATCCAACCAGTCCATTCTAAAGGAGATCAGTCCTGAGTGCTCATTGGAAGGACTGATATTGAAGCTGAAACTCCAATACTTTGGCCACCTGATGTGAAGAGCTGACTCACTGGAAAAGACCCTGAGGTTGGGAAAGATTGAATGCTAGAGGAGGAGGGGACGACAGAGGATAAAATGGTTGGATGACATCACCCACTCAGTGGACATGAGTTTGAGTAAACTCTGGGAGTTGGTGATGGACAGGGAGGCCTGGCCTGCTGCAGTCTATGGGGTAGCAAAGAGTCAGACAACTTAACTTAACTCAAGTAGAGAATGTCTCCAGGATCAGACCTTATAAGATGGACTTGTGGTTCTTTCTTTCAACTTAGATTCTAAGTACGTTCAACCTTGGTCAGGAGTCCATGAAGGAACCTGTGTGCTCTTGGTGACCAAGGTCACAAGTTTCCTTGTGTTGTTTAGATAGGAGTTGGATAATCTAAGACATAAAAACAGTGATCACAGAGAAAAAGGAAAGTAAGACAAAATGAATAAACTGGGAAAGAGAGGCTTCGTAGTTTCAGAAAACTGGAGGATCAGAGGAGACATCAGGAAGATGTACCAAGCATGGTTTATCATTATTTGTTGGGGGATTACAAGATTATTGTTTGAGTAAGGTGATTCTTCTTTATTTATCAATTTGTTACATACATTTTTGGTCAATATTTATGAAGGGGACTTTGGATTAAAGGTTCTATGAATTCCTTTAGTTACAAACAAATGGGATTGCTTAAATCTGTTGCAATAACCTCTTGAAGAAATTGTGTTTAATCCCCTCTTGATTGGCAGTTAGAAAGGTCTTCCTGAGATGGGGTGGTCCGAGAACACACTCCCAGGTGACACGTGTTGGTAAGAATCTGAAAGGAAAACCTGAGAATGTTGAATGTGCCTAAGGAGAGACAGAAGGGTGATGATGGGTGGATAAGAGGTGTGAGCTGGGGTCATACTCCTGTTTAAATGACCTGAATCAGGATGACCCTGGTGGTCCAAGGGTTAAGACTCAACATATCCACTACATGAGGTATGGTTTCACCCCTGGTTGGGGAACTAAGATCCCTGGTTGAGAAAAAAGAAAAAAAGCAAAGTAGAGATTCTTTGGCTGTTTGAGTGACCTTGATAGTAAACAGATGTATAGAGTTAGGAAATTTCCTTTTTTCTTTTAAATTCTACGAGTTTCAAGAAATACAGTCCTGATTTTTTGCTTCCTTAGAAACAATTGAGGCAATGAGTAAATGATATATCACATATTAGATGGATAAAGGATGTCTTGAAGGGGAGAGATGGACAGAATTGCCGACATGCCTTTTTCAGACACGAGCGTAAGGGGCATTTGGACGGAACTCCCTCTTAGCTACAAGGAGGACAGAGCGTGCTGTGGGGCAGGAAGAGGTTGTAAACACTTTGTGCTGACGTGTTCCTCCTCTCAGAGAAACAGGAGGTTTTCCAAAGTTCTCTTCAGAAATATTTTTAGCTTTGTTAAATCACACACTCAACTCAACTTTCGAAAATAAATTTTAGACTATCTCCTAAATGTTAAGGAAACAATACAAGAGTTGGAGATATGTATCTTGGACAGCTTATCCCAGCTTTACCTCAGGATACAAAGGCAAATAAATATTCCTGGTCCTGAAATATCAGAGTGTATTGTGATATCTCAGGTCATTCTAGATGTCACATGTCCAGATCCTCTTACGCTCTTAAAACAACCCTCACGATAAAGATAACAAAATGATATGGCAGCTGATCCCCGCCAAGCAGGATGCTGAAGATGACGTCTGTGTAACCTTGGGCTTAGGAGGAACAACCATTGGTTTGTGACACGTCACACCAACATGATGATCCTATAAAAAGTGGCAGAATTACCATCCTCTCCAACCACTGGGACACACTCAGTCTCGACAGACGAAGGACCGTGAGAGACAAGATGAAGGTTCTCTTCCTGACCCTTCTCCTTGCTGTGGTTTGTGCTGCACAAGAGGAGGAACCTGAGCAAAGCCTTTCAGAGGTACCAGGGACGGTCTGATCTGGGAGGAGGCCTTAGGTGTGTGGATGTGTGTGTATGTGTCCCTTTTGTAGTTTTGATATGTGGACCCACGAGCCGATCCGTCTCCCTTTGACTCAATACCGCTCCGTTAACTGACTCTAGACCTGCTCCGTTTGGTCTCTGTATCACCTCTACTGTGTGTTGATTGACTCTCATGCATTTTTACTAGTCTTGTAACAGAAAAAGAGGATCAGCCAAACGGCTGTTGATTTTGAGATTGTTGTATTTGACATGAGGCCTCAAGCGATCTCAGAAATGTCTCAATTCCCTCTTTTACTCTGACTCAGTTTTGCATTATTTCATAAATCCCGCTTTGTCCACTTAAGGTAGATAATGTGTGCTGACTTGCACTGGGGGTGGGAAACACATGACTGATGATGCTGGGTGAAATAAAAAGATAAGGACTGCACTTTCTAAGGGGAATTTTGCTTTCAGCTTTCAGGACAATGGAGAACAGCATACATTGGATCCACTAACCCAGAGAAAATCCAGGAGAATGGACCATTCAGGACTTACTTCCGTAAACTCGTGTTTGATGATGAAAAAGGCACCGTAGACATCTACTTCTATGTCAAGTAAGTAAAAATAACCAAGAAGGAAAACACATATGTAAAAAATCAGACACAATTGAGCAACTGTCACACACACACACAAACACACTTTTGAATTTTCATATGGCTAATCTTTCTGAAATCAACTTTATTGAAGTGAGCGTGTGGCTTGCTAAGTCATTTCAGTAGAGTCTGACTCCTTGCAAACCTAAGGCCTGTAGCCCACCAGGTGCCTCTGTCCACAGGGATTCTCCAGGCAAGAATACTGGAGTGGATTGCCATGCCCTCCTCCTGGGCATCTTGCCAATCCATGGATTGAACCTGCATGTCTTATGTCTCCTGCATTGGCAGGTGGGTTCTTTACCACTCACGCCTCCTATAATAATGAGCAATTATTATATGCACCTTTGTAGAAGGCATAGGGCTTCCCTGGTGGCTCAGATGGTAAAGAATTTGCCTGCAATGCAAGAGAACTGAGTTTGATCCTTGGGTCAGGAAGATCCCCTTGAGAAGGAAATGGCAACCGACTCTGGTATTCTTGCCTGGAGAATCCCATGGACAGAGGAGCCTGGTGGGCTATGGTCCATGGGATTGCAAAGCATCAGATGTGATGGAGCAACTGATTTTTTCTTTTGTGGAGGGCATAGTTCAATGTGTTTTGACAGGTGCACATCTTTTTTGTGAACTCCACTGCACAGACACAAAATTTCTCCATCTCTGCACAAACTCTCCTTTTCCTCAACGTTAGATGTCTACCCACTGAGCCACAGGTTAACGACGGATCTGCTTATTGTCTCCTCTCTTACAACTTCAGATGACAAGATTACCCAGTGGGGATAAAATGAAGAAAATTCTAAGCATACGTCTACTTTTTTCGTTACTTCAACCACCTTGTATATATTTTGTTTTTAAGGCGGAATGGAAAATGGAAGAAAGTACATATCGGGAATAAAGCAAGACGATGGCACTTTTGCTGTTGAATGTAAGTATGACTGCAACTATGACCGCTTCACTGGTCAGAGTACCTTTGGGTAGAAATCTTGGCACAACTTCCTTCAGTAACCCCGTACACCTGAATTCTACTCCTACTAACAATCAGAGGGGTGAGCAGGCTCTGGTCCTTAGGATACCCAAGCACTTCACTTTGTCATGAGACAACGATTCAAACACATGACTTGGAGGTCCCTTCCCAATCAGGAGTGTTAGCCGCTGAGAATAACATGTGTAGACCTGTATTTCACATGGTTCTCAGACAGTTTACAACAGCCTTAGGAGTTGATGTCTCAAGGGGTCTATCTTGAGTCTGCACATCAGTGTCAGTCACTTTTCTCAAACAGTTTTAAATGTCTTAATCCATCCAAGGTACAGAGGATGAACTTGAACCCAAGGAAATCATCTTGAGTTCAACCATAAAGGAAGCTGTTGGTCAAAGCACTAGGGATGCTGGCTAAAATTCTTAAGTTCTTTATAATGGCCCTAAACTACCTTCCTAATTTTCAATGTCCTAAGGGGTACATATTTGACTACAATGTAAATGTACCAGCATGTGATGACAACCCGTGCCTAAACGAAGCACTGGCATAATGCTTATACGATGAACACAAATCAGTGACATGTATGCCTGAAAAATTTCCTGGATGGCTTTTAATATTTGACAACTTTTAAATTATGCTTTCATTTTCTTATTCTGATGTAATTTTTTCCTTTGGCTAAATCTCAGTGCTTCTGCTGTCTTTACTTTTCTCCAGTTTTGCAATCCTTTTTAGCTGCAGTTTTTACAGTGTGACTAAAGAAGGGAGAGATAGATTATAACCCCTTCTTATAAGGTCTCTTGGGGCCCAGCAAGCGCTACCCCACAAGTGCGTTTTGGGGACTGTGAGGAGTACCCACATCAAGCCTAGCATGAGTAATGGCCTTGATAGGACAAGATAAGATAGGTTTAATAAGATAGGTTTGCTCTCACTGTCCCATCGCCTTCATTAACGTCACAGCCAATCCAGTGAGCTGCAATGTCCGCCTTGCTGAAGTCATGGTCAACTACAGGTGGTCGCTGATCATCTCAGGACCTGCAAAATCTGACTTCAGTTGTCCCAACATGACCCCAGGCTCTAGACTCATGGTAGGCTTGGGCACATTGCATGTAACATCTAGGAGCTGTGAGACTCTGATGCTGCTTTGGCCACTATTTTTTCTCCTTCTCCATCACGCTAATAATTTTCAGTGTTTCAGACACTGAACAATGGCGTGGGCATGTTTCAGGTACGCAGATGGGTGGTTTTACCTCCCGTCTTTCTTAGTGATTACTATTAGGTGTGATGGAAGCCAGGAGAGACAGAATGGACGTAGAGGGTGTAGAGGTGACACGCAGGAGGTCAGAGCTGCTTCTTGTCCAGAGGCGGGGGGCAGAGTGGGCGGGCGGGGCAGACAGGAGGGCCAGGGGTCCAGGTGGGGACGGAGCTCACTGCCCGCGCTTCCCAGCAGGTGCACTCTCTTCACATGAACAGACACGTCATACCCCAAACTGAGGGGCAGAGGAAGCACAATAACTAATGTGAGTGTTCCTAAAGTTGTCTGGCACAGTCTAGGCACTCGAGAACACAGTTTTTTCTTCTTTCATTAACTATTTTTAAAATGTGATAATTAATTTTAATTGCATATTAATTATTTCAATAGCAGCTCTGTAAAACATCTCAAATGGTGCCAAATTTCTTCTTTTTAAAAAATTTTACTTTTAAACAGACCGCCAGTCCAGGTTCATTGCATGAGAGAGGGTGCTCAGGTCTGATGTGCTGGGACGACCCAGAGGAATGGGATGGGGAGGGAGGTGGCGGGTGGGGGGGACTCAGGATGGGGAATACATGGACACCCATGGCTGATTCATGTCAGTGTATGGCAAAACCACTACAGTATTGTAAAGTAAGTAGCCTCCAATTGAAATAAATAAATTAAAAAAATAAATAAAAATTTGCTTTTAATTGGAGGATAGTTGCTTTACAATGCTATGTTAGTTTCTGCTGTACATCAATCAGGTATATGTGTACATATATCCCTTCCCCCTCGAGCCTCCCTTCCCTTCCCCCATCCCATTCCTCAAGGTCATCACAGATCATCAAGTTGAGCTCCCTGTGCTATCTGGCAGCTTCCCACTAGCTGTCTGTTTTACACATAGTAGTGTATACATGTCAATGCTACTCTCTGAAATGGTAAGTTGACTTTGGCCCTAAAGAAAAATCAGTTCCTGGCTGGAATAACAGAGATACAAATAATTTTGGATCTTGGATTTGATAAGACACTCCTGTTTAAAAAAAAAAAAATCCCCCTGGGTTCATTAGAGCACATGTCGCAGAGACACCTGAGGGAGAGGACCAAGAGTGACAGGTTCGTTGTATGAGAAGGTGTGAGTAAGGAAAAGTCTCGAGTGCCCCTACTCTCCTTGCTGCCATAGAAGCTGTAGGGTTCAGCCTACCTATGGAGTGAGACATACATCAGTATAGCGCGTACTATTGCTATTACTTCCAATTTGCCATGAAGAATCTAACTGAAAATAGATTAAGGTGGAGTCATATATACGCCTGTTCTCTCTCTCACAGATGAGGGTCAAAATGAATTTAAAGCTATCTCTGTGTCAAAAACGCATCTGGTAGCGCAAAACGTCAATGTGGATGAAAACGGCAAGAGGACAGAATTGACCGGACTATTCGGTATGCACGACGTCCTCCTCTTCACATTGACATTGTCATGTAGCACTTCCATTGTCAGGGCTGTTATCCATAAAATCATTAAGTGGTGATGATGTCTATTATGCAGCCCACAGAACCTAGATCTTTTTGTTCATGGAGATAAGGACCCTGGAGCAAAATCTACCAAGAAAGAGGAGCTCACACGGTTTGAGGAGATCATATCATCAGATATTCCTAAATAATTCCCATTTGCTGAATTTTAAAATAACAAATGAGCTTTACTGGAAATAGTTTTTTGTTTAAATTTTTCATTGAAGGAAAATTATTGTGTTGGTTTCTAGTTTTTTTTTTTTTTAACACTTTAATTTCAAGATATGGCTATAAGGAAATGACTCTCATTTGTTGCGTTTATACCAGTTTCTCAATTGACTCTAAGACTTGGAACAGAAACTTTTATTTTTAATCTTTCTCCTGTGCAATTTTTCAAATGCTCTGCTATTATGAACACTGACATAAGCCCAAATACCTACATAGAAGCACTGAGAGAAGTGTACACCATTGGAACAACATATGTCTGGTTAAGAAAAGATTCTGAGCGGAATAGTGGGTTAATTAAAGGACAAATCATCTCCCATTTTCATGTGTGATGAGGTGAGTGCATGTCTATCAGGGGAGAACTCTGCTTGCTTTTTATTTGGGTCAGAACAAGACCCGAGTGGCAGGTACAGATACTCGGAAGTTGGTCAGCAAGCAGATCAGTTCCATACTGTGATGGATGAAGCCCCCAGATCAATGGAACTCCTGCGAGTCTTTGGGGGTCCTTCTGCTGATGCTGGGGTGTGGCTCTAGTTACAGAGTTGGATGGGGCTTAGTTCTTCAGACAGGCAGCAGACATCTGAGTCACGAAATGGTAACTGTTTGAGACTTAATTTATATCAAGTGAAGATCTGACTTGGACACTCCACTTCTTGTTCGGTACTCAGAATGGGTTCTGAGGGGCAAAATTCTGCCTTCTATGTGGTGTTTTTCAGTTAAATTGAATGTCGAAGAAGAAGACTTGGAGAAATTCAGGCAGCTGACAGAAGAGAAAGGAATTGACGAGAAAAATGTTGTGAATTTCATCGAAAATGGTAATGGAATTCTATTTTTTCCTAAGTATATCATTCACCTTATATGCAAATATACTCTCAGGAAACAAATCAATTTATTTGATATCTATTTCTCCATAAATATTATTTCATATAATCTGGTACTTGAAACAAAACAAAACAGTCTTGGAAATCCTGTGGAGTGGTACTAATTGGTGGATCTTCCTTTCCTATCCATTTGATTTTTCCCCAGAAGACCATCCTCACTGTGGGTAACAAGGTCCGAACAAAACATCAATGTAAGTGAAAATAGTCTCTTACTAATACTGTTCCATTAAATAAATAAATAAGGACGCATGGTGATTTCATATCTGCCAAATTTTGTAGATAACAATGATTTTTGGCCCCACAACTTACATTTGATCACTAGAGAAATATATTTGTCACAGTAGGTAATTTCTCTTCTGTCAAGCTATATTAAATTGCCACTTGGTTGGTTGATTCATCCTGAGCAGCTTTGATGAGAAAGCCTTATCCTGCAGGAATCTTGTAGGCCAGAGTCATCAGGGAGAAGGAGGAATGACCACAAGTTGGCGGAAACTTAACTAGCTTTCTCAGTCCTGACCTCGTGGTTGTCCACATATATCCCTCCTCTAAGAGAAACCGGATTAAAGGTGCTCATGTTGACTACAAGAAAAGTGTTCAATCTCATGTAATTCTGACAGAACCAGTAGAGGTCTTCCAGACACACTGTCTGAGACATGCATTTGAGTTCTACCCCCCACCCCTCACAAGATCATTTTCTTAAAATGAAATCTTTAAACTCTCTAAACTAAGACAGCCTCAGAAAATGACACACATCAAGGATAAAGTGTGGCTTTTAATTTTCTGTTGAGAAAGAAATGAAAGAAAAAAAGCGAAGACAAACACTAGTTTCCAGCCAAATATGATAAGAAAGATGTGGTACATATATTCAATGGAATGTTAGTCAGTCATAAAAAAGAATTAATGGCATTTTCAGCCACATGGATGGACCTAGAGATGATCAAACTGAGTGAAGTCAGAAAGGGAAAGACAAATATCGCATGATAGCACACATACGTGGAATCTAAAATATGACATGGGAAAACCTCTCAGTCATGTCTGACTCCCTGTGATCACATGGACTACAGCCCATGGAACTCTGCAGACCAGAACACTGGAGTGGGTAGCTTTTCCCTTCTCCAGGGGATCTTCCCAACCCAGGGATCGAACTTAGGTCTCCCGCATTGCAGGCAGATTCTTTACTAGCTGAGCCACAAGGGGAGTCCAGGAATTCTGGATTGGGTAGCCTATCCCTTCTCCAGGGTATGTTCCCAACCGAGGAATCAAACTGGGGTCTCCTGCATTGCAGGCAGATTCTTTACCAACTGAGTTGTCAGGGAAACCCAAAATATGACATGGAGGAACTTATTTAGAAAACAGAAACAGGGTCATAGACCTAAATAACAGATTTGTGGTTGCCAAGGGAGAAAGGCTGGAGAAAAGATGAAATAAGTATTTGGAGTTAGAAGGTGCAAGCTACAATATACAAGACAGACAGACCAAAAAGTCCTAAAGTATAGCACAGGGAACTATATGCAATACTCTTTAAAAACCTACATGAGGAAAGAATCTGAAAAAGAATAGGTATATGTATGTGTAAACTAACCACACATGAAACTAATGCAACATAATTAATCAACTATACTTCAATATGAATTAAACATTTTTAAAAACTATTTCTTGAAGACCCTAAAGATGAAACTTATAGAGTTAGAGGAATGCACTCTAATCACAGAACCTGAATGTGCATTCTGAAAGCATTACTCCTATAATGGATCATATAGGTAAAAGGTCACCCCATATGTACATCCTGGGGAAATTCCACATGGACCCCCACCTACATCAGAGATGTGGAGTAGTGAGTTCCACCAGTATTCTGACATTGAATCACCTACCAGCTTTAGTACCCTAGACAACCTACTGCCTGAGGCTCACCACATCAGCCACACAGGTGACTGTACTAGACTTTTCAGTTCAGTTCAGTTCAGTTCAGTTCAGTCACTTGGTTGTGTCCAACTCTTTGCGGACACAGAATGTCCATGAACTGCAACACTCCAGGCTTCCCTGTCCATCACCATCTCCTGGAGGTTACCCAAACTCATGTCCATTGAGTCGGTGATGCCAACCAGCCATCTCATCCTCTATTGTCCCCCTCTCCTCCTGCCTTCCATCTTTCCCAGAATCAGGGTCTTTTCCAGTGAGTCACTTCTTTGCAGCAGGTGGCCAAAGTATTGGAGTTTCAGCTTCAACATTAATCTTTCCAATGAATATTCAGGACTGATTTCATGTAGGGTGGGCTGGTTGGAACTCCTTGTAGTCCAAGGGACTCTCAAGAGTCTTCTCCAACACCACAGTTCAAAAGCATCAATTCTTCAGTGCTCAGCTTTCTTTATCAACTAAACTTTTGGTCCTGTTTTATTTACCTACAGAAATAATCATGGAGACCAGACACATCCTCATTTCCAAGGAATCAAGATCAACACGAAGACGATTTCTCTGGTTCCTGATTAACATGATCCTTCTCTCTTCACACTCACACTCCCTTTCCTATCTCATCTCTGCTGGTCACTAAATCACATCCTGTCTGGTGGTGTTTGATTTCTGAGGGTTTAAATAAATTAGTTCAATTTATAGTCAAGTTATGTGTGTTTGTACCAAAAGTTTGCATTTTCAAACACCCAGAAATGCACATTAAATTTAACTCTCCAGAGACGTACGCCTTTAATAGGATAGGTGTTCCATCAGAGGCAATTCTGAGGAGTATATAGAGATTCCTAGAGGTGTCCAGGGGAGAGGGGGAGAAAGGACATGGGGTAGGGGACAGGGTTATAGATCACCTTAACTGCAGTGGCAACAGGTAATCTGGTCAAGAAAGATAATCTAGGAAGCACTGTGTTCATTACATGGAAAGGAACTGTGTTCCAGTCTCTGATCTTCGTAAAGAGAAAGTATAAGATGCCATGGGCCACAACGTAAGGGAGACGTATATTCTGAGGATACCAACACTTCTGCAGTTTAGCTGAAGGTACTTCCTAGTGAGCTGGATCCCTAGGAATCAAAGCTGAGTAGCACCTTGGTCGATTCGTAGTATTACGAAGTCAGTGCAGTGCTTGGAGAAACAAGAAGATTGACAGCTCAGGCAGGAAGCTGTCACTGTTCACAACATCTAAAGATGTTGCTTCCAGCCCCTTATGCTTCAAAGAGCAGTAGGTGTTAGTAGTTTGAAGGAGAGGCCATTTCCTTGTCATGGGGAGAGCACCCTGACCAGATCCCCTTGCTGTTTGCAATCTACAAGGTTGACTACCCTCAAGACACAGAACTTATGGGACTTGCCTGGTGGTCTAGTGGTTAAGAATCCACATGTGAATGCACAAGACAAGGGTTCGATCCCTTATCCAGGAAGATCCCACATACCAAGGGAAAACTAAGCCAACGGAGCACAGCTACTGAGTCTGCGCGACTGGAGCCCATGCTCCGAAGAGAAGGCACCACGATTAAGACCCTGGGCACTGCCGCTAGAAAGTAGTCCCCATTCCCTGAAGCTACAGAAGGCAAAAGCGGCATCAAAGACCCAGCACAGCCAAAAATAAATCATCAAATCTCTTTTCAAAAAATGGTGCAGATGGTGATTGCAGCCATGAAATTAAAAGACGCTTACTCCTTGGAAGGAAAGTTATGACCAACCTAGACAGCATATTAAAAAGCAGAGACATTACTTTGTCAACAAAAGTCTGTCTAGTCAAGGCTATGGTTTTTCCAGTAGTCATGTATGGATGTGAGGGTTGGACTATAAAAAAAGCTGAGTGTC
>JADEYB020000024.1:2725274-2737527 GCA_015832495.2 Alces alces
GTTCTTTGGAAGGGCTGATGTTGAAGCTGAAACTACAATCCTTTGGCCACCTGATGCAAAAAGCTGACTCACTGGAAAAAAACCCTGATGCTGGGGAAGATTGAGGGCAGGAGGAGAAGGGGATGACAGAGGATGACATGGCTGGATGGCATCACCGACTCAACAGACATGGGTTTGGGTAAACTCTGGGAGTTGGTGATGGACAGGGAGGCCTGGCATGCTGTGGTTCATGGGGTCACAAAGAGTCAGACACGACTGAGTGACTGAACTGAACTATCATGTAATATTTCCATGGTCAGTATTTTTACCCCCAAAATCTGTATGGGCTGACAGTATCAATTATGCAGTTTACAAGTCCTGTCTCTTTATGTTCACTGAGTCAAATCCTGGAATGTAATCTACCAAGAAAGAGTAGCTCAGGGTGGATAGCGGAGGCAGAATCAGATCATCAAACATTTCAAAATAATTCCCACTTGTCATTATAAAATGAAATTTTGCTAGGTTTTTTTTTCTTTTTTTAACATGTCAACTAATTTCAAGCCAAGGTTGAGGCTGTCCTTAACAAGCTCATTTATACAGTTTTAAAATGTATTCTAACCCTTGGAACAGAAGGGTTCCACTTTTATATTGAATCTTCATCCTATTCAAATTTTTTTCCATTTATTTTTATTAGTTGGAGGCTAATTACTTTACAATATTATAGTGGGTTTTGTCATACATTGACATGAATCAGCCATGGATCTACATGTATTCCCCATCCCGATCCCCCCTTCCACCTCCCTCTCTACCTGATCCCTCTGGGTCGTCCCAGTGCACCAGGCCCAAGCACTTGTCTCATGCATCCAACCTGGGCTGGTGATCTGTTCCACCCAAGATAATATACATGTTTCGATGCTGTTCTCTCGAAACATCCCACCCTCGCCTTCTCCCACAGAGTCCAAAAGTATGTTCTATACTGTGTGTACATCCTATTCAAATTTTCAAATACCCTGTTTTTGTGGACACTGACATCACCCCCAAATACCCACATAGAAGCACTGAGAGGTGTGTGTACCACTGGAATAGCACATGTCTATTTCGGAAAAGGTATTGGCTAGAACAGTGGGTTAATTAAAGACTAAGTCATCCCCCATTATTCTGTGTGATGAGGTGAGTGTGTATCTGTCAGATGAAAAACCCTGTTCCCTATTTATTAGGGTCAGAACAAGACCTGAGTGGCAGGTACAGATACTAGGAAGCCGGTCAAGGAACAGGTCGAGGACCATACTAAATTCATGGAGCTCCTGCTAGTCTTTGGGGTCCTGCTCAGGACACTTGTGGGGTCTAGTTGCAGAGTTGCACTGAATTTAATTGTTAAGACAGACAGCAGACATCTGAGTCATGGGAAATGGTTCCTGTTCGAGGCTTGATTTATAACAAGTGAAGATCTGAAGTTCACACTCAACTTTTTGTTCTGTATTCAGAAATTTCTCTGGGTTCTCAGGGGCAAAAATTCTGCTTTCTGCATGGTATTTTTCAGTGAAAAGAAAATTATATTGAAGATGAAGCCTTTGAGAAGCTCAAGGAGTTTACAAGAAAGAGACGGATTAAAGAAGAAAATATCATGCATATCAAAAATAGTGGTAAGGGAATTACACTTTTTCCTCACTATATCATTTACTTACCTGATATGTAAATATATTATCAAGATATAGATGAATTTATTTAAAAACTTCTTTCTTCACAAATAAACTTTTACATAATACTCAACTTATTAAAAAAACAAAAACACTGGAAACATTGGAGAATGGTTGTAAAGAATGGATCTTTTATTTCTTCCCCTAGATAACTGTCCTCCCGTTAAGAAGAAGAAGCCTTCACAATAATGGCAGTGTAGTGAATATTTGTGTGTTTGTGTTCAGTCGCCTCCAACATTTTGCAACCCCATGGACTGTAGCCTGCCAGTCTCCTCTGTCCATGGGATTCTCCAGGCAAGAAAACTGGAGCCCACCAGGTTCCAGGTTCCTCTGTCCATGGGATTGTCCAGGCAAGAATACTGGAGCGGGTTGCCATTTCCTTCTCCAAGGGATCTTCCTGACCCAGAGATCAAACCCAGGTCACCCACATTGCAGACAGATTCTTTACCATCTGAGCCACCAGGAAGCCCATACTAAGTAACATAAGTCAGAGAGAGAAAGATAACTAGCATATGGTATCATTTATGTGTGGATTCTAAAATACAAGACAGATGAATTTATCTGCAAAACACGGACTCACAGACATAGACGACGTGCTTGTGATTGCCAAGGGGAGGGGAAGAGAAGGATTGGGAGTTTGGGATTCACAGAGAGATAAAAACTATCATGTACAGGATGGGTAGACAAAAAGGACCTACTGTAGAGCCCAGGGAACTGTATTCAATGTCCTGGGATAAACCATAATGGAAAATAATATGCAAAAGAATATATATATATGTGTGTGTGTGTGTGTGTACACATACACATGTGTATGTGAATAACTTTGCTGTAGAGCATAAAGTAAAACAGTATTGTTAATCAACTATAATCCAACATTAAAAAAAAAAAAGATTCTTGAAGTCCCCAAAGACAAAACTTGCAGAATCAGAGGTGCTTACTCATCACAGAGTCTGTAAACCATCTTAATTTGAACCATTCCCATGAACGAGCATTTTGAAATCATTAGTCTTAGACTGCATCCGGTACATAGAAGGTCCCCATATGTACATCCTGGGGAAAATTACATAGGGACCCCAACATCACAGAGATGTGGAGGACTGAGATCCACCAGGATTCTGACATTGGATCACCTACCTGCTTCTGTGCCCTGGACAGCCTACTGCCTGTCGTTCACCCCTGTCAGCCATCACAGAGTCGACTCTACTAAACCTTTGGTTCTATTTTACTCACCTACAGGAAGAGTCCCTGAGACCAGACCTATCCTCATCTCCATGGACTCAAGATCAACACAACAAAGATGACTTTCCTCATTCCTGATTAATACGATCCTTCTCTCTTCACACTCACAGCCCCTCTCCCATCTCATCTCTCCTGGTCAGTTAATCATGTCCTGCTTTGGTGGTATTTGATTTCTGAGGGTTTAAGTGAACTGATTTAATATCTGCCCTGGAGAAGGGAATGGCAACCCACTCCAGTATTCTTGCTTGGAGAATTCCATGGACAGAGGACTGTGATGGGATAGAGTCCATGGGTTGCAAAGAGTTGGACATGACTGAGTGACAACCTTTTCACTTTCAGGATAGATATTCATCAGAGACAACTCTGAGGAGGATTAACTAGAGATATCCTATGGGTGTCCAGGGGAGAAGGAGAAAAAAACTAATCCATTATTGGACATGGGACAGGGTTATGGATGCTCTTCCTGTAGTGGGAGGAGGCACTCTGGTCAAAAAACACGTCCCCAGAAAACATCTTATCATTTCAGGGAAAGAAACTTGTGTTTGGATTTGCTACGATGTACGAACAGAAAGTGTCAAAGGACATTTATCATAATCGAGGGGAAATGCCTCTTTTGACAGCACCAACATTTCTGCAATTGAGCTGAAGGACTCATACTTCTTAACGACTGCAACAGAAGGAGTCAAAGATGGGGCAGCAGCTGACACTTGGGAGCAGAATGAGGCAGCTGTAACTGATCCACAGTCACAGGATCTAAAGATGCTCTTCCAGCCACTTATGATTCAAAGAGCCACAGACACTAGCATTTCCAAGGACTGAATGTTCCCATGGCAATGGGCAGAGCACACTGACCGAGGTATTTAGAATCCAAAAGATCTATCCTGCACTTAAGATATAGAACTTATGGGGCTTCCCTGGTGGTCCAGGGGTAAGGAATCCACCTGCTTTGCAGGGAACACAGGTTCCATCCCTGATCCCGGAAGATCCCACATGCCACAGTGAAACGAACCCCATGCATGACAGCTAGAGAAACCCATGTGCTCAGAGTTCGTGCTCCCCAAGTAGAGAAGCCACCACAATGAGAAGCCCGCATTCCGCAACTGGAGAGTAGCCCCTGCTCGCTGCAACTAGAGAAAGCCAGTGCAGCGACTAAGATTCAGAGCAGTCAAGAATAGCAAGTAACTATTTTTTTCAAGACATAAAGATATAGAACTTGTTTAAAAGATTGGACAAAAGTTTAAAGATCTGCTCCAAGTCCTGGGAAAATAATACTAGACCTAGTGATACGTAGCAGAATAAATGTTTTACTTCCGACATAGACATGACCTCCAAATTGGCTACAACTGGTCAATGTCAAAGGTACCAGGAATGAATGTTCCCATGGCTTAGTTCATAGTAATGGTGGTCAAGGGCTTTCTTAAAGTTCTCCTACTTGTATAGCAGAGTGTATGTAGTTGGAGTTCTGACTCTGGTCTTCACAGTACTTCTGCAAATGCTGGATTGGATGGGTGGAAACACACAGAGGCAACAGAACACAGTAGTGGGGTGAACCTCTTAGTGGCTATTGAAAGGCAAGACCTGGCATAAGCAAGTCATAAACTGTGAAATATTTACAGATATATGTGTATATATACATATGTACATATACACATCATTTCAGTTCTGTTCACTCACTCAGTCGTGTCCCACTCTTTGCAACCCCATGAACTGCAGCACACCAGGCCCCCCTGTCCATCACCAACTCCCAGAGTCCACCCAAACCCAAGTCCATCAAGCTGGTGATGCCATCCAGCCATCTCATCCTCTTTCGTCCCATTCTCTTCCTGCCCTCAATCTTTCCCAGCATCAGGGTCTTTTCAAATGAGACAAATCTTCTCATGAGGTGGCCAAAGTATTGGAGTTTTAGCTTCAACATCAGTCCTTTCAATGAACACCCAGGACTAATCTCCTTTAGGATGGACTGGTTGGATCTCCTTGCAGTCCAAGGGACTCTCAAGAGTCTTCTCCAACACCACAGTTCAAAAGCATCAATTTTTCGGTGCCCAGCTTTCTTCACGGTCCAACTCTCACATCCATACATGACTACTGGAAAAATCATAGCCTTGACTAGACAGAGCTTTGTTGGCAAAGTAATGTCTCTGCTTTTTAATATGCTATCTAGGTTGGTCATAACTTTCCTTCCAAGGAGCAAGCATCTTTTAATTTCATGGCTACAGTCACCATCTGCAGTGATTTTGGAGCACAGAAAAATAAAGTCAGCCATTGTTTCCACTGTTTCCCCATCTATTTGCCATGAAGTGATGGGACCGGATGCTATGATCTTAGTTTTCTGAATGTTGAGCTTTAAGACAACTTCTTCACTTTCCTCTTTCACTTTCATCAAGAGGCCCTTTAGTTCTTCTTCACTTTCTGCCAAGGGTGGTGTCATCTGCATATCTGAGGTTATTGATATTTCTCCTGGCAATCTTGATTCCAGCTTGTGCTTCATCCAGCCCAGCGTTTCTCATGATGTACTCTGCATGTAAGTTAAATGAGCAGGGTGACAATATACAGCCTTGACGTACTCCTTTTCCTATTATTATAATCATATATAATCAATCAAAGTGTTAGTCTCTCAGTCAAATCTGACTCTTTGTGACCCCATGAACTGTGTATCCTGCCAGGCTCCTCCATCCATGGGATTTTCCAGGCAGGAATACTGGAGTGAGTGTTGGGGTCCTTTAATGGACTGGAACCTGGTGGTATGGAGTCGATAATAAGAAAGTAAAAGAGAGAAAGAGGCTGATAGTCCCTGGTTTACGCAGAGGACCAATAAAGCCCTTGACACAGGACTTGCATCGCTCATGAAGGCACCAGGCGCCCTCTCGAGGGGGTCTTAGAAGCCCGGGCAGGAAAGTGAGCACGACGGTTCTCCACGCTCCAGACAATCAGCCAGAAAGAGAGAGAGAGAGAGAGAGAGAGAGAGAGAGAGACAAAAAAGACCCAGGGACTTAAACTCTGATGGAGCAAAGGTGCTTTAATGATTTTTCTAGGAGTATATATAGGCTGTGGTACAAGAAACTTCTTTCGGGAATGATAGATATCAGAAAACCAAATGTACTGCAAGTGTTACCAAGGGAACAAGGGATGATGTTAGTCACAAGGTCAGAAGACAATCCATATCTCAAGAAAGGGGAGTAAGACTAAGTAGTTTTGTCCTAAAGAGAATGTTTACTAAAGGAGACCCAAGCCTGCCTCACACAATGACCTCAGTCCCTGGGAGCAGCGTGCTGTTCCGCTTGAAGAGGGACAAAAGGACTCATGAGAGACAGCATGTAGAAATGCTCCCGTCAAACATTCCCTGACAAGTGAGTAACCATTCCCTTCTCCAGGGGATTTTTCTGACCAGGGAATGAACCTGGGTCTCTCGTATTGTAGGAAGATTCCTTACCCCCTGAGCCACCAGGAAAGCCCAATGATACATAATGACCTGCCTCAAAGGACACTGCCCCTGCGTGATTGTAAACTCAAGTGCCTTTCTTCAGTTCATAGAGAGATCATCTGAACCTGACCACCTGTGAGTGGCTACAAAACAGAACAGATAAACACACCCCTTCCAAAGGCTGGTCCTTCCCGGAGATGCCTTGCAAGACTGAAGACACATGTTACCTTACTTCCTCACTCTCTCTCACTCTCTGCTTTGCCTTTTGACTTTAGTTCCTCATTGCTTCTCTCCGTCTGACTCTATAAAAGAACCTGGCATCCAGACCCCAACAAGACGGCTGCCCTGAGACGTTAGTCTGCCATCTTCTCGGCCAGCTGGCTTTCCAAATGAAGTCATATTCCTGGCTTCAACACCTAGTCTCTCAGGCGCATGGCCTGTTGTGGGGTGACCAGAGGGAGCTTGGACTTGGTAACAAATCTGGCTTAGCCAGCCAGGAGCCTAGATGCTTGAGGCTAGCCGGCCATGATAAGAAAATATTTGGGCAAGACCCTAGCTACAGAGGTGGTTTGTCCTCAGGACTTCGTGCAAATGAGGCATATATTGGTTCAAGCTAATCACTGAGCCCACTTCCCCCTGATTGCTGCCTTCCTGGCAGGACTGTGCAGACTTCCCAGTCTGTCTTTCCGGGTACCTTCACCTCATTCCCCTTTGGTCCAGATTGATTTACAGGAGCCTAGATGTTGCCTCTGAGCCTTCTCAAGAGATCTTCTCCCCTAAGCTAAATGAGTAAAAGCAAAGCTTTCCAACATAGGTAAAGGGGTATGTCAAGCCCCTTCAGTTTCATTGGGGTAACCATTTGCAATTCTTTCAAAAAGAAAAACAAAACTGTCTTTGTTTTACAAATGTAGCCTTTTCAGGACCCAAGGGTGGCTCCAAAAATGCTTTACCACTCCAAAAAACGTCCCCCTTTATCTTAAGAGGCTGGTAACTACTAAACCAGAGGGAAACAAAGTAATTCTAGGAAAAATTTACCTGTAGTTTTGAGATGAAAATGTCCCATCTGGTCTTCTCAGGAACAGTCATCTGCACTGCCTTTTTTACATGCAAATTTAAGAGAGTGCAATGTAATTTAGAAGTTGGTTTGTACAAGATAATAATAAATGTCTTTTTCTGCAAATATTCAGCCATCTAGCCAAGTGAGCTTGACTTGTTCCATTTTTCAGAAACCCCACTTGATTCTAAACTCTTTTGCAAGTTGATGGGTTTTTACATTGCTCTACCTGACTTAGGACTGAATTCTTGAAAATAAACTGAGACCTCTTTGTTGCTGTGTGTATGCATCTTTGTCTTTGGATAATGCTGCCAGAGTTGATTTATAAAAGAGCTCTATTTATTTAACTTAAGTGAATGTAAGTGATCACAAATATACAAACCGTACAATTCTAAATAAAAGAAAATCATTATGTTAAATGAATGTCACATTCATGTGAACTGGGATATTCCATATTAAATTAGTGTCTGGTATTAATGTTTAAGTTTGTTGATCTAATTAATATAGACCTGTCTTGATCATCAACATTAGACATAACTTTAAGTATAATATTTGAATTGTGTCAATGTTTAACAGAAGCTAAATAAAATCTTATCGTATTTCTTACAAATCTGTCAGCAAGGAAAGTAACTCAATGTGAAGAAACTTTTGAGGAAAGTATGAAAATTAAACAGGAGTTTTGAGTGAAATTTTAGAAAGGCTTCCACCTTTTAGGATCTCTCCAGATACTCTACCACTTAAAAGTTAAAATTATGCTGAAACGATTATGTGACAAAAGATTTGTGGATAAGAGACCCCAAAATGGGTTGTGTACTTAAACACCCAGGACTGAGTAAGTTTAAAACAAGTTCAATTGAATAAATCAATTTTTAAAGTAAGTGGATGCAAAATGTAATTTTTTTTAAGGCAAGTTTTCTGAAATGTTCAGTCGCTTTTGAAAACAAATGTTAAGTTTCTTTACCTTTTTAAGTGATCTGTTCTGTATTTGCCTTTGAACTTTTTTATTATCACTTTGGCTTAGTAAATAACTTCTTTCACAGAGACATATGAGCCTATTGTATGTGAAATTTTTTGTTGTTTTTGAAAGCTCTTTTGACAAAATTCTCAAATGAAATAACATTTATCTAACTAAAAATCCCAAAGGAAGACATTGACCTAATTAGGTTCACTGGATATGTTAAACTTCATGGGAGTTGTTTTCAGATTAGTAAAAATTTAAGTTATATTGTAAATTATAAAGACAGTCTAGAGATTATATGGAGTTCCTAAGAATCTGATATGCTTTGGTAAAGTATTATTAGTCATAATTCTAGTTGTTATCTGAAAGTGTTGTATGTCACAGCAATAACCGGATTGGTTTGTCAATTGCATTGTAATCAGATTTAAACTTGACATCTGAAGTCTTTTCTCATTATAGACAGCTATGGTTTCACTCTTATGCCTTTGGAGAACTGCTTTCCATTCAGAACACTGATAAAAAAGAATTCTGGATAAACACAAGTTTCTGACATTCAGACCATAATGCTGAACTGAGTAAACAAAAATATGAAAGAATTCTGATGGGAAACCTGAAGCCTTCACAATACTGTTAACATAAAGAATTACTCACATAGACCTGAATGAACTAGTACTTATGGTCATAAATTTTATGATTTCTATATACAAAATTACCGGTTTAAATATGTATTTTCCAGGTATAAGAAAAATCTTCTCTTAAAATAATTATGACTTATACCAACTTGGTAAATTATAACTTTTGTGAATAAAACAAATACTTTCTTTTTCTCTCTACCTAGTTGTTTCTGCCAGTATAGGTTTGTCTCAAACATTAAGCCATGTATAAATATGTGTGGCCAGTACGATGAAACTGCAGATAGCTCATTAAATCAGTTATGCCTCCTTGGGTCACTTGATTATTGCAACTGGATTAAAACTAATTATACTAACCATTGTTCAACTTTGTTCTTTGTTTTCAAATCATGTCTCATGTTTCTCTGTTGAACTATATCACTGTCTATGTTACTAGCTTCATTACTTACATCCTGTTTAATTTATAAGGTTTTTGTCTCTTGCAGTAACCGATATGTAATAGGGCATCCAACATACCACTGTGGCTAAACATTTTGAGAAAATCACATGTGTAACATAAAATAATTGGAACAGCGTGATTCTAGGGATGGGAAGAAGATACAAGGGAAAATGTCTTTTGGATTATAGTTAGACACAATTCAGATTTTTAAAAGGACTGCTGGACCTGGTACAAAACATCACACATGTGGTGGCTTAAAAAGAATATGTGACTGGACTGGGCAAAAACAAACAAACAAAAAATCACTGAAGTGAGTCTCTCAACACAGTGGGACAAAAGTTGATCAGAAAATGTCCCACAGACACTGGTCACATTCATGACCAAGAGGGGAACCTGAGAAATGGAACCAGCAGTTACAGCCCTCCAACATGCAGTCCATGGGGTCACAAAGAGTCAGACACGACTGAGTGACTGAACCGACCTGAACATGAGTTGGTGAGCCCTGAGGAAGAGGAATACCTGTCACTTAGCAGTCACCAGACTTCAGTCGTTGCATATGGTGAACCCTGAGGAAATGCTGAGAAAGCAGGGTTACAGGCCCCCAGGTGGCTGAGGTACAGACCAAGGAAGTCATTTCATTAAGCCTTGGCTTTTCGATCTTCACATATATAACTTGGGATGCTTCCAGAACTTGAGATGCTGCCTTCTGGGTTTGAAGCACTCTTTCTAGGTCTAGACTTCTAGACTCTTTACAAAGAGGAACCAAAAGAAGACACATTTCAACATGCAAAACGCTAAGTAGCAATGGGAGACACCCCCAGAAAGAGAAATCTGATAAAGCAGGATGGTTGTCACCCCCTTTTGCAACAAGACTTATGGAATGGACTTAGATGGGGGAATTGTCGTAGAGAAGAACCGGTTCTGACTCCATGTTGGAACTGCTCCTTTTGACTTGCTTTTCCTTGCCATTGCTGTCATCAGCAAACAGAAAGGCCTGCCTCAGAGGGCCACGACCCCTCTGCCTGGCTGTTAAACGAAAGTGCCTTTGTTCAGCTCAAGGGAGACAATCTGACCTTTCCCACCAATGAAAGGAAGAGATGAACACACCCCTTCCAAAGGTTGGCCCTTGGGAGAGATGTTTTGCAAGACTGAAGACCCTTTTTACTTTAGTTCCTCACTATCTCTTGCTCTCTCTTCTGTCTTTTGACTTGAGTCCCTAATTGCTTCTCTCTATCTGGCTCTATACAAGAACCCGGCATCCGTGCCCTGACAAGATGGTTACTTGGGGACATTAGTCTGCCATCTTCTCGGTCAGCCAGCTTTCTGAATAAAGTCATATTCCTTGCTTCAATACCTCATCTCTTGGATTCATTGGCATGTGGGTAATACAGCTAGAGAGTCCATGTACCATAACTAAAAACTGGCTATAAGGAAATAAAGATTCCATGTGCTGCAACTAAGACCTGAAACAAATAAATAAATGTGGAAATAAGTAAATATTAAAAAAGATCGTTTTGGTAATATAAGCTACATATGCAATTATTTTCTTTGAAAAAAAAAGTGGGCTTGTGGTTCAAGTAAAATTAAATTCTATTTGCATTGGAACCTTTCTTATGAATGCTAGAGGGAACACTGAGAGTTTTTGGTAGCCAAGCTCAATAGCTTCCTTCCACTGTTTAGATAGTGAAGGAGGAAACAGACAGAGTTGGACTCCGTCTTAGGCCAGGCTGTGAACATTAGGCTACACACATGGTCACCCTCCCAATGGACTCTGAACTTTGTGCCCGGTGTCTATAGAAATGGCCTACCAATGAAAAATCAGACCCCCTGGATAAAAGAGCCTCAGGACTTGTACTTGGACTCTGTTGCCTAAAAGAATATGCTAATTTTCTCTGTAACAGAACAGAGTGGTAAATTCCATTATGTTTATTGGGATATGACCACAGGCGTGTTGATAAATATCCACTGTTTATCTAGTCTTGTGACGCAGGAATCATGGGTTAACTTTGATTGTATCTCTCTTTTACGTTGTGCAGACTAGTTTCAAAGAATTCAGGGAGGTGGTTTGAGCAAGTACACTTAGGGTATAAAAGGTTTTCACAAAAACTGATCGAGGTCCTTGGCTAAGAGGAGACTCTGCCTTGGGCCCGCCGGTGTAATGAACTGCACTCCACTATCTGCATTGTCCTGCTGAGTGAGTTTGTTTCCCAGAAAGCGTGGCTACAACAATAGGAGCTGTGCAATCTAAGATGTAAAAACAGTGCTAACAGAGAAAACAGACAAGCAAGACAAAATTAATATACTGGGAGAGAGAGGCTTCATAGTTACAGAAGCATGGATAAATTTGAGAAGGAGACATAGCAAGCCTAGCTTTAGCGTTATATTTGAGTGGTTGCAGAGTTAACATTTGACAAGTAAGATGGTTTTCTTTTTATTTATCATTAGATTATCTGCATTTTGACCACTATTCAAGACATAGTTTGTATTAAAGGCTGTATGACTTCCTTTTGGTACAAAAGAACAGGATTTTTTTTTTTAATGAATTACCTTATAATATGAGTGGCAATTTTCATTTTTATTTTATTTTTTAATTGGATAATTACTTTTCAGCAATCTTCTCTTCAGACCTTGTGTACAGCAAACTAATCAGTCATAACTATCCTTGCAACACCTCTCTTTTGAGCCCCTCCTCTCGCTCTATCTCACCCCCTCTAGGTCGTCGTAGAGCATATGGCTGGGCTCCCTGTGTGAAAGCAACTTCTCACCAGCTTGGCAGGAAGGAGTGCAAACACAGACGTAGAGAACAGACCTGAGAACACAGTGAGGGAAGGAGA
>JADEYB020000024.1:2761243-2781110 GCA_015832495.2 Alces alces
ATGCATGAGACAAGTGCTCGGGGCTGGTGCCCTGGGAAGACCCAGAGGGATGGGATGGGGAGGGAGGTGGGAGGGGGAATCAGGATGGGGAACACATGTAAATCCATGGCTAATTCATGTCAATGTGCGGCAAAAAACACTACAATATTGTAAAGTAATTAGCCTCCAACTAATAAAAATAACTAGGAAAAAAATATTCCTGGATAAAAAAAAAAGAAAAGAAAAAGATAAATAAAGTTTCCACCTTAAGTCTTTTCTCATTATAGACAGTTATGGTATCACTCTGATGCCTTTGCATAAATGCCTCATCTTCAAGAAGATGTGTAGACAAGTCTTTTGGATAAATACAGATTTCTGACTTCCAGACCATTATGCTGAACTGAGCAACAAAAGAAAATTATGAAAAAATTCTAATGGGAAACATGAAGGCTTCATAAAGCTGCTAACATAAACAATTACTTACATAGAACTGAGTGAACTAGTACATATGGTTATAATTTTTATGGTTTGAATCTAAAAAAAAAAAATACTGGTTTAAATCTGTGTTTTCCAGGTATAAGAAAAACCTTCTTCTTAAACTAACTTTGACTTACAGTAACTTGGTATGTTACATCATATGTGAGTACCATTGAAACATTTATCTTTTGCTGTCTACATAGCTGATCCTGCCAGTAACAGACTTGTCTCAAAGATTAAGCCATGAATAAATGTGAATGGCCAATACGATGAATCTGCATATAACTCATTAACTCAGTTTTGTGCCTTTGGGTTGCTTGATTATTGCAACTGGATTACAAGTAGCGCATCCAATCATTGTTTAAATGTCTCCTTTGTTTTCAAATCGTGTTTTGTGTCTCTCTAATGAACCATGTCATCTTTGATGTTGCTAGCTTTGTAACTTATGTCCTGTCTCATTTATAGGATTTTTGTCTCCTGCAGTTACTAATGCGTAATCAAGCCTGCAAATAAAACTTCTATGGCTAAACATTTTGAGAAAATCACATTTATAACTTAAAATAATCATAACAGTGTGATTCTATATATGGGAAGAAGCAATAAGTAAAAATGTCCCCTACATTAGCGTTAGCCAGAATCCAGAGAATTTTTAATTATTGATGGGGCTTCATCCAAAACTTAACACCTGGATTGGCACATGGAGAATTTTTGCCTGAACTGGACAGAGCCTCCCAGTGCTGTGGGACAAGAGTTATTAAGAAATGTCTCCAAAATATCGGTCACATTCATGACCAATAAGGCAAGACCTGAGAAATGGAACCAGCAATTGCAGCCCTCCAACATGAGCTGGTCAGACTAGAAGAGGTGAATACCTGCCATCTAGGAGCCACCAGGCTGCAGCCACTCCCTACGGTGAACCCTGAAGAAATGCTGGGAATACACGATTACAGGACCACAGAGAGCTGAGGTGTATACCAAGGAAATATTTGTGATGAGGTCTGACTCTTGCCTCTTCCATACATGGAAAAGTGCTAAATTCCTTAACTTAAAATGCCTCCTGCATTTCAAGTTCAGTATTTCTAGGTCTACAGGTGTAAAGCAGACACTTTCCAAAGAGGAACAAAAAGAAATGAAATCTCATATGAGATGTGAAACTCTGGCACTGACGGCAGACACTTAAGAGAGAGATCCATCTGACAAAGCAGAATGGTCGTTGTCCTTTTCTTCCACACGATTATAAAGTGGGCTTTGACGGTGGGGAATTCTCTTTGAGAACAACCAATTCTGACTCTGTGTTGGCACTGTTTCTTTGACTTGCTTTTCATTGTTTTTGCTATCATAACCATATATGATGGCCTGCCTCAGACGACCTTACCCTTCTGCGCTAATGGTAAACTAAAGTGTTTTTCTTCAGCTCACAGGCAGATAATCTGACCCTGCCTAACTCTAAAAGGAACAGATGAACACACTGCTTTCAAAGGCTGGCCCTTCCAGGAGATGCCTTGCAAGACTGAAGACCCTTTTTACTTGACTTCGTCACTGTCTCCAGGTCTCTATTCTGCCTTTTCACTTTGGTTCCTCATTGCTTCTCTCCGTCTGGCTCTATATAAGAACCGGGCATTCAGACCCTGACAAGACAGTCACTTTGGGACATTAGTCTGCCATCTTCTTGGTCAGCCTGCTTTCTGAATAAAGTTATATACCTTGCCTCAACACCTTGTCTCTTGGATTCACTGGCCTGTTGATAACACAACTAGAGTTTGTGCACCAGAACTAAAGACCTCCCCATAATGAAACAAAGATCCCATGTGCTGAAACTAAGACCTGATTTGGACAAGTAAATGAGTAAATACATAAACATTAAAACAAATCTTTGTGGTAATACAAGTTACATATGCAATTATTTCCTTAAAAAAAAAAAACTGGGCTTTTGCTTTATTATCTCAGCTGAAGTGTTAACTACATTGCAACACTGCACATGAGTTCTAGATGGGAGCTGAAGCTTTTAGTAGCCAAGGTCAATAGCATGTTTGCACTGGTTAGATAGGAGTGTGCAATTGAAAATGTAAAAGCAGTGCTTACAGAGAAAACAGACAAGTAAAACAAAATTAATCAACTAGGAGAGACAGGCTTCAAAGTTCAGGTCAGTTCAGTTCAGTTGCTCAGTCATGTCTTACTCTTTGTGACCCCATGGACTGCAGCACACCAGGCTTCCCTGTCCATCACCAACACACAGAGGTTACTCAAACTCATGTTTCATTGAGTCAGTGATGCCAGCCAACCACCTCATCCTCTGTTGTCCTCTTCTCCTCCTGCCTTCAATCTTTCCCAGCATCAGGGTTTTTTCAAATGAGTTAGTTATTCACTTCAGATGGCCAAAATATTGGAATTTCAGCTTCGACATCAGTCCTTCCAATGAATATTCAGGACTGATTTCCTTTAGGATGGACTGGTTGGATCTCCTTGCAGTCCAAGGGACTCTCAAGAGTCTTCCCCAACACCACAGTTCAAAAGCATCAATTCTTTGGCGCTCAGCTTTCTTTATAGTCCAACTCTCATATCCATACATGATGACTTGTAAAACCATAGCCTTGACTAGATGGACCTTTGTTGACAAAGTAATGTCTCTGCTTTTTAATATGCTGTCTAGGTTGGTCATAACTTTCATTCCAAGGAGTAAGATTCTTTTAATTTCATAGCTGCAATCAACATCCACAATGATTTTGGAGCCCCCCAAAATAAAGTCAGCCACTGTTTTCAAAGTTACAGAAACCTAAATTAATTTGAGAAGGAAACACAAAGATGTACCAGGCATAGCTTAGCATTATTTTAGGGGGGTCGCAAGAGAAATATTTGTGTCAGATAGTTTTCTTTTTATTTATCACGAGGTTCTTTATCAGCAGTCATGTATGAATGTGGCAGTTGGACTATGAAGAAAGCTGAGCACAAAAAATTGATGCTTTTGAACTGTGGTGTTGGAGAAGACTCAAGAGTCCCTTGGACTGTGAGGAGATCCAAGCAGTCCATCCTAAAGGAGATCAGTCCTCGGTGATCTTTGGAAGGACTGATGCTGAAGCTGAAAGTCCAATACTTTGGCCACCTCATGAGAAGAGTTGACTCATTGGAAAAGACCCTGATGCTGGGAGGGATTGGGGGCAAGAGGAAAAGGGGAAGACAGAGGATGAGATGGCTCGATAGCATCACCGACTTGATGGGCATAAGTCTGAGTAAGCTCTGGGAGTTGGTGATGGACAGGGAGGCCTGGCGTGCTGTGATTCATGGGGGTCTCAAAGAATCGGACCCGACTGAGCAACTGACTGAACTCAACTGAACTGAATGAAATAGTTTGTATTAAAGGCCATATGACTTCCCTTTGCTACAAAACAACAATATTTTTTTTTGCATGAGTTAACTTATGAATGGCAATGTTCTTCTTTTTTAGTTTATTTTTTAATAGGAGAATTACTTTACAATGTTCTCTTGGTTTATGTTATAATACAATACAAATCAGCCATAATGGAACATATATCACGTCTCTTGTGAGCCCCCTCACTTCACTCCATCTTGCCATTCTTGGTCATCATAAACTACCTCACTGGGCTCCCTCATTTACTGTAACTTCTCACCAGCTACCTGTTACTTGCAGGGAAGGAATGGAGGCACAGAAATACAGAACAAACTTGACAACACAGTGAGGGAAGGACAGAATGATATGAATGGAAGACAACAAGATTATCACAAATATTGCAATAAACCCTTAGAGTAACTGATGTTTAAATTCCCCTTTGTTGGAAGATAATAAGGCCTTCCTAAGATGGGATGGTGTTAGGATACATTCTCAAGGACACATGTTGGTGGGAACCCCAAAGAAAAATTTGAAAATGCTTGACGTGCAGAGATAGAGATGGAAAGGTGATGATGGGAGAATAAAGGGTGTTAGCTGGGATCACATGGCTGCTTGAAATTATCTGATTCAGGGACTTTCCTGGTGGTCCAACAGTTACAATTTTGCACTTTCACTGCACTGGGCACAGGTTCTACACTTTCTATTCCTGGTTGGAGAACTAAGAATCTATACACTTCTTGGTGCAGCCAAAATTAACAAACAGCCCCCCCCCCCAAAAAAAAGGCAAATTATTATCTGGATCAAAGACCAAAGAGAGGAAATCAATTCATCATATTTTGAGAATTGAAACTCTTCTATTGCACAGATTTCACAGCCGAAACTGCAACAGGATATTATACAGAGGAATGTGCTCATGAAAGAGAAAAATGTGATATTGCAACCGGAAGAAAAGAACGAAGAGAAAACAAAAGGAAATACTGAAGTTCCATGTGAGCCCCGAGGGAAAGGATCAACTGAAGATGTGAGCTGAAGGTATTCTTGATAGAAGCTCTCCTCAAAGGCCTGATTTCACTTGAGTAGAAGGATTCTGAGCTCTGATTTGTCCCGGAAATAGCCAGTCCTGGGTCAGCTCTCAAGGGGTTTTCTCTTAGCTGACTTGATAATCCTGAAACTCACTGCTTCTTCATTTCTACACTTAGAAAAAAAATTAATCTTTTAATGTATTCATTTGGTGAATTATGATCAATGAAGATGAACATAAGTAAAAATTTGATTAAAGAATATGCAAAACAGATTCTATTGCCCTTTAAGTGGCCTTGAAAATAACTAGAACTATCGAGTGAGGTAATAAATTTTCTCCATTCAAAATTCTAAATATTATGAGAACTACTGTCCCAATTTTGTGCTTGCCCAGAGAAACAACTGAGTCAGTGAGTAAATACTACATTAGAGATTAGATAGGTAAAGGGTGTCTGGAAAGGGAGTAAAGAAAATAAATTGTTGACATGCCTTTTTCAGATGAAGTTAAGGGGCAATTGAGTGGATTGTCCTCCCAGTTATAAGGAGGAAAGAGCCTGCTTTGGTGCAGGAAGAGGTGATAAATGTTTTGTGCCCATGTGCTCCTCACCTCAGAAATAGGAGACTTTCCAAGGGTCTCTTAAGAAATAGATTTTCATTGGCTAACCCACACAATCGATCTTTACTTTTAAGTAATAAATTTTAAATGCTCTCCTCCATGTTAAGGAAACAATATAGGAGAGGGAGACAACTTCTATGTACCCTGGATAGCTTGTTCCATTTTTGGTCTCAGGACAAAAATAAATATTTCTAACTTTGAGAGATCACATGTACCAAGATTTCTCACTTACTTAGTCAAAAGTCCACATCTACATCAGCTCTCTTAGAACAAACCTCATTATTAAAATTCCAGAATGCCAGAAAAGCTTATCCCTGCCAACCAGGATACCAAAGATGACATCCGCATATCTTGGTCATATAAGGAACAAACATTGGTTCATGACCAATACCAACAGATGTTGGTTAAAAAAGTGGCAGGAATTTCACATCCTCTCTGACAACTGGGACACCCTCAGCTTCTACAGAAGAAGAGCCAGCAAGATGAAGGTTCTGCTGTTCAGTCTTGTCCTTGGTCTGCTTTATGCAGGCCTAGGTGAAGCTCAGCTACTTCTCAAACCGGTACCAGGGGTGGTGCAAGCTGGGAGGATGTCTTGGGGTATATGTGCTTGTCCCTTTGGGGGTTTGGTCATGTGGATTCTTAAGTCTAGTCACCTCCCGGCAACTCAAAATCACTCTATTCACTGGCTCTATACCTGCTGTGTATGGTCTTCAAATCATCTCTACCATCTATTAACTGGCCTTCATGCATGTTCACTGCCTTTGTGAAAGAGAAGGAAGATCAAACAGCTGTTGACTGTAGCTCTTGGATTTGACAAGACAGCTCAAGCTATCTCAGTAATACCTCAATTCCTTCCTTTACTTGACTTGAGTTTTCACATGATTTTATACCTAGGCTGTGTTCATAAAGATAGGTAACTTCTGTCCAAGTAGAAGGATAGGGAAACTCCTGAGGGATGATGTCGGGCAGAATTAACAGAGATGGACTAGATTCTTTTTAAAACAAAAATTAATTCATTTATTTTAATTGGAGGCTAATTGCTTTACAATATTGTAGCGGTTTTTGCCATACATTGACCTGAATCTGCCATGGGTGTACATGTGTTCCCCATCCTGAAGCCCTCTCGCACCTCCCTCCCCATCCCATCAACCGGGGTTATCCCAGTGCACCAGCCCTGAGCACCCTGTCTCATGCATCAAACCTGGACTGGCGATCTAGTTCACATGTGGACTAAAGTCTTAATAGGAATTTTGATTTCAGTTTTCAGGAGAATGGAGAACCCATTACATCGCATCCAGTAACATTGAGAAGATCACTGAGAATGGGCCATTTCACATTTTCGCACGTTACATTCAGTTTAATGCAGACAACACAGTAGATATCGACTTTTATATCAAGTAAGTAAAAATAACCTAGAAGGAAGACACATATAAATCTCCCAGCTGAGGGAGGGTGTGGCTTCCCCATCAGCAGGGAACTCTCTGAATGATGTTGAAGCAAGGCATCCTGAGTTGTGGGCCTGAGCAGGGTCTCTGTGCTGGGGCCTGGAAGGCAGATTCCTTGTGAGCCTCCAAGGAATGTCCTGGAGTCTTTGATTAGAGAGAGAGGTCCCAGAAGCTCCACTGAAATCAACTCATTAAAGGAAAGATGGACACAGCAGTGGAAGAGACTCGTGTGCTTTAACCCCACAGTCCCCACCGAGGAGGGCTTGACCCCTTCTTGCAGAATTTGTAAGAGACGGTTTCCACTGAGTCCAGAAGCTGAGGGCAGGGGGAGGGTACACAGTGAGCTCTCCCCTGCAGGGTTTCCTCATGGGATGTTTCATTACCACTGAACTTACAAAACCCGTGACCATCCCAAATGAGCTTCCAGGGTGGTACTAGGGGTAAAGAATGCACCTGCTGATGCAGGTGATATGAGGCATGCGCTTGATCCCTGGATTGGGAAGATCCCCTGGAAGAGGACATGGCAACCCACTCCAGCATTCTTGCCTGGAGAATCCTGTGGACAGAGGAGTCTGGAAGGCTACAGTCCATGGGGTCACAAAGAGTGGACACGGCTGAGGTATGGAGCACACACATTGTTCTAAGTACCATTCATGGAATGTCCATTACACTACAGTTGGTTCATTGAGAGCACGCAAGTATGGCAGAAACCAACACAAGTTTGCTGGGCACTTATTCTCCATAAAAAGAATGCAAACTTAGATATGTATTTTGAGGAATACAAACATCCAGAAAAAGACAACTAAAAGTTTTATGCTTAGATATATTGGTTCATACATATATGTATATAGCTGCTTATATATTATATATGTAGATATTTCATAGTAGGGAATGCCTGTTGGTCATTCAGGCATTTCTGACTTTTTGTGACCCCATAGGCAGTGTAGCCCCCAGGCTACTCTGTCCATAGAATTCTCCAGGAAAGAATCCTGGAGTGGGTGGTCATTCCATTGTCCAGGGAATCTTCCTGACACAGGTATTGAACTCAGGTTTCCTGCATTGCAGGCAGATTCTTTATCATCTGAGCCAGGAGAGTATACATACAAACAAATTACAACCACACATACAGAAACAGACTCACACACACACACACACACACACACACACACACACACATTCTCTCCCAGAAGACACACTTGTCTCTTTTCACTAATTTTTTAAAAGAAAACTTATTGTTGCCCTATGCTGTTTTTACAGTTATTGTGCCCTATGTTTAACTTTTCACGTGGCCACCCTTTCTGAAATCAATCTTTACTGAAGTGTATTCATGTGGAATTATCTGCACCTTTGTGGAGGGCACAGTTCAATGAGCTTTCACATGTACATAAGTGTTTCACCATCCCCACCGTCAAAATATAAAACTCTGGGCTTCCCTGCTGGCTCAGTGGTTAACAATCCACCTGTCCACTCAGGAAACAAGGGTTCAGTCCCTGGTCTGGGAAGATCCCACATACTGGGGAGAGTCCATGCATGTGTGCCAGAACTACTGAACCTGTGTTTTAGAACACGTGCTCCACAACAATAAAAGCACCTCACTGAGAGGCCTAGGCACTGCAACTATAGAGTAACCGTTGCTTCCACAACTAGACTAGCAATGATGACCCAGCACAGAAAAAAAAAAAAAAACATTTTTTCTAAAGGTCTAAACTTTCTCCATCATTGTTGCTTTTCCTCACTTATCATTAAATGTCTACCCACTTCTTGCAGCAGGCAAGAACTAATTTGCTTAATCTCACCTCTTCTGAAACTTCAGATGACAAAATTAGGCACCCTGCCTCATTTTCCCTGGTATCTACCACTGAGCACAATGTTTTAAAAGTGTATCTCAGCATCTGCGTATGCAAGGAGTCATGTTTTTCAAACCAATTGAAAGGACGTGTTTGCATAGATAAAGTTTTGCAGTTATTGGAAAATTATTTTGTTCCCATGATATGTTGTTTCCAGTAACTTCAACACATGTGCCCAATGACTAAGAAGAGTGAGCTCAATCCATCGTGGACGCTCTTTTCCGAGGTGTCCATTCAAAAATTAATCCAATTTGTCTTGCTCTTTAGTGTTTGTTTTGTGTCCACATGTACTATGTGCCAAATAATACCTTTTTTCACATACAGGCAGAGAGGACCCATAAAAAGTCACCCAAACTTTTCTGTTGTATCAGTGACAATATACACTTATCATGTATTATATAATTTCCTTATGTCATGCAAGCATATTATGTAAGCACACCTGTGTTCTTGCATGTTTGATTATGTGTGTATATGTGTCATGTGCATGTATACATACATGAGTCTTTCGATGTTTAATCCTCTTCTGGAATTGCGATGGAAGAAGAGTGTGTGTTTTGAGAAAAATAACCATCTTTCCTCTAACTTTTTGTGATATTTGACTCTCGTATTCTCTAATGAATCACTGCCAGGGTTTTGAGAAGACCCAAGGCCTGAGATGATGGCTATGCCTCTCAGTTTTCAGAAACTATACCAAAGAAAGAGTTGTTCTTTTTCTTGTTTTTGTTTTCCCTAAAATTCTAGATTTCTCCAAGGTATTGGCTTTACACATGACGTGTTTTGCATTTGAAGTTTATCTTTGGAACTACTAGTCAGATTGAATGTGTATACAAACCATCCTTGTCACTTGATAGCTAGTGGATCTTAAACAACACATTCCTTCTCTTTTGAAGGTCACATTTTTCACAGAGAGTAAGGTGATGCCTGACACACATTCTTGGCTGTGATACAAAAAGAATCCTAATATGCATCAAATTCTTACTTTAATCAACTAACTTGAATATGTTTTGTTTCTAAGGTCAAATGGAGAATGCATAAAAAAACACATCACAGCACAGGCGCAACAAAATTTCACTTATACTTCTGAATGTAAGTATGGGTATTTCATTGGTAAGCGTATGTCTGGGTGGAAATCTTGATCTCAACTTTCTTCAGTAGCTCCATACACCTGAATTCTACTCCTATTAACAATTAGGCTGGAACATCTCCACACAACTGAGTGTTACTCACCAAGACTAGAGCCAGACATCCTAGAGTGTTAAGTCAAGTGGGCCTTAGGAAGCATTACTCTAAACAAGGCTAGGGGAAGTGACAAAATTCAAGCTGACTTATTTCAAATCTTAAAACATGATGCTGTTAAAATGCTGCACTCATTATGTCAGCAAACTTGGAAAACTCAGTGAGCAGTCCCTGGACCACAGCTAGAGAGTGGCCCCACAGTCCACACAAGTAGAGAAAGACTGCAGACAGTGATGAAGACTCAGAGTAACCAAAAATTAATTAAAAAATGAAGTAAACTAAAAAGTACATTGCTTGGGTTCCTTAGGACACAGGTTCTAGAAAGCATCTAAGTAAGATAGCAAGGAGTGACTGGTTAACTAGGAAAACGTGGGAATGAGGGAAAGTCTGGCCTGCTTCCCTTGCTGCCATAAATATGGTAGAATTTGTGTACCCATGGAGTCAGACACAAATCAGTACAGCACATACCTTTCTTAATGCCCTAACTCTGTCGCACTACATCTCACTGAAAACAAATGAACACTGGGTTGTATATATGTATGTTTTCTCTCTCACAGATGCGGGTCAAAATGAAGGTCGACCTCTTCATGTGTCCCATAACTCTGTAATAGGATATGTCATCAACGTGGATGAAGAAGGAAACGAGACAGATTTAATTGGAATAATTGGTATGAGGCATCCCTTGTGGCTCAGCTGATAGTGAATCCACTTGCTATGCAAGAGACCTGGGTTCAATCCCTGGGTTGGGAAGATCCCCTGGAGAAGGTAAAGGCTACCCACTCCAGTATTCTGGCCTAGAGAATTCCATGGACCATATAGTCCATGGGTTCACAAAGAGTCAGACACGACTGAGTGACTTTCACACTTCACTTGGCATCTTAATATCCCATTGCATTGTCATGCAACATGTCCACTATCAGTAGCTTCATTCAGAAAACCAGGAGGTGTTGACAATATTCACTATTCAGTGTACAAGGTCTGCATATTTATGTTCACTGAGCTAAGGATACTGGAAGGTAATCCACCAAGAAACAGGGGCTAAAAATAATTTTCAAGCATTTGAAAATAATCTCCACCTGTTCAAATTTTTAAAAAAATTACTTTTACAGTGATTTTACAGAAAGAGGAGAGTGAAAATGTTGACTTAAAGCTCAACATTCAGAAAACTAAGATCATGGCATCCGGTCTCATCACTTCATGACAAATAGATGGGGAAACAATGGAAACAGTGGCTGACTTTATTTTGGGGGGGCTCAAAAATCACTGCAGATGGTGATTGCAGCCATGAAATTAAAAGACGCTTACTCCTTGGAAGGAAAGTTATGACCAACCTAGACAGCATATTAAAAAGCAGAGACATTACTTTGTCCACAAAGGTCCGTCTAGTCAAGGCTATGATTTTCCAGTAGTCATGTATGGATGTGAGAGTTGGACTGTAAAGAAAGCTGAGCACTGAAGAATTGATGCTTTTGAACTATGGTGTTGGAGAAAACTCTTGAGAGTCCCTTGGACTGCAAGGAGATCCAACCAGTTCATCCTAAAGGAGGTCAGTCCTGGGTGTTCATTGGAAGGGCTGATGCTGAAGCTGAAACTCCAGTACTTTGGCCACTTGATGTGAAGAGCTGACTGATTGGAAAAGACCCTGATGCTGGGAAAGATTGAGGGCAGGAGGAGAAGGGGACGACAGAGGATGAGATGGTTGGATGGCATCACTGACTCAATGGACATGAGTTTGTGTGAACTCCGGGAGTTGGTGATGGACAGGGAGGACTGGCGTGCTGCGGTTCATGGGGTCACAAAAGCGGCATGACTGAGAGACTGAACTGAACTGAACTGAACTTTACAGTTTTTTTTTTTTTTTTTAACATATCAACTAATCTCAAGCCATGGCTATAATGAGGCTGACCTGAATGATGTCATTTAACACCAGTTTTCCCATACATTCTAACCCTTGGAACAAAAACATGTAAATCTTCATCCTGTTTTGTTATCACAATGCATTGTTCCTATGAACAGCGACATGACCCCAAATGACCTCATAGAAGCACTGAGGAGTGTGCCACTGAGACAGTAGATGTCTATTTCAGAAAAACAATCGGGTGGGATAATGGGTTAAAGGCTAAATTGTCTCCCACATGGTATGTGATGGGGTAAACATGTCCCTGTAAGGGGGGAACCCTGTTTCCTAATAATTTGGGTCCAGAACAAGACAGGAGTGTCAGATATAGGTTGTGGGAAGTTGATGAAGAAGCAAGTCAGTTGTCTGCTGGGATGGGTTGAGTCCCAAATTCATGGAGCGACTACAAGTCTCTGGGTTCCTCCTGCTGACAGAGGCAGAGGTTTAATTACAGAATTGGATGGAAATTAATTCTTAGGATGGCAGATGTCTGTGTCATGGAATATGGAAACTGTTTGAGGCTGTCCTAAATCATACAAGTGAGGATCTGATTGACACATTCACTTTCTTATTGTGTATATCAGACATTTCTGTGGGTTCTAAGAGACAACACTGTCCTTTTTTGTACACTGATTAACAGGCACAGATGACCAGATTTCAGACAGTGACTTTGAGAGGTTCAAAGAGGAGGCAAGAGACAAAGGGATTCCAGAGGAAAATATTGTGAATTTCATCAATAATGGTAATGAAATTATATTTTTCTTCTGACTATATCATTCACCTGTAAATTGTAAATATGTAAATATCATGAAAAAAATCAACTTATTTAAAATTTCTTCTCCCAAAAGTAATCTCTTATAAAATACATTACTTAAAAAAAAAAAAAGAAAGATAGAAAGAAACTGTAGAAATACTGTGGAATGGTAATAATTGGTGGCTCTTTTATTTCTCCCACTTTGTTTTTCCACAGATGACTGTCCAGAGGAGTGAACAAAAGTGACATGGATACAGACACTTTTGTAAGTAAACATGGTCTATTATTAATGCTGCCCCACCAAATAAATAAAAAAGGACACACTTTTATTTCATTCTTAATGCCCAACAAGTCTCTTCAGTCCTATCTGACTCTCAGCAACCCCATGCACTTTGGCCCAATAGGCGCTTCTGTCCATGGGATTCTCCAGGCAACAATATTAGAATGGGTTGCCATTTCCTTCTCCAAGAGATCTTCAAGACCCAGGGAGTGAACTAACGTCTCTTACATCTCCTGCGTGGGCAGGTTGGTTCTTTACCACTACTGCCAAATTCATACATGCCAAATTTTGCAGGTAATTTTTTGCCCCAATAACTTACATTCTGTCACTAGAGAACTTTGTTACATTAGGTAATCTCTCTTGTCTGAAGCCGTATTAAATTGCAGACTGGTTGGTTGATTAATGCTGAGCATCTTTAGTGCGAGCACGTCAACCTGCAGGAATCGTGCAGACCAGACTCACCAGAGAGAAGCAGGAATCACTACAAGTTGGTGGAAACTTAGTGTTCCTGTTAGTCCTGACCTCGTGGTTGTCCATACATGTCCCTTCTCAAGGAGAACCATGATTAAAGACAGTTCACCTTTCCTGAAAGATTAGTTTTTAATCTCACATGATTCTGACAAAACCAGTAAAGCCATTCCAACTGCACTGTCTGAAATAAACATTTTAATTATATTCCCCTTCACAAGGTGATTTCTTTTAGTGGAATCTTTAAGCTTTCTAAAGTAAAACAGCCTCAGAAAATAACATGGATCTAGGCTAAGGTGTGGCTTTACTTTTCTATTGAGAAAAAATGAAAGAAAAGAGGCAAAGAAAAACACCAGCTTGCAGGTGAATATGATTAAAAAAAAAAAAAAGACATGCTGAAAACATTCAATGGATTGTTACTCATCTATAAAAATGAATGAGATCATGGCATTTGCAGCAACATGCATGGGCCTAGAGACTGTCATACTAAATGATATAAGCCACAAAGAGAAAGACAAAAATAATATATATCACTTATATGTGGAATCTAAACTAAGACTTGGAGGAGGTTATTTTCAAAACAGAAACACACTCACAGACATAGAGAATAAACTTGTAGTTGCAAAGGGGTAGGAAGTTAGCTAAGAGAAAGGTTAGGAGTTTGAGATTAGCAGATGCAAAATATTATATACAGGAAGGATAGACAAAAAGATATTCCTGTAGAATGCAGGGAACTATATGCAACAGTGTAAAAACCTAAATGGGAAAAGAACCTAAAAAACCCCAGATATTCATATCTGTATGTATAAATCAATCACTTTGCTATACACTTGAAACCAATACAACATTGTTAATCAACTCTACTTCAAAATAAAATTAAAGTTAAACAATTAACTCTTGAAGACTCAAAAGACAAACCTTTTGGAATTAGGAGAAGAGACTAATTCAGAAAATGCAAACTTTAAAACAGAGAATTTAAACCATCTTTAGATGAACCATTCCAATGAACATGCATTCCAAAACCATTACTCCTAGAATCAATCCCCAGTGGGAAAGTTTCCCCGCATGTACATCCTGGGGAAAATTCCACAAGGACTCCCACCTACATCACTGAGATGTGGAGTGTTGAGGCCCACCAGGATTCTAACACTGGATCTCCTACCAGCTTCTGTACCCTGGACAGCATACTGCCTGAGGCTCACCCCTGTCAGCTGTCGCACAGTTGACTCGACTAAATATTTGGTCCTGTTTTATTCACCTACAGGAGCAGTCCCTGAGACAAGACACGTCCTCATCTCCATGGAGTCAATGTCAACAACACAAAGACGACCTTCTTGGTTCCTGATCAACATGGTCCTTCTCTCTTCACACTCACACTCCCTCTCCCATCTCGTCTCTCTTCATCACTAAATCACGTCCTGTCTGGTGGTGTTTGATTTCTGAGGGTTTAAATAAACTGCTTTAATTTTCGCCCTGCACTTGTGTGTCTATGCAAAAGTCACCTAATTTAAAACACATAAATGTCCACGTTAATTGTCCAGGAAACTGTGTCTTTTTTAGGACAGGTGTTCATCAGAGACCATTCTGATGAGGATTTGACAGCGATGCCCTCACGTGTCCTCACGTGAGAGGAAGAGAAAGGGCTAAACTATCATGGGACTGGAGACAGGATCCTCTTACTGTACTGGGAGTGGTGCGTCTGATCAAGAAAAAGTCCCTAGAAAGCACCTTATTCATCACAGGGTATTATAGGGAAAGGAACTTGTGTTGGCCCCTCAGAGCTTCATAGAGAGAAAGTGTCAGATGCCACGGGCTGTCATTGAGGGTAAATGCCTATTCTGACAGCACCAACACTTCTGATTGAGCTGAAGGACTGATGTTTCTTAACCCTTGCTGTTTATTCATTGTTTGCTTGGGCTGTGTGCACCTCAGAGCGTTTCCCTGGCCTTGAGTGGGAAAATGATAAATCTTTCCTGACTCACAGTAATGGGGCACCCTTGGAAGCTACACTGAAATGTACAACCTGGATAACTCTTTCAGAGGAATCCCTACTCTGGGTCACCTCCTTCTTGGTGGAGACTCCCTAGAGAACAGGGTGCATGTCTTCCTTCCATCTTTGTACATTCCTGTTTGTCTAACTGAACCTTGATGGCTGTTTCCCTCATGTTGCAGTTCTCAGGACAAACAGTCACAGGGCCCGGGTGCTGGGTCCGAGCAGCAGGTTAGCTCATGTCATCCAGGATTTCTCACCCTCCCCGTGATGGACACGACTGCATAATTCTCTTTGAAGTGTCTTGCTTTGCACTGTAGTCTGTTAGACAGCCTGATTCATCTTCAATGACCAGATAAAAGGTGTCACCTCACAACGGTTGCAAAGAAGAACCAGTTGTGACTACAGGTTGTAGCTGCTTCATCGGTTTGCTTGCCCTTGCTGTTATTATCATCATCATACATAATCACCTGTCTCATAGGACACTGCCCCTCTGCCTGAATGTGAACTAAAATGCCTTTGCTGGGTTCATAAAGAGGTGATCTGATCCTCCCCACCTGTGAAAAGAGGAGAATAAAGAGATGAACACACCCCTTCAAAGGCTGGTTCTTCCCATAGATGGGCCTCCCTAGTGGCTCAGCCAGTAAACAATCCACCTGAAGTGTGGGAGATCTGGGTCCGATGCCTGGGTTGGGAAGATCCCCTGGAGAAAGGAAATCTACCCACTCCAGTATTCTGGCCTGCAGAATGTCATGGACTGTATAGTCCATGGGGTCCCAAAGAGTCGGACACAACTGAGTGACTCTCACTTCATTTCACTTCCCATAGATGTTTTGCAAGATTTAAGGCCCTTTTTACACTCTTTCCTCACTGCCTCTCCCTCTCTATTCTGCCTTTTGACTTTAGATCCTCACCACTTCTCTTTCCACACCGCAACAAGATGGTTATTTCAAGACATTAGTCTGCCATTTATGTGTCAGCCGACTTTCTGATTAAAGTCATATTCCTTGCCTAAATACCTCATTATACATACCATTAAGTATAATACTTTCCTTGTGCCTCGGTTTGAAAGTGAAGCTGCTCAGTCGTGTCCAACTCTTTGCAACTCCATGGACAGTAGCCAACCAGGCTCCTCCGTCCATGTAATTTTCCAGGCAAGAGTACTGGAGTGGGTTGCCATGCCCTTCTCCAGGGATCTTCCCAACCCAGGGATCGAACCTGGGTCTACCACATTGCAGACAGACGCTTTACAATCTGAGCCACCAGGAAAGCCCCTAAGCTAAATAACATCTTACTATATCTGTTACAAATTTGTTAGCAAGGAAAGTCCTCGATGTGAAAAAACTTTTTAAGGAGTGACTGCAAATGAGATGAGAATTTTCAGTGAACTTTTAGAAAGAATTATGTCTTTTGAGATCTGTCCAGATATTTTACAACTTAAAAGTTAAATTTGTGCTAAAATAAATTGAGGGATGAATAGTTTCATCATTTTCATTCAGTGGAAAATGGATCCCAAAAAGGGTTTTGTACATAATCAATCAAGAATAGCTACATTTAAAACAATTTTCTTTGAGTCAATGAATCTTTAAAGTCAGCTGAAGCAAAATATAAATTTGGCTTTTCTCTCTTTTTCAAAATCTCAAGTTTTCTGAAGGTGTTATATTGTCTTTGATAACAGATTTTAAGTCTGTTTATCTTTTAAGTGATCTGTTTGGTATTTGCCTTTGAAATCTTTTATTGTCACATTTGGAGAAGGCAATGGCAAGCCACTCCAGTACTCTTACCTAAAAAAATCCCATGGAAGGAGGAGCCTGGTGGGCTGCAGTCCATGGGGTCATGAAGAGTCAGACATGACTGGGCGACTTCACTTTCACTTTTCACTTTCATGCTTTGGAGAAGGAAATGGCAACCCACTCCAGTGTTCTTGCCTGGAGAATCCCAGGGACAGCGGAGCCTGGTGGGCTGCCATCTATGGGGTCGCACAGAGTCGGACACGACTGATGCAACGTAGCAGCAGCAGAAGCATTGTCACATTGCCCAAGTAAATATTTTTCACAGTGACCTGTCGTTGTGTTGTGCTTTAAAAGTTTTTTTTTTTCCTGAACGCTTTTTTGATGAAACTTCTCAAATCAAAATACATCTATCTAACTTTAGGATGTTTCAAAAGGCCCCTAAAACACTCCCAAAGGAAGGTATTAAGCTAATTAGGTTCACTTGTTATGTTAAACTACATGGGAGATGTCAGATGAGTAATACATCTTAAGTTATATTGTAAATGATGCAGATATTATAGAGATCATATAGAGTTTCTAAAAACCTGGTATGTCTTGGTACCATATTATTAGTCATAATTCTATTTATTATCTGAAAATGTTGTATATCGCAGCACTAACCGGGTTGCCTTGTCAACTGTATTGTATTACAACTGTATTGTAATCAGATTTAAGTCTTTAATTTCCTTAAGTCTTTATCATTATAGATACTTATAGTTTCACTCTGATGTCATGGCAAAAATGCCTCCTCTTCAAGACGATTTACAGAAAAGTTTTTTGGATAACACAAGTTTCCTACTTTCAGACCATAATGCTGAACTGAGTAAAGAAATTATTAAAGAATTCTAATGGGAAACCTGAAGGCTTCATAAAGCTGTTACCATAAAGAATTAGTTACATATGAATGAGTGAACTAGCAAATATGATTATAATTTCTATGCTTCCTATCAAAAACATTACTGGTTTAAATCTGTGTTTTCCAGATATAAGAAAAATCTTCTCCTTTAACTAACTATGACTTACAGTAACTTGGTAGAGTGCATGTTTAGTCACTCAGTCCTGTCCAACTCCTTGTGACCCTGTGGACTGTAGCCCACCTGGTTCCTCTGTCCATGGGATTCTCCAGGGAAGAATACAGGAGTGGGTTGCCGTTCCCTTCTCCAGGGTCTTCCTAACCTAGGGATCGAACTCATGTCTCAAGCATCTCCAGCACTGACAGGAGGATTATTTACTCTCTGAGTCACCAGGGAAGCCCTGTATAGTAATTTGGTATGTTATACTTTTTGTGAGTAAAATTGAAACATCTCTTTTCCTCTTGCAGGTTGGTACTGCCAGTAACATACAATTGTCTCAAAGATAAAGCCAGGGATAAATGTGCACAGCCAGGACAGTAAAATTGCAAACAACTCATTAAATCAGTGATGGCTCCTTGGGTCAAGTGATTATTGAAACTGGTTTACAAGGAGTTATGCTAATCATTGTTTAAAGTTCTTTTCAAATCGTGATTTCTGCCTCTCTGCTGAACTACGTCATCATCAATGTTACTAGTTTTGTTACTAATATCCTGTCTCATTTATAGGACTGTTGTCTCTTGAAGTTACTAATGTGTAATCAGACTTCCAGCAAAACTTCTATGGCTAAACATTTAGAGAAAATCACATTTATAACATGAAGTAATTGTTACAGTGTGAATCTATGTATGAGAAGAAGCAAAAAGGGATAATCTCTCTTTGATTATAGTCATACAAAATCCAGAGAATTTTTAATTATTGATGGGGCCTCATCCAAAAAGTAACACCTGGAGTGGCATATCAAGAATTTTCTCCTGGACTAGGCTGAGCCTCCCAGTGCCATGGGATAAAAGTTAATCACGAAATGTCTCCCAAATATTGGTCAAATTCTTGACCAAGAGGGGAAGAGCTGAGAAATGGAATCAGCACCTGCCGACCTCCAGCATGAGCTGAGCCATCAGATTGCAGCGACTCCCTATGGTGAACCCAGAGTAAACACTGAGAACATAGGATTACAAGCCCTCAGATGGCTGAGGTACATACCAAGAAAATATTTATAATGAGTCCGGACTCTTGCACCTTTCCACACATGGAAAAGTGCTAAAGTCCTTAACTTGAAATTCTGCCTCTGATTTCAAGTTCAGCATTTCTAAGTCTACAGCTGTAAAGAGGACACTTTACAGGAATGAACAAAAAGAAGAGAAATCCAACATATGAAACACTGGCACCGATGTGGGACACTCGCAGAAAGACCCATCTGACAGGGCAGAAAGGTCTTTGCCTTCTTTGTCCACAAGATTGTGGAATGGCTTTGATGGTAGGGAATTCTTTTTTTTTTTTTTTAAATTAATCTATTTATTTTAATTGGAGGCTAATTACTTTACAATATTGTTGCAGTTGTTGCCATGTATTGACATGAATCAGCCATAGGTGTACATGTGACCCCGATCCTGAATCTCCCTCATACCTCCCTCCTACCCCACCCCTCAGGGTCATCCCAATGCACCAGCCCTGAGTGCCCTGTCTCATGCATCAAACCTGGACTGGTCATCTACTTCACACTATGATAATATACATGTTTCAATGCTCTTCTCTCAAATCATCCCACCCTCGCCTTCTCCCACAGAGCCCAAATGTCTGTTCTTTACATCTGTGTCTCTTTTGTGGTCTCGCATATAGGGTCATCCTTACCATATTTCTAAATTCCATATATATGTGTTAATATACTG
>JADEYB020000024.1:2784045-2806980 GCA_015832495.2 Alces alces
TATGGAGAACAGTGTGGAGATTCCTTAAAAAACTGGAAATAGAACTGCCATATGACCCAGCAATCCCACGTCTGGGCATACACACCGAGGAAACCAGATCTGAAAGAGACATGTGTACCCCAATGTTCATCACAGCACTGTTTATAATATCCATTTTCACTTCTAATTTTGTTGATTTTATTTTCATCCCTTTTTTTCTTAATGAGTCTGACTGATGGCATATCTATTTCATTTATCTTCTCAAAGAACCAGCTTTTAGCTTTGTTGATTTTTGCTATAGTCTCCATTGTTTCTTTTTCATTTATTCTGCTCTCGTTTTTATTATTTCTTTCCTTCTATTAACACAGAGGTTCTTTATTTCTTCTTTTTCTAGTTGCTTTAGGTGTAAAGTTAGGTTATTTATTTGATTTTTCTCTTGTTTCTTGAGGTTAGCTTGTATTGCCATGAACATTTCCCTTACCACTGCTTTTACTGAACCCCAGAGATTTTGGGTTGTTGTGTTTTCATTTTCATTCGTTTCTATGCATATTTTGATTTCTTGTGTTATTTGTTGGTTATTCAGAGGCATGTTGTTTAGCCACCATATGTTTATATTCTTAATAGTTTTCCCCCCATAGTTGATATCTAATCTTACTGCATTGTGATAAAAAAAGATGCTTGAAATGATTTCTTTGTTTCTTTCTTTTTAAGTTACCAAAGCTAGATTTATGGTCCAGGATGTGATTTATCCCGGAGAATGTTCTGTGTGTACTTGAGAAAAAGGTGAAAGTCATTGTTTTGGGGTGAAATGTCCTATAATATCAATTAGGTCTAACTGGTCCATTGTATCATTTAACGTTTGTGTTTCCTTGCTAATTTTCTGTTAGTTGATCTATCCATAGGTATGAGTGGGATATTAAAGGCTTCCACTATATTGTGTTACTGTTAACTTCCCCTTTTAATACTTGTTAGCATTTGCCTTATATATTGCGGTGTTCCTATATTGGGTGCATATATATTTAAAATTGTTATATCTTCCTGTTTGATTGATCCTTTCATCGTTATGTAGTGTCCTTCTTTATCTCTTTTCACGGCCTTTATTTTATCTGATATGAGTATTGCTACTCTTGCTTCTTTTAGTCTCCATTTGCGAGAAATACCTTTTCCCAGCCCTTCAATTTCAGTCTGTGTGTGTCCCTTGATTTGAGGCGGGTCTCTTGTAGACAGCATATATAGGGGTCTTGTTTTTGTATCCATTCAGCCAGTCTTTGTCTTTTGGCTGGGGCCTTCAACCCATTTACATTTAAGGTAATTATTGATAAGTATGATCCAATTGCTATTTACTTTGTTGTTTTGGGTTCGAGTTTGTAAACATTTTCAATGTTTCCTGTATAGAGAAGATCCTTTGGCATTTGTTGAAAAGCTGGTTTGGTGGTGCTGAGTTCTCTCAGCTTTTGCTTGTGTGTAAAGCTTTTGATTTCTCCTTCATATCTGAATGAGATCCTTGCTGGGTGTAGTATTCTGGATTATAGCTTTTTCTCTTTCATCACTTTAAGTATGTCCTGCCATTCCCTTCTGGTCTGGAGTTTCTATTGAAAGATCAACTGTTATCCTTATAGGGATCCCCTTGTGGGTTATTTGTTGCTTTTCCCTTGATGCTTTTAATATTTTCTCTTTGTGTTTGATCTTTGTTAATTTGATTAATATGTCTCTTGGGGTGTTTCAACTTGGGCCTATCCTGTTTGGGACTCTCTGGGTTTCTTGGACTTGGGTGACTATTTCCTTCCCCATTTTTTGAGGAATTTTTCGACTGTTATCTCCTCAAGTATTTTCTCATGGCCTTTCTTTCTGTCTTCTTCTGGGACTCCTATGATTCAAATGTTGGGACATTTGACATTGTCTTGGATGTCTCTGAGGTTGTCTTCATTTCTTTTAATTCTTTCTCTTTTTCCTCTCTGATGCATTTATTTCCACCATTCTATCTTCCACCTCACTTATCCTATCTTCTGCCTTAGTTACTCTACCATTGGTTCCCTCCAGAGTGCTTTTGACCTCAGTTATTGCCATATTCATTATCGGTTGACTCTTTATTTCTTCTAGGTCCTTGTTAAACATTTCTTGTATGTTCTCAATCCTTGTCTCTAGTCTGCTTATCTGTAACTCCATTGTGTTTTCGAGACTTCGGATATTCTTTACTATCATTATTCTGAATTCTTTTTCAGGTAGACTCCCTATCTCCTCTTTTTTTTTTTTTTTTTTTTTTTGGCTTGGTGGGCATTTATTATGCTCCTTTAACTGCTGAATATTTCTCTGACTTTTCATTTTGTTTAGATTGTTGTGTTTGGGTGACCTTTCTGTAGGCTGGAAATTTGTGGTTCCTCTTTATTGTGGAGGTTGTTCCCTGTGGGTGGGGTTGGAACAGTGGTTTGTCAAGGTTTTCTGGTTAGGGAAGCTTGCATCAGTATTCTGTTGGGTGGAGCTGGATCTCTTGTCTCTGGAGCACAATGAAGTGTCCAGCAGTGAGTTTTGGGGTGTCTATAGGCTTGGCATGACTTTGGGAAGTCTGTATTTTAATGCTCAGGTCTAGATTCCTGCATTGCTGGAGAATGAATGTGGTATGTCTTGCTCTGGAACTTATTGGCTCTCGGGTGGTGGTTGGTTTCAGTGTAGGTATGGAGGCTTTTGGATGAGCTCTTGTCAATTAATGTTCCCTCGAGTCAGGAGTTTTCTGGTATTCTCAAGTTTTGGATTTAAGCCTCTTGCCTCTGGCTTTCAGTCTTATTCTTACAGTAGCCTCGAGACTTCTCCATCCATACAGAACTGATGATGAAACATCTAGGTTAATGGGGAAAATATTCTTCACAGTGAGGGACACCCAGAGAGGTTCACAGAGTTTCAAGGAAAAGAGAAGAGAGAGGAGGGGGATAGAGGTGACCAGGAGGAGAAGAGGGCGAGTCAAAATGGGAGAGACCAGTCTAGCTAGTAATCAGTTCCCTAAGTGTTCTCCACAGGCCAGAGCAACCAGAGATTCATAGAGTTAGGTACAGAAAAGAAGGGGGAGGGAGGAGATAGAGGTGACCTGGGGGGAAAAGGGAGAGTCAAAAGGGGAGAGAGCAATCAAGCTGGCAATAATCACCCCTATGTGAAAATGGATACTAAGATTAGATTCTTAAAGGTACAAAATTGGTAACAAATACCAAAAAGCAAAGATTAAAAATCTAGAGTAGAGGTTAGACACCTAAAAATACAAAACAAAATGAATCACAAAAATTATTAAAATATATATATATGAAATTTGCTTTAAAAATAGGGTCTTTTTTTTTTTTTGCAAGGCAAGAGTAGGATATAAGAATGAAAATTAAAAGAGTAATAACTTAAAATTTAAAAAAAATTTTTTTAAAGTAAAAATAATAATAGTAAAAATATATCTAGGAATTTCTCTGGAGCTGTTGAGGGCAGTGTGGGGTCAGTTCAGTTCCAGATAGTTCCTTGTTCCAGCTTACACTTCTTCTCAAGGTCTATAGCCAACTTCCGATACGTAGCCCATGCTAACTACAGGGTTTTAATCTGTTGCCCTGTCACTTCCAGAGAGGTTCCTTCTTCTTTGTTTATTTTGGCTTTCTCTGTTTGCAAGTCTCTTCAGTGTCTAATATCTGCCCTGACGCACTGGGGTGAAGGTGGTCACTTATTCAGTTGTTCTTGTTCAGTTGTGCTACGGGGAGGGAGGAATACTGCAAATAAATATCACTGGTGTGTGCGGGGAATGCGCACAGTGTGTGGGCTACACTGGGTTTGCCCCAGCTCACAGTGGCGTGTGATTTCCCAGTCTACACGGCTCAGGCTCCTGGTTGCCCTGCAGGGGAACTGTCCAAAGTGGGCCCTGGGTTTTGTGCACTTCCCAGGTCTAAGCTGCTCAGGTTCAGGTTCTTGGGTACTCCACAAAGGCACGGGATCAGTTGGGCATGCGTTTTGTGCCCTTCTAGGTCCGAGCAGCTCAGGCAACCAGGTGATTGGTGAGCTCGCTGTCCCCATGTGGACTGTGTCACGATCACCTCCCCAGTCCTGGCCACTCGGTTTCCTGGGAGTGCCACAAGAGTGCCGTCTCAGCTGTGCCGTGTGTCTCCTCTGGGGCTCTGATCGCTGGCTGTGATCCTCCGGGCAGATGTCAACCGCCCAGCATCCCAGGAAGTCTTGGTTAGCAACTGGGAACCTGCTCACAGTTTGGTGGAGGATGCCATCTTTGGGGCCGAGATTGCCCCTTGCCTTCCGGCTCTGGTTGTCGCCTGCCTCTCTTCCTCTGGCAGGGTGATGGGCCAGTCCGCAGCCCGCTATCTCCCCTTTGGTGTTTGCTCAGTCTTTGCTTTGTGAGTGGGCCAGGCTGCCCCTTGGGTTAAGTTTTTTTGGGGAAAGTTCTCTCTCTCACTCTTGTTTTCTCTGTCTCTGGCTATCCCACAGTTTGGGTTGCTATCTCACGTTAGCTCCCTCAAGATTGTCCGCAGAGCATTCAGGCTCGGTCTTTGCCCTAAACATACACCCCGCGCCTCCCTGTTCAGCCCCTGCTCGCTGGCGGCTGACGGAGCATCTGGGCTACTTCTCAACTGGGAGTTGCGGTTAGGCATGTATTCTGTGTGTTTTTTTTTTTTTCCCCCTCCTCTTTATGTTGCCCTCTGAGACCCCAAAACTCCACACAGACTCGCCGATGAGAGGATGTTCTGCTCTTTGAAAACTTCTCCTTCTTCACAACTCCCTCCCCGGGATGGGTCTCCATTGCTGACTCTTTTGTCTCTCTTTATGTCTGTTATATTTTGTCCTACCTCCTTCCAAAGAGAATGGGCTGCCTTTCTTGGTGCCTGCTGTTCTCTGCCAGCGTTCAGAAGTTGTTTTTTGTAGAAGTTGCTCAGCATTCAAATGATCTTTTGATTAATTTGTGGTGTTCCCATCTTATTCCTCCGCCATCTTAGGACTGCCCCCTCAGTAGGGAATTCTTGTAGAGAATAACCAATTCTGATTCCATGTTGGAACTGATTCTTTGACTTGCTTTTCCTTTCTGTTGCTTTTATAATCATACATGATGGCCTGCCTCAGAGGACCCTGTCACTCTGCCCTACTATTTAACTATAATGCCTTTGTTCAGCTCGCCGGGAGATAATCTGACCCTTCACAGCTCTGAAAAGAGGAGATGAACACACTCCTTCCAAGGGTTGGCTCTTCCTGAAGATATTTTACAAGACTGAAGACACTTTTTACTTGACTTCCTCACTGTCTCCCATTCTCTATTCTGCCTTTTGACTTTAGTTCCTCATTGCTTCTCTCCATCTGGCTCTATATAAGGACCTGACATCCAGACTTTGACAAGATACTTACTTTGAGACATTAGTCTGCCATCTTCCACTCAGTTAGCTTTCTGAATAAAGTTGTATTCCTAGCCTCAGTATCTCATCTCTTGGATTCATTGGCCTGTCGGTAACACAACTAGAGAGTCTGTGAGCTGTAACTAAAGGCCTCCCTATAATGAAACAAAGATTCTGCAACTAAGACCTGATGCAGACAGACAAATAAATCAATATTTTAAAAGAGCTTTTTAGTAATACAAGTTACATATGTGATTATTTTCTTTAAAACCAGTGGACTTGTGGTTTGTTATCTTAACTTAAATTCTAACTGCATTGGAACCTTGCTCTTGAATCCTAGAGTGAACCCGGAGTTTTTGGTAGCCAAGGTCACTAGCTCCCTTGCACTGTTTAGACAGGAGTTGTGTAATCTAAGATGTGAAAACAGTGGTTACAGAGAAAACAGACAAGTAATGCAAAATTAATGAACTGGTAGAGAGAGGCTTCATAGTTATAGAAACCTAGATAAATTTGAAAAGGGGAAACAAGGAAGGTGTACCAAGCATAGCTTGGCTTTATTTTTGGGTGGTTACAAGAGTAGCATTACGGTAAGATGGTTGTTCTTTTATTCATCATTAGATTGCCCATATTTTGACCACTATTAATGGAATAGTTTGTATCAAAGGCCATATGACTTCCTTTTCACAGAAAGCAACAGGATTTTTTTTTGCATGAATTACCTTATGAATGTCAATTTTCTTTCTTTTTTAAAAAATTGTTTTTAATATAAGAATTGCTTTACAATGTTCTTATGGTCTCTATCAACTACAATAATACAAATATGCCATAATTATACATATGTCACCTTCCTTTTGAGCCCCCTCCCCTTACTCCATCCCAACCCCTCTAAGTCATGATAGAGCACCTAGTTGGACTCCCAGTGTTTCAGCAATTTCTCACAGCTACCTATTATTTGCAGAGAAGGAATGGTTACACAGATATCGAGAACTGAGTTGTGAACAAAGAGAGACAAGGAGAGAGTGAGACAACTGAAAAAAAATCAGGATTATCACAGCTATTGCAATAACCTCTTAGAGTAATTCTGTTTAATTTCCTCCCCTTAATTCACAGTTATTAAAGTCTTCCTAAGATTGAATGGCCTAGGAAACATTCCCACAGGACACATGTTGGTTAGAATTCAAAAGGAAACTGCAAGTGTTGGAGGAACAGAGGTAGAGATGACAGGGCTATGATTGGAGGCTAAAAGGTGCATCTAGTCAAGGCTACGGTTTTTCCAGTGGTCATGTATGGATGTGAGAGTTGGACTGTGAAGAAAGCTGAGCGCCCAAAAATTGATGTTTTTGAACTGTGGTGTTGGGGAAGATTCTTCAGAGTCCCTTGGACTGCAAGGAGATCCAACCAGTCCATCCTAAAGGAGATCAGTCCTGGGTGTTCATTGGAAAGACTGATGCTGAAGCTGAAACTCCAGTACTTTGGCCACCTTGTGTGAAGAACTGACTCATTGGAAAAGACCGTGATGCCGGGAGGGATTGGGGGCGGGAGGAGAAGGGGACGACAGAGGATGAGATGGCTGGATGGCATCACCGACTCGATGGACATGAGTTTGAGTAAACTCCGGGAGTTGGTGATGGACAGGGAGGCCTGGCGTGCTGTGATTCATGGGGTCGCAAAGAGTCAGACACGACTGAGCTACTGAACTGAACTGAACTGAACTGAAGAGGTGTTGGCTAGGATCAAATCCCTGTTGGTAATTATTTGAACCGGGGACTTCTCTGGTGGTCCAGTGTTTAGAATTTTGCACTTCCCCTACACTGGGTATGGGTCTTATTCCTGGTTGGAGAACTAAGAACCTGCATGCTTCCTGGTGCAGCCAAAATTAGCAAACAGACAATAAGCCAAATTATTATCTGGATCAAAGACCAAAAAGAGGAAACAACTTCAGGACATTTTGTGACTTGAAACCCTTCTACCACACAGATTTCACAGTCAAAAATACAACAGGATATGCACAGGAATGTGTGAATGAAAGAGAAAAAAATGATATTGCGACCAAAAGAAAAAAAAAAAAAAGATAATACTATTGGGTCCATGTTACCGCGAAGGGAAGGGATCAACTGAAGATATGAGCTGAAGATATCCTTGAAACAAGCTCTTCTCAAAGGTCTGACTTCAACCTAAGAGAAGGATTCTGAACTCGTATTCGTCCAGGGAGCAGCCAATACTTGGTCAGTGCTCTGGGGGTTCTTGCTCGGCTGACTTGGGAATCCTGAATCTCACTGTTTTTCCATTTCTAGACTCAGAACAATATTAATCTTTTAATGTATTTATTGATAAATTACTATCAATGAAAATGAACATAAGTAAATATTTGGTAAAAAAAAAAAAAAAAGAATACAGAAAGAACCCAAAAAACAGATTCTCCTTGTCTTCCAGTGACCTTGAAAGAAAGGAGTTACAGACCTATAGAGTTAGGAAAGAGATTTTTTCCACTCAAAATTCTAAAAATTATGATAACTGCTATCCTGCTTTCTTGCACATACAAAGAAACAACTGAATCAGTGAGTAAATGCTACATTAGAGATTAGATGGGTAAAGAATGTCTGGAAAAGGAGTAATGGAAATGAATTGTAGACATACCTTCTTCAGATGAGCTTAAAGGGCATTGGAACAGATTGTCCTCACAATTATAAGGAGCAAAGAGCCTGCTTTGGTGCAAAAGGAGGTGACAAATGCTTTGTGCTAACATGTTCCTCAACTCGAAGAAATAAGAGGCTTCCAAAGAGTCTCTTAGGAAATAGATCTTCCTTGGTTCACCCACACAGTCAACCTTTACATTTAAATAACAAATTTTAAGCACTCTCCTCCATGTTAAGGAAATAATATAGGAGTAGGGGATATGTACCTTGGATTGCTCATCCCATTTTGAATCTCAGGACACAGAGAAAAATAAATATTCCTGATCTTGAAATATCATATGTGTACTGCGATTTCTCGCTTATCTGAAAGGTCAAATACCCACAATCTACGTAAGTTTCCCTTAAATCTCATTATTAAAATAACAGAATGCCAGAAAAACTTATCTCTGCCAACCAGGATATTGAAGATGACTTCTGTGTAACTGTGGTTGCATGAGGAACAACCATTGGTTCATGACATGTCATGCCAACAGATACAGGCTATAAAAGTGGCAGCAATTTCACATCCTCTCCAACCAGTGGGACACTCGCAACTTCTACAGAAGAAGGACCACGAGAGTCAACAAGATGAAGATCCTGCTGCTCGGTCTTGTCCTTGGCCTGCTTCTTGCTGGCCAAAGTGAAGCTCAGCAAATTCTCTCACAGGTACCAGGGGTGGTCCAAGCTTTGGAGGAGGTCTAGGGGTATATGTGTGTGAGTGTCCCTTTCGAGGTTTCGTCATGTGGATTGTTAAGTCTAACCATCTCCCTGCAACTCAAAACTGCTCCGTTCACTGGCTCTATACCTGTTGTTTGTGATGTCTGTATCATCTCTACCATCTATTGATTGGCTGTCATGCATGTTCACTGCTCTTATAAAACAGAAGGAAGATCACACACCTGTTGGACTGGAGCTCCCGCATTTGACAAGACAGCTCAAGGTCGGAAATACCTGAATTCCTTCCTTTACTTCACTTGACTTTTCACAGAAGTACCTGAATCCCTTCCCTTCCTTCACTTGACTTTTCACATGATTTTGTATGTAGGCCTGCATTCATAAAGATAGGTAACTTCTGCCCAAGTGAAAGGGAAGGGAAACTCCCGAGGGATGACGTTGGGCAGAATTAAGAGATGGTCGGAGACTCATGATAGGATTGTGATGTGAGCTTTCAGGAGAATGGAGAACCCATTACATCGCAGCCAGTAACAAAGAGCTGATCATTGAGAGTGGGCCATTCCACATTTACTTCCATTATGTTGAGTTTGATGAAGAAGATGATGCAGTAGAGGCCGACTTTTATTTAAAGTAAGTAAAAATAACCCAGAAGGAAAACACCTATAAACCCCCGAGTCTGAGGGAGGGTATGTCCTCCCTGTCTTCAGGGAGATCTCTGGGTGATGTTGACAGCGTGACTCCCTGAGCTGTGGGGCTGAGCACGGCCTCTGAGCTGGGGGTGGGGGGCAGTTCCCCTGTGAACCTTCCAGGGAATGTCATGGAGCCTTAACTTGGGGGGCTGGGAGTCCCAGAAGCTCCACTGGCATCAACTCTTTGAAGGATAGAGGAACACAGCAGCGGGAACAGGCTCGTGTCCTGGAACCCACAGTCCCCACCAAGGACTTGAATACTTCCTGTGGAATTTGTAAGACACGGTTCCCACTGAGCCCAGAAGCTCAGGGCAGGGTGAAAGCACACAGTGAGCTCTGCCCTTGGGGCGTCCTCATGGAATATTTCATCACCACTGAATTTACTAAAGCCTCACAGTCCCAAATGAGCTTCCCAGGTGGTACTGGGGTAAAGAACATGCCTGCCAAGGCAGGACACATAAGATACATGAGTTCAATCCCTGGGCCAGGAAGATCCCCTGGAGCAAGGCATGGCAACCTGCTTTAGTATCGTTGCCTGGAGAATCCCATGGACAGAGGCGCCTGGTGAGCTACAGTCCATGGGGTCACAGAGTTGGGCGTGAGCGAGCAATTGAACACACACACACAGTCCCAACTACCATTCATGAAGTGTCCACTATACTGCACACACTTTTAAAGAACATGTTTCATGACCTCCACAGAGAAGAACTTTTGAAGTTCACATTCTTCACAGGTACTAAGGTGATATAAGCACAATCTGGGGTGTGATTAAAAAAAAATCCTAATTACACATCAAACTTTTGTTACCTGAATGTTTCGTCTTTAAGATCAAATGGAGAATGCAATAAAAAACACATCAAGGAGAAAAGAAAGAAAATTTTGCTTATAATGCTGAATGTAAGTATTAGCGTTTCACTGGGAGGACTGTGTATGGGTGGAAATCTTGGTCTCAACTTCCTTCAATTACTCCATACTAATACTTAGAGATCAAGGACTGGACCGTCTCCACACAACTTAGTTTTACTCAACAAGACTAGAGCCAGACATCCTAGAGTATGAAATCAAAGGGGCCTTAAGAAGCATTACTATGAACAAAACTAGTAGAGTGATGAAATTCAGCCTGAGTAACTCGAAATCCTAAAAGATATTGCCGTTAAAGTGCCACACTCAGTATGTTGGCAAATTTGGAAAACCGAGCAGTGGCCACAGGACTGCAAAAGGTAATTTTCATTTCAATCCCAGAGAATGGCAATGCAAAGAATGTTCCAACTACTGTACAATCATGACAATGTCATATGCTAGTCAGTTTTTGCTCAAAATCCTTCCAGCTAGGCTTCAGTAGCACATGAACCAAGAACTTCTAGATGGACAGGCTGGGTTTTGAAAAGGCAGAGGAACTGAAGATCAAATTGCCAACATCCACTGGATCATGGAGAAAGTAATGGAATTCCGGAAAAGCATTAACTTCTCCTTCATTGATTATGCTGAAGCCTTTCACAGTGAATCACCAGAAACTCTGGGACATTCTTAAAGAGATGAGATGGGAGTACCAAACCACCTTGCTTGTCTCCTGAGAAACCTGTGTGTGGATCAAGAGGCAGCAGTGAGAACTGGACGTGGAAAAATGGATTAGTTCCAAATTGTGCAAGAATTTCAAAGCTGTAAACTGTCACCCTGCTTATTTAAATTATATACAGAGTAAATTGTGTGAAATTCCAGGCTAGATGAAACATAAAATAGAATTAAGGTTTCCAGGAGAAATATCAACAGCCTCAGATATGCAGATAATACAACTCTAATGGCAGAAAGTGAAGAGGAACTAAAGAGCCTCTCAATGACAGTGAAAGAGGAGACTGAAAAAGCAGGCTTGAAACTCAATATTCAAAAACCGAAGATCATGGCACCTGGCCACACCATGGCCAATAGAAAGGGGAAAGAGTGGAAGCAGTGGCAGATTTTATTTTCTTGGACTTCAAAATCACTGCAGATGGTGGCTGCAGCCATGAAATTAAAAGACGCTTGCTCCTTGGAAGAAAAGTTATGACAAACCTACACAGCATATTAAAAAGCAGAGAGATTATTTTGCTGACAAAGGTCCATAAAGTCAAATCTATGGTTCTTCCAGTAGTCATGCGTAAACATGAGAGCTGGACCATAAAGAAAGCTGAATGCTGAAGAATTAATGCTTTTGAATTATGGTGCTGGAGAAGACTCTTGGGCGTCCCTTGGACTGCAAGATCAAAACAGTCAACCCTAAAGGAAATCAATCCTGAATATTCATTGGAAACACTGATGCTGAAGCTGAAGCTCCAATCCTTTGGCCACCAGATGTGAAGAGCCAACTCAATGGAAAAGACCTTGATGCTGTAAATGACTGTAAAAGACCCTGATGCTGTAAATGCATGAAGAAAGGGGATGACAAAGGGTGAGATAGTTACAATAGCATCACTGACTCAATGGACAGGAATTTAAGGAAACTCTGGGATTCAGTGGAGGATAGAGGAGCCTGGGGTGATACAGTCCATGAGGTTGCAAAGATTCAGCGTGACTTAGTGACTGAACATTAAGAATAATGAGACTGAGCATGGATGTAGACTTTCTATTTCATATGGTCCTCACAGAAAATTTACAACTCTTTATGAACTGATGGCACTTGAGTCTATCTTGAATTTTCACATCAGCATCATTCACTTTTTAAAAACAATCTTGGAACATCTTAATCCATCCAAGGTATGGCTCAGTTCAGTTCAGTTCAGTTGCCCAGTTGTGTCCGACTGTGACCCCATGAATCGCAGCACGCCAGGCCTCCCTGTCCATCACCAACTCCCAGAGTTTACGCATACTCATGCCCATCGAGTCAGTGATGCCATCCAGCCATCTCATCCTCTGTTGTCCCCTTCTCCTCCTGCCCCCAATCCCTCCCAGCATCAGGGTCTTTTCCAATGAGTCAGTTCTTCACATGAGGTGGCCAAAGCATTGGAGTTTCAACTTCAATGTCAGTCCTTCTAATGAACACCCAGGGCTGATCTCCTTTAGGATGGACTGGTTGGGTCTTCTTGCAGCCCAAGGGACGCTCAAGAGTCTTCTCCAATACCACAGTTCAAAAGCATCAATTCTTTGGCACTCAACTTTATTCACAGTCCTACTCTCACATCCATACATGACCACTGGAAAAACCATAGCCTTGACTAGATGGACCTTTGCTGGCAAAGTAATGTCTCTGCTTTTTAATATACTGTCTAGGTTGGTCATAACTTTCCTTCCAAGGAGTAAGCATCTATTAATTTCATGGCTGCAAGGTATGGTGGAAGAATTTAAATCCAAGGAAACTATGTTGATTTAAATGATAAAAAACAGACTTCCATTCAAAGCAATGGGGGTGTTGGCTAAGATATCTATTCTTAAGTTCTTAATGAGGGTTCTAACCAACACTCCTAATTTTAAATGGCCTAAGAGGTACGTATTTGATTAAAATTAGAATATATCCATATATGATCATAATGTTGCTTCGTGCTGTTTAGAACACTTGTTGGGAACTACGCACTTGTTGGGTGTATCAGTGGATAAGAATCAGTCTGCTAGTGAAGGACACATAGGTTGGATCCCTGGTACAGGAAGATCCCACCCACCATGGGGCAACTAACCCCATGTGCCACAACTAGTAAGCTGGCTTTCTAGAGCCTGCAAGCTGAAACTACTGACCCTATGCACCCTAGAGTCTGTGCTTCACAACAGAGAAGACCGTGAGAAGCCTGTGCACCGCATCTAGAGAGTAGCCCCCTGTCCCCACGAGTAGACAAAGTCCACGGACAGTGACAAAGATGCAAAGCAGCTCCCAGAATAAATTAAAAAAAAAATCTGTCGGGTTCATTAAGACGCAGGTTCTAGAAAGCATCTTAGTAAGACAGCAAGGAGTGTCTGATTAGCTCTAAGAAAAGGTGGGAATGAGGCAATGTCTTGACACTTTCCTTGTCGGCATAACCCCGGTATATCCACGGAATGATACACATATCTATACAGCATGAACTGCTCTTCGTGCCCTCAATCTTGTCACAGTACCTCTAACTGATGAGACATTTAAGGTAGGGTTCTATGTATGTATCTTTTCCCTTTCTCACAGATGCGGGTCAAAATGAAGTTCAAATTCTTCATGTGTCTGAGAACAGTATCATAGGACATATGAAAAATGTGGATGGAGACGGAAAGGAGACTGACTTGGTTGGAATAATTGGTATGTATGGCATCCTAACTTGGAGAAGGGAATGGCTACTCACTCCAGGATTCTTGCCTGGAGAACCCCATGGACAGAGGAGCCTGGCAGTCTACAGTTCATGGAGTTGCCAGAGCGGGACACGACTGAGAGATTTACACACACACACACATATGGCATCCTAAAATTCCCATGGTTGTGGTCATGCAACATATGCACTGTCAGTACTTTAATTTAGAAAATCAGGAGTTGTGGACAATATTCACTATTCAGTGTACAAGGTCTGCGTATTTATGTCCACTGAGTTAAGGATCCTGGTAGGTAATCTACCAAGAAACAGGGGCTGAAAACAATTTTTGAACATTTGAAAATGATCTCTACCTGTTCAAATTAAAAAACTAATTTTATAGAGGATTCTTTTTTTACCATGTTAACTAATCAATCTCATGCCATGGCTATAATGAGGCTGACCTTAATTACTTCATTTTATATCAGTTTTCCCATGCATTCTAACTCATTGAACAGAAACTAGTAAAACAAATCTTTTTCCTGTTCAGTTATCACAAAGCACTGTTTTCTTATCAACAGTGACATGACCCCAAATGACCACACAGAAGCGCTGAGGTGTGTGTACCATTGCAAGAGTTGATGTCTATTTCAGAAAAGGTATTGGGTAGAATGGTGGATTAAATAGTAAATTTTCTCCCATGTGGTATATGATGGGGTTAATGTGTCTCCACAATGGGAAAACCCTGTTTCCTGTTAACTTCAGTCCAGTACAAGACAGGAATCCAGGTACAGGTTCTGAGAAGTTAAAAAAGAAGCAAGTCAGTTGCCTACAGGGATGGGTTGAGTCCCAAATTCATGGAGTTCCTGCAAGTCTTTGGGGTCCTGCTGCAGATGCTGGCAGCATTAGAGTTAGTCAGAGTTGGATGAAAATTAATTCTTACAACAGCAGACATCTGCATCCTAGGACATGGAAATTGTTTGAGGTTCTCTTAAATCATACAAGTGAAGATCTGATTGGCACATTCAATTTCTTGTTGTGTATATTCAAACATTTCTGTGTGTTCTGAGCAACAACACTGTCCTTTTTGCATGGTGATTTTCAGGCACAGATGATAAGGTTTCAGACAGTGACTTTGAGAGATTCAAAGAGGAGACAAGGCAGAAAGGGATTCCAGAAGAAAATATCATGAATTTCATTGATAATGGTAATGAAATTACACTTTTTTTCTGACTATATCTTTCACCTGGTATGTAAATATAGGGAAACAAATCAACTTATTTAAAATTTCTTCTTCCATAAGTACTCTCATAAAATTAATTACACACACACACAAAAAAGAAAGAAACCTTGGAAATACTGGGGAATGGTAGTAATCAGTGGCTCTTTTATTTCTCCCATTTTGTTTTTCCACAGATGACTGTCCAGAGGAGTGAATAAAAGTGACCTGGACAATTTTGTAAGTACACATGGTCCTTTATTAATGCTGCCCACTCCCCTCCCCCAGTTAAATCAATAAGGACACATCATTATTTCATGCCTAATGCCTACTAAATCACTTCAGTTGTGTCTGACTCTCTGAGACCTCATGGACTGTAGCCCCACAAGCCACCTCAATCCATGGGATTCTCCAGGCAAGAATACTGGAGTGGGTTGCCATTTCCTTCTCCAGGGGATCTTCCCGAGCCAGGTATCAAACCCATGTCTCTTATAACTCCTGCATGGACATGCGGGTTCTTAGTCACTAGCTCATATTTCATACATGTCAAGCTCTGCAGGTGACAATTTTTTGTTCCAATAACACATTCTATCACTAGAGAACTTTGTTTGTTATATAAGGTAATTTCTCCTTGAGGCATATTATTTCAAACTGATTGGTAGACTCATGCTGAGCAGTTTTGGTGGGAAAGCCTTAATCTGCAGGAATCTTGCAGACCAGAGTTGTCAGAGAGAAGCTGGAATCTCCACAAATTGCTGGAAACTCATTACTGTTCCCATCAGTACTGACCTCACAGTTGTCTACAAACATCCTCCTCTGAAAGAACCAGGATTTAAGAGAGCTCACCTTTCCTTTAAGACTAGTGATGGATCTCACATGATTCTGGCAGAACCAGTAGAGGTATTCCAACCAAATTGTCTTAAATATGCATTTGAATCATATTATCCTTCAGAAGGTAATTTCTGTTTGTGATATCTTTAAGCCTTCTACAGTACGACAGACTCAGAATGACCCTGATCTAAGCTAAAGTGTGGCTTTGGTTTTCTGTTGAGAAAAAAAATGAAAGAAAAAAGGCAAGGAAAAACACCAGCTTGCAGGCGAATATGATAAAAAGATATGCTGCGAATGTTCAATGGATTATTACCCAGCCATAAAATAAGAATGAAAGCGTGCCATCTGCAGCAAAATGAAAGGACCTACAGATTGTCATACTGAGTGAAGTAAGTCAGAAAGAGAAAGGCACATGTATTACATAACACTTATATATGGAATCTAAAATTAGACCTGGAGGAACTCATTTACAAAAGAGAAGCATATTCACAGACGTAGAGAAGAGACTTGCGGTTGCAAAGGAGAAGGAAGTTGGGGAAGAGAAGGATTAGGCTTTTGCACACTATAATACACAGGATGGATAGACAAAAAAAGATCATCTTGTAGCGCCCAGGGAGCTATTTATGCAATACTCTGCAAAAATCTAAATGGGGTAAGAACCTGAAAAAATAATAGACCTTCACATCTATATGTGTAAACAAATCACTTTCTGTACACTTGGAACTAACACAACATTGTTAATCAACTCTATTTCAAAATGAAATTAAAATTAAACAATTAATTCTTGAAGACCCCAAAGACAAAACATTTGGAGTTAGGAGAAGAGTGTAATTCAGACCATCTTTAGATGAACAATTCCCATGAACGTGCGTTCTGAAACCATTACTGCTAGAATCAACCCCTGATGGGAAAGGTTTCCCTATATGTACATCCTGGGGAAAATTCCACATGGACCTCCCACACATTACAGAAATGTGGAGTGTTGAGGTCCACCAGGATTCTGACATTGGATCATCTACCAGCTTCTGTACCCTGGACATCCTACTGCCTGAGGCTCACCCCTGTCAACTGTCACACACTCAGCTCTACTAAACCTTGGGTTCTGTTTTATTCACCTACAGAAAGAGTCACTGATACCAGACACATCTCCATGGAATCAAGATCAACAACATGAAGACAACTTTCCTGGTTCCTGATTAACGTGATCCATCTCCCTTCACATGCACACTCCCTTTTCCATCTCATCTCTCCTGGTCACTAATCACATCCTATTTGGTACTGTTTGATTTCTGAGGGTTTAAATACATTGGTTTAATATCTGCTCTGCAAATCTGTGTCTGTGCAAAAGTCACTTGATTTCAAACACACAATTTCCCACTTTAAATATCCAGGAAACTGTGCCTTTAATAAAACAGGTGTTCATCAGAGGCAATTCTGATAAGGATTAGATAGAGATGCCTTCAGGGGTCCAGGAGAGAGGGAGAAAAAGGGCTAAACCAACACTGGACAGGAGATAGGGGACAGGATCTTCTTATTGTAGGGGAGGGGACAGTCTGGCCAAGAAAATGTCCCTAGGAAACACCTTATTCATTACAGGGAAAGGAACTTGTGTTGGGCTCGCTGAACTTCATAGAGAGAAGGTGTGAGATGCCATGAGCTGTGGCTGAGGGTACTCATGTATTCTGATAGCCTCAACACTTCTGATTGAGCTGAAGGATTGGTATTTCTTCATGACTGGAGGAGAAGGAATCAAAAATGGGGCCGCAGCTGACATTTGGGAATACAGTGAGGCAGCTGTTAACTGAACCACAGTTTGCAAGACCTAAATTTGGTCTTCTAGCCTCTTATGCTTCAAAGAGCAGTGGACACTAGCATTTCCAGGGACTGAGCATTCCTGCTGTCATGGGCAGAGTGCACTTACCGCCTCCCCATGGTGTTCAAGGAGTCCATAATCTAAAAGATCTGACACTCTCAAGATATAGGATTTATGGGGCTTCCCTGGTGGTCCAGTGGTTAAGAATCCTTCTGCCAATACAGGAGACACAGGTTCGATTCCTGGTCCAGGAAGATCCCACGTGCCACCCAGAACCTCAGCTGTGCAATACAACAATTGTGCCCATGCTCCAGAGCCCGTACTCCACAACAGGAGAAGCCACTGCAATGAGAAGCCCCTGCATCACAACTAGAGAATAGCCCCCACTCGCCACAACTAGAGAAAGCATATGTGCAACAAAGAAGACCCACCACAGCCAAAGATAAACAAGCAGGAAAAAAAAAAAGATAGAGAACTTAATCAAGGGTTGTGCAAATATTTAGAGATCTGGCCCAAGTAATAGGAAAATAAAACTAGACCTAAGTATAGTAACAGAATAAACATCTTAGTTCCTACACACAGACATGGCCTCCAAATAGGCTACAGCTGGCCAATGTCAAAGGCACCAGTAGTGAATGTTTTCATGGCTTAGTTAGGAGTAATGGAGGTCAAGGATGAGGTTTACATTCTCCCTCTTGTATAGCAGAGTGTATGCACTCGGAGTTCAGACTCTAGTCTTCACGTACATCTGGAAATGCTAGACTGGATGAGTGGATACACAGAGGCAACTGAACAAAGAATGAGGGGGTGAATGTTTTAGGGAAGAGAAAGGCAAGACCCGGCACAAAGAAGTAAAAAATAGTGAAATATCAAATACATGCCCGTGTATATATGTGTGTATATAATTATATACATGATCATCCTTGGAAATGCTAGTGTCCACTGCTCTTTGAAGTATAAGAGGCTAGAAGACCATCTGTAGGCCCTGCGAACTGTGTGGTTCAGTCACAGCTGCCTCATTGTGCTCCCAAGTGTCAACTGCGGCCCCATCTTTGCTTCCTTCTCTTCCATTCATGAAGAAATCCCAGTCCTTCAGGTCAATCAGAAGTGTTGGTGCTATGAGAATACATAGACATATATACACACAATATATACACATATAGAGATACATGTATGTTCCTGTGTGTATTTGTGATACCAGTATGATTAAGGAAAAAACCAAATTGTCACCACAAATCAAACAGAAAAAAAGCATGAAGAATTTACATACAGATCTATCTTCCTGGAATTAATACTGTTGATGAAATGTACACATTACTTGAAAGATGAGGAACTAAACTTGACATGTGATGAAACAAAATGTCTACTGTCCTTTATCTATTAAAGACATTGAATACAATGTTTCATAAAGATTCAGGTCAAGAAGATTTAACTGAAGATTTTCCAAGAAATAAAAAGAAATATCACTAAAGTTAGAAAAAATATACATGATCATATGAGTTCATATTGAGGTATTCTCCATCCTAATTTGCTCCTAAATTCCCTAGACAAAATTAGGTACTTCTGAAACATTTGTTTAAACTCTGTATAAATACTCATACTTTTTCATTAATGCACAAACATACTAACATATGGGAGAGCAGCCTTTGCATTACACACACATGAGAACAAAAACATAAAGGGAATCATATTTCTGTGTCTGCTTATTCCAAGGACTAGTATTTCTAAAGATTGTGTTGATTTAAAGAGATCTAATTCATGAATCCATTTCTTATATTCCCCCCTATGAATTTGTTGTAGCTACTAGACTGTTAAAATTATCTCTGTTTCAACACTGCAATCAACAAATAAGTTAATGGTCTTTTGTGTATCAACTGTTTTATAATATATTTTCATGGAATGATTATCAAAGTGACTGAACTTCTAGAGACTTTCCTGGTGGCCTGGTGGGTAAGATTTTACCTTCCAATGCACAGGATGGGAGTTTGATCCCTGGTTAGTGAGCTATGATACCATATGTCAATTCCTATTTAATTGATAATAGACTTTTTGATCCAGGAGAAATGTCCAGAGGCTGGCTGATGGAAATACCCACAAAAAAATTAACTATCCATTATTTTAAAACAAACAGTCATGCTGAAATGAAAACAAATGGACTCTAAATGATAAACAGCAAGAGAGGAACATAAAACCAAAGGTACACAGTGGCAAGACAGAACAGAACCTTTCACCAGTCCTCTCTGAGAGCTTTGGGAAATTTAGTCTTGTCAACGCCTATCTACAAACCCAAAAGTTGCCACGAGCATTAGAAAGGTCATGGAGTATGCCACTTACTTTTAACATTGCTCTTCCCTTCTTCACCTGGAGAGCTTCATGAGGCTGTCAAAGGACAAGCAACGGCTCTAAAGCAGCTTCAGGGGTGAGGATTTCTAGCAGGAAAACTCAAGATAAAGCATAGTTGTTACCTCCTGTAATCACATTGAGTCCATTCTTAACTTGGGCTGTGTGCACCTCAAAGTGTTTCCCTGACATTTGATTGAAAAAACGATCAATCTTTCCTAACAGACTATCGGGGCAGACTACCGGGGCACCCTTGGAATAAATCTAAATTGTACCACCTGGGTAACTATTCAGAGGAGTCTCTAGTCTGTGTTATCTACTTCTCTGTACGGACTCACTAAGAACAGTGTTCTTGTCTTCCTTCCATCTTTCTACAGTCCTGTTTGTCATACTGAACCTTGATGGCTGTTGTTCTGTGATGTCACAGTTCTCAGGACAAACAGTCACCGAGTCAGGGTGCTGGGTGACTTCTAGACGCACATGGGCCAGTGTCCTCTGACCTTCTAGAGCCTTATTCCTTGTCCACGGTACAGTGCTGATCAGAACCCCTTCTTCTGAAGCCATACTACTCCCATACATGTGACTAACGTTCTTTGCACATGGCTCTCAATTCTAGTCCTTAACAGGTTCTTTGATCTTTGTTATCACCAATAAATGCCACTGTTATGCACATGGTTGATAAAGTTTGTCAGTCAAAAGCCAAAATTCCCATGAAGCACCATGACTTAATCACTCACCACTCTAGCACTGGAGACTCAGCAACACCAATGTCCAGGACCATGATGGAGTGGAAGTCACTCATTAGGGAATGGAGATTGCGTATAAAAAGACCAGGAGGTGATGAAGTGGGAAGGAGTTAGGGCATGTGGGCCTGTGACAATGAAGGCGGGATCATGTCCTGTAGAAATCTACAGGTTCCGACAATGACCGAGGCTTCATTCTGGGTCAGAGCAGCAGGTTAATTCAGGTGATCCAGGATTTCTCAGCCTCCCCTCGATGGGCACGACTGGATAATTCTCTTTGAGGTGTTGTCCTTGCACATTGTAGGCTGTTTGACCACCTGCTTCATCTCCAATGACCAGTTGGAAGGTGTCGCCACCTACCCCTCCCATGGAGAAAAGAAGAAACATCACCATATATGACAAGCGTCTCTCCTGGGAGGCACAGTGCATCTAGTTGAGAAGCGATACCATCCCAGCAGTCTTAGAATGGCTCCCCAGGTCTGGTCAAATCAAAGCTGCTGGTTAAGGACAGAGAAATCTACATGGGCAGTACGTACCACAGGGAACTCTTAAAAAAGGACAAGCTTTGAGGAGACCTCCCTGCTGAAAATTGTGACCTGGAACCAGAAGCAATGACATCCTGGTTGTGCTTGTTAAAAATGCAGGTTCTAGGCTCAAAATCAAACATGCTCCATTAGAACTACTGGCACCCATCATCCTGTCTGGGGGTCGCTGAGCACCTTCCCCTTTGAGAGCTACTCTATAGAGAACATCATCAAAGTCAGGTCTCAAAAAAATGTGCTTGTGACACTTCCCTGGTGGTCCAGCGGTTAAGAATCTGTCTAAGAATATCGGGGATGTGAGGTCAATCCCTGGTTGGGGATTTGTTCCTCACCGCTTCTTCTTTTGGTTCTATAAAAGAACCTGGCACCCACCCACAGCCCAACACGATTGTTATTTTGAGACATTAGTCTGTCATCTACTTTGTCTGCCCGCTTTCTGAATAGAGTCATATTCCTTGTCTCAACAACTCATTTCTTGGATTCATTGGCCTGTCATGCAGAGAGCAGGGCAAGCTTGGAGTCAATAACAAATAGGAGAAGCCAGTGCAAGAGCCTTGCTTCTTGTGACTAGCCAGCCCCAGTCAGGGAGTATGGGGGGGGGAGGCCCCAGTAGCTGCAGAGACCATGCCTCGAGGATCTTTTCTTCAAGATTCCCTGAGAAAGCACCAGCTATGCCAGCAAGTGGCAGTTGAAGCAGGGAACTGAGAAACTTCTGAGTCAGCGGACCCATTTTATACTGTAAGTCTACCCAATTTGATAGCCAGTTCAGCAGGTCTATCTGTTTGTGGTTTTGTGTGCTTTTTTGTTATGTGTTATGAGCCAACGGCTCGGTTTTGGAGGGTAAGCTGCTTTGCTATACACACCGGGAACATATTCCCCACTCAGTTTGGACTTTTTCTTTACAAGATAAGCCAGTTTGGTTGGGGTACCCTGTTGTAGACGGGAAGTTCTGTTGTGCTCTGCCTTGAGCCAGTTCACTGGAGAACTAGTTCTTGTGGGGGCAAACATACCCAAATTGGAATGAGTTCATTTGTTTTGTTGTTATTGGTGTTCAGTTGTTAAGTCATGTCCAATTCTCTGTGACTCCATGAACTGCATGCAGAACACCAGGCTTCCCTGTTCTTCACTATCTTCCTGAGTTTGCTCAAACTCATGTCTGGTGTGTCAGAGATGCTATTCAACCATCATCTCATCCTCTGTCACCCCTTCTCCTCTTGACCTCAATCTTTCCCACCTATCAGGGCCTTTTCCAATGAGTCAGCTCTTGCATCAGGGGGCCAAACTATTGGAGCTTCAGCTTCAGCATTAGTCCTTCCAATGACTATTCAGGGTTGATTTCCTTTAGGACTGACTGGTTTGATCTGCTTGCTGTCCAAGGGATCCTCAAAATTCTTCTCCAGCACCACAGTTTGAAGGCATCACTTCTTTGGCACTCAGCCTTCTTTATGCCCCAACTCTCACATTGGTACATGACTTCTGAAAAACCACAGCTTTGACTATATGGACCTCAGTCAGCAAAGTGATGTCTCTGCTTTTTAATATGCTGTCCAGATTTGTCATAGGTTTTCTTCCAAGAAGCAAGCATCTTTTAATTTTATGGTTGCAATCACCTTCCACAGTGATTTGGGAGCCCCAGAAAATAAAATCTGTCATTGTTTCCAATTTTCCCCATTTTTTATTTGCCATGAAGTGATTTTTTTTTTTTTTAATTTGGGGATCCAAAATCACTACCGATGGTGACTGCAGCCATGAAATTAAAAGATGTGCTTACTCCTTGGAAGAAAAGTTATGACCAACCTAGACAACATATTAAAAAGCAGAGACATTACTTTGCCAACAAAGGTCCATCTAGTCAAAGCTA
>JADEYB020000024.1:2819456-2844304 GCA_015832495.2 Alces alces
AAAAATGTGAATAAATTTGAGAAGAAGACAACAGGAAGATGTACTAAGCAGGGCTTAGTGTTATTTGGAGGGAGTTACAAAAGAAATGTTTTTGTAAGATGGTTCTGTTTTTATTTATTACTCTATTACCTACATTTTGGCCAATATTAATGAGAATTGGGATTAAAGGCCATATGAGTCCTTTCAGTACAAAGCAATAGGATTTTTTTGGGGGGGGCATCAATTTTCTTAAGGATGAAAACTTTTTTCTTTTCTATTCTATCTTTTAATTGATGGAGAATGCTTTACAGTATTCTCTTGGTTTCTGCCATACAAAATGCAAATCAGCCACAATTATTCATTAATTACTTCCCTTTTGAGCCCCCTCCCCTCATCCCATCTCACCCCTCCAGGTCATCACAGAGCACCTGGCTGGGCTTCCTGTGTTTCACCAAATTCTCGGCAGCTACCTATTATTTGCAGGGAGGGAACACAGATGCCGATATAGAGAACAGACTTGTGAACACAGTGAGGGAGGAAGAGTGCTAAGACCAATGGAAAACAACATGATTATTACAACTGTTGCAATAATGTCTTAGAATAGCTAGTGTTTAACCTCCCCTTGATTGGTAGTTAGAAAGATCTTCCTACGATGGGATGGTCCTAGGATACACTCGCAGGGGGCACATGTTGATAAGCATCCAAAACGAAAACCTGGGAATGCTGGAGGTACAAAAGTAGAGATGGAAGGGTGATGATAAGGGGTGTTAGCTGGGCTCACATGACTACTCAAATTTATCTGAATCAGGGGCTTCTCTGGTGGTCCAGTGGTTAAAATTCTTCACTTCCCCTGCACAGAGTACAGCGTCCATGTGAGTTTCATCCCCGCTGGAGAACTAAGAACCCGCATGCTGCATGCTGCAGCCAAGATAAAGAAACAGACAGGAAAAGAAAATTAATGTCTGGATCAAAGACCAAAGAGAGGAAACGGCTTCAGCATATTCTGAGGCACGAAAACCTTCTATCACACAGACTTCACAGCTGAAAATATGACAGGGTGTTATACAGAGGAATGTATGAACAGAAGATAAAGCATGATATTGCAACTGAAAGAAAAGAGAGCAAAAAGAAAAAACATAGATATATTGTCGGTCCAGGTGAACATGAAGGGAAGCGATCCTCTGAAGATGTGAGCTGAAGACGCCCTTAAGATGATAAGCTCTCCTCAAAGGTCTGGGTTCAATTGAAATGAAGGATTCTGAGCTCTGATCCGTCCCAGGAGCAGCCAGCAGTGGGTCAGCACTCCAGGGGTTCTCAATTAGCTGACAGCAGCCCTGAGTTTCCTTGTTTCTTCATTTCTATACTCAGAAAAAAATAAATCTTTTAATGTATTTATTTGTTAAATTACCATGAATGAAGATGGACATAAGTAAAATTTGATTAAAAAAAAAAAAAACAAAAAACCTCTTCCACTGTTTCAGTGACCTTGTCTTAGGAAATTTATTTTTTCCATTCAACATTCTAAAAATTACAAGAACTGCTATCCAGCTGTTTTCCTCCCTGGGAGAAACAACTGAGTTAGTGAGTAAATATTATACTACAGATTAAATGGGTAAAAGGGTGTCTGAAAAGAAATCACTGAAAATAAACTACTGAGGTACCTTCTTCAGATGAGGTTAAGGGGCATTTGAATGGATCGTCCTCTTAGTATTTAGGAGGAAAAAGCCCACACCGGGGCAGGAGAACATGATAATGCTTTGTGCCGACCTGCTCCTCACCTCAGAATAACAGGAGTCTTTCCAAGGGTCTCTTAGGAAATACTGTTCCCTTGGCTAAACCACACAGTCAATCTTTACTTTTAGAAAATAAATGTTAAGCAGGAGTGAGCGATATGTACCTTGGACAGCTCATCTCATTTTGGATGTCATGATAAACAGAAAAATAAATAATTGTCACCTTACAATATTGAATGCACTGCAGTTTCTACTTACTTTAAAGGTCAAATGCCCACATCCACATATGCTTCTCTTAAAACAAATGACAGAATGCCAGAAAATATTCTCTGCCAACCAGGATACTGAAGATGCCTGCTGTTGTAACTGGTCATATGAGGAACAGCCATTGGTTCATGATGTGTCACGCCAACAGATGCAGGCTATAAAAGTGGCAGCAATTTTGCATCCTCTCCAACCCCTTGGACACCCTCAGCTTCTACCGAAGGACCATGAGAGTCAACAAGATGAAGGTTCTGCTGTTTGGTCTTGTCCTTGGTCTGCTTGTTGCCAGTCAAGGTGAAGCTCAGACAGATGCCTCACAGGTACCAGGGGCAACTGAACGTCTTCTGAGCTTGGGAGGAGGTCTTGACGTGTATCAATGTGTGTTGTCCCTTTCAAGGTCCAGTCATGTGGATTGCTAAGTCTAGGCATCTCCCTGCAACTCAAAATTGCTCCGTTTCATTGGCTCTATACCTGCTGTTGTGATGTCTGTATCATCTCTACCATCTATTCATTGGCTCTCCTGAGTGTTCACTGCTCTTGTAAAACTGAAGGAACAACACATAGCTGTTAGACTAGGGCTTTTGTGTTTGACAAGACAGCTCAAGCTATCTCAGTAATTTCTCAATTCTTTCCTTTACTTGACTTGAGTTTTCACATGATTTTATACCTAGGGCTGTGTTCATAAAGAAAGGTAACTTCTGCTCAAGTGAAAGGACAAGGGAACCTCCTGAGGGATGATGTTGGGCAGAATTTACAGAGATGGACTAAGATTTCTGAAGGGAATTTTACTTGTAGTTCACAGGAAGATGGTTAACCCATTACATGGCAGCTGATAACATAGAGAAAATCACCGAAGGTGGGCCATTCCATATTTTCATGCTTTACATTGAGTTTGATGAAGAAAATGGTACAATACTCTTCCACTTTTATCTCAAGTAAGTAAAAATCACACAAAAGGAAAACACATGTAAATCCCAGCCTAAGGGAGGGTGTCTCCTCCCTGTCTGCAGGGAGCTCTCTGGGTGACGTTGAGAGGAAGACGCTCTGAGCTGTGGGACTGAGCAGGGTCTCTGAGGCGGGGGGAGGGCAGTTCCTCTGTGACCCTCCAGGGAATGCCCTGAAAATTCTGCTTAGAGGGGGAACCCAGAAACTCCACTGGCATCAACTCATTAAAGGAGAGAAGGACACGGCAGAGGGAAGAGGCTCATTCCTGGAACCCACAGTCCCCACCAGGGCTTGAACCCTTCCGGCAGAATTTGTAAGAGATAATTCCCGCTGAGCCCAGAAGTGAGAGCCTGGGGAGAGCACACAGTGAGCCCTGCCCTTGGGGCTTCCTCACTTGATGTCTCATCACCACTGACTTTTCCAAAGCCATCAGAGCCCCTAGTGACTTTCCCAAGTCCGGTCCTAGGCGCCTGCAATGCACGTGCCATGAGTTTGATCACTGGGTTGGGAAGATCCCCTGGAGGAGGAAATGGCCACCCATTCCAGTATTCTTGCCTGGAGAATCTCATAAGGCAGTGGAGGGGCCTGGCAGGCTACAGTCCATGGCGTGGCAAGAGTTGGACACAACTGAGTGAATAACACTTGCATTTTCATTGTCTTATGAATCACTGCCACGGTTGTGACAACCCACAAGGCTTGTCATGATAGCTATGTCTCTCAGTTTTCAGAGACTATATAAAGGAAAAGTTGATTCTTTTTCTTTTTTCCTAAAATTCTAGATTTCTCTGTGTTTATTGACTTTACACACGACCTGTTGTGTATCTGCAAGTTATCTTTAGAACTACTAGTCAGACTTCATGTGGAGACAAACCACCCTTGCCACTTGATAGTTACTGGATCTGAGACAGCATATTTTGTCTCTTTTGAAGGTCAAATGTTCAACAGCACTAAGGTGATACCTGACATATTTTCTTGGGTGTCACAAAGAAAGAATCTTAATTATACATCAAATTTTTATTATTTTAATCAGCCAACTTGAATATATTTTGTTCTTCAGGAAGAATGGAGAATGCATAGAAAAATATGTCTCAGGCATAAAGGAAGAAAACTCTTATGTTTTTGACTGTAAGTATGAGTGTTTTACTGGAAAGAGCATGTTCAGGTAGAAATCTTGGTCTCAACTTCCTTCAATAACCCCATACACCTGAATTCTACTCCTACTAAAAATCAGAGGTCAGGGACTGGATTGTCTCCCCTCAACAGAGTGTTAATCAATGAGACCAGATCCAGATATCCTAGAATGTGAAGTTAAGCGGGACTTAGGAAGCATTATATGAAGAACACTAGTAGAGGTGACAGAATTCAAGCTGAGCTCTTTAAAATCCTAAAAGATGATGCTCTTAAAGGGCTGCAAGCAATGTGTCAGCAACTTTGGGAAACTCCGCAGAGGCCACAGAACTGGAAAAGGTCAGTTTCCATTTCAATCTCAAAGAAGGTCAATGACAAGGAATGTTCAAACTACTGCACTTTGTGCTGAATTCACATGCGAGCAAGGCGGTGCTCAAAATCCTTCAAGCTAGAATTCAGTGGTAGGTGATCTGAGAACTTCCAGACGTATAGGCTTGATTTAGACAAGGCAGATGAACCAGATCAAATTGTCAACATTCAGTGGATCGTTGAGAAAGAGAGGCAATTCCAGAAACAAAAAACAAATTTTTCCCCCCCGCTTCATTGACTATGCTAAAGCCTTTGAGTGTTTGGATCACAACACATTTTGGAAAATCCTTAAAGATATGGGAATACCAGATTACTTGTTTCTTGACAAACCTGTATGTTGATCAGTCAGCAACAGTAAGACGTGGAAGAACAGGTTGGTTCAAAACTGGGAGAAGAGTACAACAAGTTAGTATGTGCTGTCATGCTGCTTATATAACTTATATGCAGAGTACACCATGCTAAATGCCAGGTTGGATGAATTACAAGCTGGAATCAAGATTGCTACCAGAAATATCAACAGCCTCAGATATGCAGGTGATACCACTTTAGTGGAAGAAAGTGAAAAGGAACTAAAGAGTTTCTTGATGATGGTGCAAGAGGAGACTGAAAATGCTGGTCTGAAACTCAACCTTCAAAAATGCTAAGATCATGACATCTGTTCCCCTCACTTTAGGGAAAATAGAAAGGGGAAAGAGTGGAAGCGGTGACAGATTTTATTTTCTTGGGTTCCAAAATCTCTGCAGATTGTGACTGCAGTCACATAATTGAAAGATGCTTGCTCCTTAGAAGGAAAGCTATGACAACCAAGACAGCATATTAAAATGCAGAGACATTACTTTGCCAACAAAGGTCTGTATAGTCAACAGTATGCTTTTATCCAATAGTTTTGTATGTATTTGAGAGTTGGACCATAAAGAAGGCTGAGCACCAAAGAATTGATGCTTTAGAATTGTGGTGCTGAAGAAGCCTCTTGAGAGTCCCTTGGACAGCTGGGAGATCAAACCAATCAATCCTAAAGGAGATCAACCAAGAATATTCACTGGAAGGACTGATGCTGAAGTCTCAGTACATTGGCCACCTGATGCAAAGATTTGACTCACTGGAAAAGACCCTGATACTGGGGAAGATTGAAGGCAGGAGAAGAAGGGGATGACACAGGATGAGACGGTTGGATGGCATCATCGACTCAATGGACATGCATTTGAGCAAACTCTGGAAGATCGTGGAGGACAGAGGAACTTGATGTGGTACACTTCATGGGGTCATGGAGAGTCAGACATGACATAGTGGTTAAATATCAACAAGAACAATGTGACTAAGCACAAATGTAGAAGTTGTATTTCATAGGGTTCTCACAGATAATTGACAACAGGCTTATGAACTGAGGTCTCAGAGGTCTATCTTGAGTTTGCACATCAGTGACACTCACTTTTTAAAAACAATCTTAACATGTCTTTGGCCATCCAAGCTGAGATGGATGAACTTGAACTCAAGGAAATCATCTTGAGTTCAACCATAAAGGCAGCTTCTATTTAAAGCAATGGGGATGCTGGCTCAGCTTTGTATCTCTGAGCTTTTTATAAAGGCCCTAAATAACATTATTATTTTTACATGGCCTAAGAGGAACATGTTTGATAAAAATTGAAACATAACAATATGTGATCACAACCCTTGCCTAAACTAAGTAGCAGCAGAGTGCATATGCGATGAGCTCAAATCAGTAAAATCCATGCCTAAAATATTTCCCCATACTTTCATTGATAATTTCTAATATTTGATGTTTTCTAAATTATGCTTTCATTTTCTTATTCCCATTGTATGATTTCCTTTTGCCGAATCATGAATGCTTCCACCGTCTTTACTCTTCTCCATTTTTGCAATCTGTTTTAGCTTTTTACACAGTGAGTAAACAAGAGAGACAACAGAAGTGCAAGACTTCTTGGAAGGTCTCTTGGGGACCAGCCACTGCAGCCTTCAGGTTTGTCTTGGGGACTGTGAGGTGTCCCCACATCAGGCCCAGGACCAGCAGTGGCCTTGATGGTGCCTCACACCCAGAAGATAGGTTTACTCTCACTGGCCCATCCATTCATGAACATCACAGTCAATTCAGTGATGCTGCTATGCCCACCTTGGTGAAGCCACAGTGAACCACAGGTGGTCACTGATAATCTGAGGACATGCATAGTCTGAATTAAGCTGTCATAACATGAGCGAGGCTGGTGGACTTGGCGTGGCTTTGGGAAAATTGTATATTCTTGTCAGGGCTTTGAGACTCCAAAGCTGCTCTGGCTGCTTTTTTCTTTTTTCAAGCACACTAATAACTTTCAGTGTTTCAGACATGGAGCAGTGGTGTTTGCATGCTTCGGGAACAGAGATGGGCAGTTTTACATTTCATGTTGCTGAGTGATTGCAGGAAGGTGAGATGGAAGCCAGGAGAGAGACAATGGACATAGAGGGTGTAGAGGGGACCCACAGTAGGTCAGAGATGCTTCTTGTCCAGACAATGGGGCAGAGTGGATGGGCAGAGCAGAGAGGAGGGACAGAGCGCCAGGTGGGGAAGGAGGTCACCTCTAGGTGGTCACTGCCTACACGTCCCAGCAAGTAAACTGTCTTCACACCAACAGACATGGCAGTGGGCTAGGTCATACCCCAGACTGAGGGGATTGGGAAACACAATACTTAAAGTGTTCAAAAGGTTGCCTGGCCTGATGCGGGCACTCAGGAACAGAAGGTAATGAACACAAGGTAGGTTGATTTTGATTAAGAGACACCAATTTCGTGGCTGGGGTAACAGAAATACAAAGAACTTTAGAACCTGTATTTGATAACACATTCATGATGTTTTAAAACACTCTCAGGAACTTCCCTGGTGGGCAGGGGATAAGAATTCTGCCTGCCAGGGCAGGAGACATAGGTTTGACCCCTAGTCTGAGAAAATCCCGCATGCCATGTGACATCTAAGCTCATGCACCACAACTACTGTGCCTGCAGTCTAGAGCCCCTGAGTTGCGACTACTGAAACCCACGCACCCCAGAGCCTGTGCTCAGCGACAAGAGAAGCCACTGCAATGAGAAGTCCATGCGTCACAACTAGACTGTACTCCACAGTCACCACAAGGAGAGGAAGCCCATGGGCAGCAATGAAGACTCAGCCAGTCAAAAAGCAAAGCAGAAAAAATCTGTGGGGTTCATTAGAACACACGTTCTAGAAAGCATCTTGGTAAGACAGCAAGGAGTGACGGGGTCATTGTAGGAAAGGGTGGGGATGAGGAAAAGTCGTGCCTCCTTCCCTTGGCATGGGTAACAAGAGCACTCTGAGCATGCATGGTGTGAGTGGGTCCATACACAATGGGCCGTCCTTCATGCCCGCCCTGTGCGACAGCAATCTAACTGACAAGAAGTTAAGGTGGGGCTGTTTGTATCTTTTCTCTCTCCCACAGATGCGGGTCACAATGAATTTAACGTCATTAATGGGGCCGAGAATGCTCTCGTAACACACAATGTCAACGTGCATGGGCATGGCAAGGAGACAAACATGGTGGGATTATTTGGTAGGTATGACATCGTAAAATTCCCACTGACATGGTAATGTTACATGTCCACTGTCAGGACTTTCTCAGAATATCAGGAGGTGTGGACAGTATTCAGTATTCAGCGTGCAAGGCCTGCATCTTTATGCTCACTGAATTAAGGATCCTGGAAGGTAAACTACCAAGAAACAGGAGGTCATAGGGTGCAGAATGTCACATCATCAGACGTTTGAAAATGATTCCTATCTGTTGAAATTTTAAAAATGAAGTTTTGCTAGAATCTTTTTTTAAAAAACATGTCAACTAATATCAAGCCATGGGTATAAACAGGCTGAATTTATTTCATTTTTATACTTTTATTTATTTTTTAATGGAAGGATCACTGCTTTATCGAATTGTGTTGTTTTCTGTCAAAATCGACATGAATCAGCCATAGGTATACATATGCTTGTGTGAAAGCTGCTCAGTCGTGTCTGAGTCTTTGCAACTGACCAGAATTCTCCAGGCCAGAATACTGGAGTGGGTAGACTTTCCCTTCTCCAAGCGATCTTCCAACCCAGAGATCAAACCCAGATCTCCCACATCGCAGGAGGGTTCTTTACTTGCAGAGCTGCAAGGGAAGCCCATAGGAATACATATGTCCCTTCTCTTTTGAAACTCCCTCCCATCTCCCTCCCACCCCTCGACGTTGATACGGAGCCCCTGTTTGAGTTCCCTGAGACAGACAGCAAATTTCCGTTGGCTATCTATTTTACATATGGTCATGTAAGTTTCCATGTTACTCTCTCCGTACGTCTCACTGTCTCCTCTCCTCTCCTCATGTCCATAAGTCTGTTCTCTGTGACTGTTTTTCCACTGATGCCCTGCAAATAAGTTCATTATCAGTACCATCTTTCTAGATTCCAGAAGTATGCAGATTCCATATGTATGTGTTAGTATACGATATCAGTTTTCTCATGCACTGTAAGCCTTGGAACAGACACTTGTAAGATAAATCTTTCTCCTGTTCCATGATTCAAATGCATTGTTCTTATGAATACTTACATCACCCCATCAAGCAACCACACAGACGCACTAAGAGGTGTGTGTGCCATGGAGACAACAGGGGTCTATTTCAGAAAAGTTTATCGGGTAGAGTGGTAGGTTCATGAAAGATTAAATCGCCCCCTGTCATTATATGCAAAGTGGTGAATGAGTCCGTGGAAAGGGAGAAAGGTGTTTCCTATTAAACTGGGTCTAGAAACAGATATGAGTGGCAGGTACATATATGAGGAGAGTATGAAAAGCAAGTAGGTTGGTTCCATATTAGGATCAACTGAACCCCAGAGTCATGGAGATCCTGGCAAATTTTGGCAGTCCAGCTTCTGATGCTGAGGGGTAGGGTGTCCTACTCACCAAGTTGGACTGGGGTCAATTCTTAAGACAGAAAGCACATGTCTGTGTCATGGAAACCATTTGAAGCTCTTAGATTATACAAGTGAATATCTGATTGGCACATTCCATTTCCTGTTCTGTAGATTCAGGAATCAGAGAAGGCAATGGAACCCCACTCCACTACTCTTCCCTGGAAAATCCCATGGATGGAGGAGCCTGGTAGGCTGTAGTCCATGGGGTCGCTAAGTGTCGGACACAACTGAGCGACTTCACTTTCACTTTTCATTTTCATGCATTGGAGAAGGGAGTGGCAACCCACTCCAGTGTTCTTGCCTGGAGAATCCCAGGGAGGGCAGAGCCTGGTGGGCTGCCGTCTATAGGGCCGCACAGAGTCAGACACAACTGAAGAGACTTAGCAGCAGCAGCAGCAGCAGAATTCAGGAATATCCGTGGGTTCCCAGGGGTCAACAATTTTCCTTTTTGCACGGTGATTTTACAGGCAAAGGAGATAATGTTGATCCACAATGGGAAGAGGAGTTCAAAAACGCAGTGATACAAAACGGGATTCCAGAAGAAAATATCCTGAATTTCATCCATAATGGTAACGGAATTATACTTTTTTCCCTGGCAATGCCTTTCACCTTGTGTGTAAATATCAGGAAACAAATCAGCTTAATCAAAATTTCTTTCACAAGTAATCTCTTTTAAGATCCGTTATTTAAAAAAAGAAAGAAAAAAGCCTTCAAAATACTGGGGAATGTTAGTAATCGGTGCCTCTTTTATTTCTCTCATTTTGTTTTTCCCCAGATCACTGTCCAGACGAGTGAAAAGACGTGACTCTGACACTTTTGTAAGTAGACATGGTCCGTTATTAATGGTGACCCTTCATGATGAAGCAATAAGGAAACACTGTTATTTCATATGTGTGAAATGTTTGTCCCAACAATTTTAACGTGTCACTAAACAATTTTTTGGTTCCATAATTTCGCTGCTCTTGAACCATATTAAATTGCAAAGAGTTTGGCTGATTAATGCTGAGCAGCTATGGTGAGAGTCTTGTCCCGCAGGAATCTTGCAGACCAAAATCATCAGGGAGAAGCAGGAATCCCCATGAGCTGGTGGAAACTATTAGTGTTCCTGTTAGTCCAGACCTCGTGGTTATCCCCACACATACCTCCTCCAGGAGAATCAGTATTAAAGAGAGCCCTGGGCTTCGCTGATAATTCAGTTGGTATAGAATCTCCCTGGAATGTAAGAGAACCCAATTCGATTCCTGGATTGGGAAAATCTGCTGGAGAACGGATAGGCTACCCACTCCAGTATTCTTGCGCTTCCCTTGTGGCTCAGCTGGGGAGACCTGGTATTGATTCCTGAGTTGGGAAGATGCCTTGGAAAAGGGAAAAGCTTCTCCAGTATTCTGGCCTAGAGAATTCCATGCACTGTCATGGTCCAAGGGATTGCAAAGAGTTGGACATGACTGAGTGACTTTCACTTTCATGCTTTCTGCAAGACCAGTGTTTGATTTCATATGATTCTGACAGAACCAGTAAATGGCTTCCAACCACACTGTCTGAAACATGCATTTGCAATACATTCCTACTCAGAAGATGTTCCAAAAGTGAGATGTTTGAACTTTCTAAAATAAGACAACCTCAGGGAATGACACTGATCTAGGCTAAAGTATGGCTTTTAATGTTCTGCCGAGAAAGAAACTTAAGGGGAAAAAAATGACTAAAAGCACTAACTTTCAGGTGAATATGATAACCAAGAAGTGGTATGTATATTCAATGGAACATTACTCAGCCATCAGAAGAAGCAAATAACTCCATTTACAGCAACATGGATGGACCTAGAGATTTGTCACACTGAGTGAAATATGTCAGAAAGAGAAAGACAAATACCATAAATGTCACTTATAGTTTGCAGTTCAGTTCAGTCTTTCAGTCATATCTGACTCTTTGTGACCCCATGGACCGCAGTATGTCAGGTTTCCCTGTCCATCATGAACTCCCAGACCTTGCTCAAACTCATGTCCCTTGAGTCAGTGATGACATCCAACCATCTCATCCTCTGTAGATCCCTTCTTCTCCCATCTTCAATCATTCCCAGCATCAAGGTCTTTTCAAATGAGTCATCTCTTTGCATCACATGGCCAACATAATGGAGTTTCAGCTTCAGCATCAGTTCTTCCAATGACTATTCAGGACTGATTTCCTTTAGGATGGACTGGTTGGATCTCCTTGCAGCCCAAGGGCCTATCAAGGTATCAAGGGTCTTTCCCAACACCACAGTCCAAAGGCATCAATTCTTTGGTGCTCAGCTTTCTTTATAGTCCACCTTTCACTTCAGTGGAGATAAAAGCCATGGTTCATTCAGATGGTAATGAATCTGCCAACAATGCAGGAGATGCACATTCGATCCCTGGGTCAGGATGATCCCCTGGAGAGGGAAATGGCAACACACTCCAGTATTCTTGCCTGGAGAATCTCCAAGACAGAAGAAACATTTTCGGCTACAGTCCACGGGGTCACAGAGAGTCAGACGTGACAGAGTGACTTTGACTTTCACATATATATCACTTTTGCATGGAATCAAAACACGACATGGAGGAACTTATTTACAAAACAAAAACAGACGCACAGAGGTGGAGAACAGACCTGTGGTTGCCAAGTGGGAGGGAGCTGGGGAAGAGAAGGATTGGGAGGTTTGTAGTTAAAAAGCGAAAGTGAAAGAAAGGTTTCTTGCTCAGTCATATCGGACTCTCAAGGACGCCATGGAACATAGCCCCCCAATCTCCTCTGTCCATATGGTTGCCTGGGATTCTCCAGGCAAAAATCCTGGCGTGGGTCCATTCCCATCTTTAGAGGATCTTACCAACACAGGGATAAAACCTGGGTCCCCTGAATCACAGGCAGATCCTTACCGTCTGAGAAGTTTGAGGTTAGTCGATGCAAACTGTTATATACAGGAGGGATAGAGAACAAGGTCCAACTTCATAGCACAGTGAACTATATGCAATACTCTGTAAAACTTAAATGGGAAAAGAGTCTGAAAAAGAATAGATACTAACTATTGTATGTATAATCACTTGGCTGTATGCCTGAAATCAATGCAAAAGACAAAAGTTGCAGGATTAGAATTGTCTGCTCCAATTACAGAGCTTGAAAATCATCTTTAGATGAAGCACCACCATGTACATGCGTTGTGAAATCATTACTCATAGAATCAATCCCCAGTGGGAAATCTCCAACCATATGTACATCCTGGGGACAACTCCACAGGGAACCTGCCATCACAAAGATGTGGAGTGTTGAGGTCCACCTGGAATTGGATATTAAATCAGCTACCAATTCCCTGTTCCCTGGACAGCCTACTGCCTGAGGCTCACCTCAGTCAACCATCACATAGTCAACTCTACTAAACCTTTGGTTCTGTTTTTTTCACCTACAGAAAGAGTCACAGAGACCAGACACGTCCTCATCTCCATAGACTCATGATCAAAAACATGAAGACAACTTTCCTGGTTCCTGATTAACATGATCCTGCTCTCTTCACACTCACACTCCTTATCCCATCTCATCTCTCCCAGTCACTAAATCATGTCCTGGTTGGTGTTATTTGATTGCTGAGGGCTTAAATAAATTGATTTAGTATCTGCCCTGCACATGCATGTCTGTGCAAAAGTCACCTCATTTAAAACACACAAATGTCCACATTAAGTATCCAGGAAACCATGCCTTTCATCACACCGGTGTTCATCAGAGACAATGTTTATGTAGATTTGGTAGACATGCCCTCAGGTGTCCAGGGAAGAGGGAGAAAATAGACTAAAGCATCATGGGACAAGGTTAAGGATCCTATCACCATATGGGCTTATCTGGTGGCTCAGATGGTAAAGAATCTGCCTGCAGTGCAGAAGACCCAGGTTCTATCCTTGGATCATGAAGATCATTGGAGAAGGAAAGAGTAACCCACTCCAATATTTCCTGAAGAATGTCATGGACAGAGGAGCCTTGTTGGCTAAAGTCCATAGGATCCTAAAGAGTTGCACAGACCTGAGCAACTAACACTTTCACTTTAGTCTACCATATGGAAGGGGCAGTCTGATCAAGGAAAAGTCCCTCAGAAGCATCTTATTTATTCCCAAGAAAGGAACGTACGTTCCACTCACTAAGGTTTACTCAAGGAAAGTGCAGGATGACTTTACCCTAGCTGAGGGGAAGTGTGTAGTCTGACATCACCAGGACTTCTGTAGTTGAGCTGAAGGACTCATATTTCTGAACAGGTGAAAGAGAAGGAATCAAAGATGGGGCGGCAGCTGACACTTGAGAGCCAAATGAGGCAGCGGTTACTGAACCACAGTTCACTGGACCTAAAGATGGTCTTCCAGCCTCTTATGCTTCAAACGGCAGTGGATGCGGGCATTTCCAAGGACTGTCCATTCCCTTGGTAATTGGCAGAGCACGTTGATCAGCACCCCTACAGTACTCAGAGTGGTTAGAATCCAAAAGTTCTATCAAGCACTCAAGATACAGAGGTAGTTATGGGACTTCCATGGTGGTCCATGAGTTACAAATCCACAAGCCAGGACAGGGGACAGGGCTTTGATTCCTGGTCCAGGAAGATTCCACACACCAGGGTGCAGCTGAGCCCATGAGACAGAACTACTGAGCCTGCGCTCCAGAGCCTCTGCTCCATAACAAGAGATGCCACTGAAATGAGAAGCCCACACACGGCAACTGGTGAGTAGCCACTGCTTGCCACAACTAGAGAAAGATTTCATGTAGCAGATAAGACCCAACAGAGCAAAAATAAACAGATAACTCTTTAAGAAAAAATGATATAGAACTTATTCCAAGGGTTGGATCAAAACTCAGACATTTGGTCCAAGTCCTAGGAAAATAATACCAGCCCTAAGCGATATGTAACAGAATAAATGTTTTAGTTCCTCCATAGACGCGGCCTCCAAATGGGCTACAGCTGGCCATTGACAAGGCAAGAGCAAGGAATGTTTCCATGGGTTAGTGGGGAGTCATGGAGGTCATGGATGATGTTTAAGTTCTCCCCCTTGTATAGCAGAGTGTATGCAGTTGGAGTTCTGACTATGGACCTCACAGAACGTCAGGAAATGCTGGATTGGATGGGTGGATACCCACAGACGAAACTGCACACAGAGTAAGAGGCTGAGCATCTTAAGAAACACTTAAAAGGTAGAGCTACCATAATCAAGTTAAAAACTGTGAACTATCATATACACATGTATGTGTATACATCCCTATGTACACACACACATATGTACATATATTAATACAAACATATGTGTTCCTGTGTATATTTATAACATCAATATTAATAAGAAATAACAAAAAATTTTCCCTCTTTCCTCTTATTAGTTTTTAATTTTTATTTTAAATAATTGGAGGCTAATCACTTTACAATATTGTGGTGCTTTTTGCCATACATTGACATGAATCACCCATGGGTGTACATGTGTCCTCCTGTCCCCAACCCCCTCCCACCTTCCTCCACATTCCATCCCTCTGGTTTGTCCCAGAGAAATGGCTTTGAGAGCTCCATCTCATGCATTGATCTTGGACTGGTTATCTACTTCACACATGGTAATATACATGTTTCAATGCTACTCTCTCAAATTATCCCACCTTACTTTCACCCACAGAGTCCAAAACTTTGTTCTTTACATCTGTGTCTCTTTTGCTGTCTCTTATACAGGGTCATTCTTATCATCTTTCTAAATTCCATATATATGCATTAATATACTATATTGGCATTTTTCTTTCTGACTTACTTCACTTTGTATAATAGGCTCCAGTTTCATCCATCTCACTAGAACTGATTCAAATTTTAATAGCTGAGTAATATTTCATTGTGTATATGTACCACAACTTTCTTATCCGTTTGTCTGCTGATGGACATCTAGGTTGGTTCCATGTCCTAGCTATTATAAATAGTGCTGTGATGAACATTGAGGTACACATGTATCTTCCAATTCTGGTTTCCTCAGTGTGTGTAACAGGAGTGGGATTGCTGGGTCATATGGCTGTTCTATTTCCATTTTTTTATGGAATTTCCACACTGTTCTTCATAGTGGCTGTACTAGTTTGCATTTCCACCAATAGCGTAAGAGGGTTCCCTTTTCTCCACGCCGTCTCCAGCATTTCTCTGATAGTGAGTGATGTTGAGCATCTTTTCATGTGTTTGTTAGCCCTCTCTATATCTTCTTTGGAGAAATGTTCTGTTTAGTTCAAAAAACGGGTCATTTATTTTTCTGGTATTGAGCTGGGTGAGTTCCTTGTATATTTTCGAGATTTATTTTTTTGTTTGCTTTTGCAAACAAACTTTTGCAAACTTGCTTTGTTTGCTATTATTTTATCCCATTCTGAAAGCTGTCTTTTCAGCTTTCTTATAGCTTCTTTCCTTCTGCAAAAACTTTTAAGTTTAATTAGGTCCCATTTGTTTAATTTTGCTTTTATTTCCATTGCTCTGGCGGGTGGGTCATAGAGGATCTTGCTGAGATTTGTGTCATTCAGTGTGCTACCTATGTTTTCCTCCAGGAATTTTATAGCTTCTGGTCTTACACTTAGATATTTAATCCATTTTGAATTTATCTTTGTGATGATGTTAGAAAGTGTTATAGGTAAATTCCTGTACAGGTTAACCAGTTTTCCCAGCGCCACTTGTTAAAGACGTTGTCTTTTCTCTATTGTATATTTTTGCCTCCTTTGTCAAAGATAAGGTATCCATAGGTGTGTGGGTTTATCTCTGAGCTTTCTATTTTGTTGCATTGATCTGTATTTCTGTCTTTGTGCCGGTACCATACTGTCTTGATAACTGTAGCTTTGTAGTATAGTCTGAAGTCAGGCAGGTTGATTCCTCCACTTTCATTCTTCTTTCTCAAGATTGCTTTGGCTATTCAAGGTTTTTTGTGTTTCCATACAAACTGTGAAATTATTTGTTCTATTTCTCTGAAAAAGACAATTGGTGGCTTGATAGGGATTGCATTGACTCTAAAGATTGCTTTAGGTAGTATACTCATTTTCACTATATTGATTCTTCTGATCCACGAACATGGTATATTTCTCCATCTATTTGTGTCCTCTTTGATTTCTTTCATCAGTGTTTTATAGTTTTCTATATATAGGTCTTTTGTTTCTTTAGGTAGATTTATCCCTAAGTATTTTATTCTTTTCGTCACAATGGTGGATGGTATTGTTTTCTTAAATTCTCTGTTTTCCCTTTGTTAGTGTATAGGAATGTAAGGGATTTCTGTGTATTAATTTTATATCCTGCAAATTTACTATATTCATTGATTAGCTCTAGTAATTTTCTGGTGGTGTCTTTAGGGTTTTCTATGTCAAGGATCATGTCATCTACAAATGGTGAGAGTTTCATTTCTATTTTTCCAATTTGGATTCCTTTCATTTATTTATTTATTTTTCTTCTCTGATTGCTGTGGTTAAAACTTCCAAAACAATGTTCAGTAGTAGTGGTGAGAGTTGGAACCCTTGTCTCATTCCTGACTTTAGAAGAAATACTTTCACTTTTTTCCCATTGGGGGTAATGTTTGCTGTAGGTTTATCATATATGGCTTTTATTATGTTGAGGTATGTTCCTTCTATGCATGCTTTCTGTGGATTTTTTATCATAAATGGGTGTTGAATTCTGTCAAAGGCTTTATCTGCATCGATTCAGATAATCATATAGCTTTTAACTTTAAATTTGTTAATGTGATATATCACATTGATTGATTTGCAAATATTGAAGAATCCTTGCATCTCTGGCATAAAGCCCACTTGGTCATGATGTGCGACCATTGTAATATGTTGTTGGATTCTGTTTGCTAGAATTTTGTTGAGGATTTTGCAACCATGTTCATCAGTGGTATTGGCCTGTAGTTTTCTTTCTCTGTGGCATCTTTGCCTGTTTTTTATATTAGGGTGATGCTGACCTCATAGTTTGGCAGTTTACCTTCGTCTGCAATCTTCTGGAAGATTTTGAGTAGGATAGGTGTTAGCTCTTCTCTAAATTTTTGGTAGAATTCACCTGCGAAGCCATCTGGTCATGGGATTTCGTTTGTTGGAAGATTTTTTATTACAGTATTGATTTCTGTTCTTATGATGGGTCTGTTAAGATTTTCTATTTCTTCCTGGTTCAGTTTCAGTTTTGGAAGGTTATGCTTTTCTCAGAGTTCATCCATTTCATCCAAGTTGTCCATTTTATTGGTATATAGTTGCTGATAGTAGTCTCTTATCCTTAGTAATTCTGTGTTGTCTTTGTGATTTCTCCACTTTCATTTCTAATTTTGTTAATTTTATTCTGCTCCCATTTTTGTCTTGATAAGTCTGGCTAGTGGTTTGTCTATTTTATTTATCTTCTCAAAGAACCACCTTTTAGTTTTGCCGATTTTTGCAATAGTCTCCTTTGTTTCTTTTTCATTTGTTTCTGCTCTTATTTTTATGATTTCTTCTCTTCTACTAACTTTGGGGTTCTTCATTTCTTCTTTTTCTAGTTGCTTTAGGTGTAAAGTTAGTTTATATATTTGATTTTTCTCTTGTTTCCTGAGGTAAGCTTGTATTGCTATGAACCTTCCTCTTAGTAATGTTTTTACTGAATCCCATACGTTTTGGGTGGTCCTGTTTTCATTTTCATTTGTTTCTATGCCTATTTTGATTTCCTTTTTTATTTCTTCCATGATTTGTTTGTTACTCAGAAGCATGTTGTTTAGCCTCCATATGTTTCTTTTTTTTAAAGTTTCTTTTTTCCCTGTCGTTGACATCTAATCTTACCTCATTATGATCAGAAAAGATACTTGAAATGATTCAAATTTTCTTGAATTTACCAAGGCTAGACTTATGTCCCAGAATGTGGTCTATCTTGGAGAAGGTTCTGGGTACACTTGAGAAAAAGGTAAAGTTCATTGTTTTGGGGTGAATTGTCCTATTAATATTAACTAGATATAAATATACATTAATTATATAATTACATATATATTATCTATATTAATTATATAACTTACATATTAATATTATATATATTTAGATATTAATCTAACTGGTCCATTGTATCATTTAAAGTTTGTGTTTCCTTTCTAATTTTCTCTTTCATTGATCTGTCCATACGTATGAGTGGGGTATTAAAGTCTCCCACTATTATTGTGTTACAGTTAACTTCCCCTTTCATGGCTGTTAGCATTTGCCTTACAAATTGCGGTGCTCCTATGTTGGGTGCATATGAATTTATAATTGTTATATCTTCTCAGTTTGATCCTTTGATCATTATGTAGTGTCCTTCTTTGTCTCTTTTCATGGTCTTTATTTCAAAGCTTACTTTATCTGGTATGAGTATTGCTACTCTTGCTTTCTTTTAGTCTTCATTTGCATGCAATATCTTTTTCCAGTCCCTTAACTTTCAGTCTGTATGTGTCCCTTGTTTTGAGGTGGGTCTCTTGTAGACAGCATATATAGGGATCTTCGTTTTGTATTCATTCACCCGGTCTTTGTCTTTTGGTTGGAGCATTCAACCCCTTTACATTTAAGGTAATTATTGATAAGTATGATCCCATTGCCATTTGCTTTATTGTTTTGGGTTCAATTCTTTCAACCTTTTCTGCATTTCCTGTCTAGAGAAGATTCTTTAGCATTTGTTGAAGAGCTGGTTTTTTGATGCTGAATTCTCTCAGCTTTTGCTTGTCTGTAAAGCTTTTGATTTCTCCTTCATATCTGAATGAGATCCTTGCTGTGTATAGTATTCTGGATTATAGATTTTTCTCTTTCATCACTTTAAGCAGGTCCTGCCATTTCCTTCTGCCCTAAGAGTTTCTATTGAAAGATCAGCTATTATCCTTATGGGAATCCCCTTGTGTGTTATTTGTTGCTTTTCCCTTGCTGCTTTTAATATTTGCTCTTTGTGTTTGATCTTTGTTAGTTTGATTAATATGTGTCTTGTGATGTTTCACCTTGGGTTTTTCCTATTTGGGGATTTGTGGATTCTTGGATTTGTGTGGCTAATTCCTTCCTTATTTTAGGGAAGTTTTAAATATTATCTCCTCAAGTATTTTCGCATGCCCTTTCTTTTTGTCTTCTTCTTCTGCGACACCTATGATTTGAATGTTGGGGCATTTAACATTGTCCCAGAGGCCTCTGAGATTGTCCTCACTTCTTTTAATTCTTTTTTCTTTGGAAAAACAAATTTTCACCACAAACCCAACAAATACAGATCATGGGTAAAGTATAAACAGATTTATGTTACTGGAATTAGTACTCCTGATGTAATGTACACATTAGCTGAAAGATGTGTTACTAAATTGGCACACAATGGAACAGAAAATTTCACTTGTCCTTTATCTATTAAAGGAGTTGATGACAATGTTCCATAAAGATGCAGGTCAAGAGGATTTAATTGAAACTGGAACCTATTATACCGAGTGAAATAAGTCAGAGAAACAGCAATACAGTATGTTAAGGCGTATATATGGAATTTAGAAGGACGGTAATGGTGACCCTATATGCAAGACAGCAAAAAAGACAGAGAAGCAAATAATAGACTTTTGGACTATGTCGGAGAAAGTGAGTGTGGGACGATAAGAGAAAAGCAGAGAAACATGAATCTTACCAGATGTAAAATAGATGACCAGTTCAAGATTGATGCATGAAGCAGGACACTTAAAGCCAGTGCTTTGGGATAACCTAGAGGGATGGGTTCAGGAGGAAGGTGGGAGGGGGGGTTCAGGATGGGGTGGGGGTCTCATATACACCCATGGTTGATTCATGTCTATGTATGGCAAAAACCAACACAAGATTGTAATTAACCTCCAATTAAAATAAATTAATTTTTAAAAAAGATGTAGTTGAAAAATTTCCAAGAAGTTAAAAGAACTGTCACTAGACTGAGATGAAGCCATCCACAAATACATGATTATATTAAAATATTTAATTCATATTAAATAGTAAATGTTTAATAAACATTTCATATTGAGTGCTCATATTAAAATTTATCCACCCTAATTTACTCCTTAATCCCCTAGACAGAGTTAGTTCCCTCTGACAAATTTGTTTAAACTCTATACATAAGTGTGCTTTTTCATTAATGCACAAGCATACTAACATAATAGAGAGCAGTCTTTGCTTTATACGTATGTGAGAATTAAAACATAAAGAGAATCATATTTCTGCTTGTGTTTATTTGAAGTACTAGTACTTTTACAGATTGTGTTGATTCACAGAGTTCTAATTTATGAATGCAATTTCTTACATTTTTCACTATGAATGTGTCAAAGCTACTAGACTCTTGAAATTATTTCTAAGTGTTTCACTTTACAAAGAGCAAACCAGCAAATTTTTCTTTTTGTGTGTGTATGAATTGTTTCATAATGTCTCTAAATGAAAGCCTTATCAAAGTGACTGAAATGCTATGGAGTTTGCTGGTGGTCCAGTGTTTAGAACTCCTCCTTCCTATACACATGGGGGTGTGGGTTCAATCCTTAGTGGAGGAACTAAGATCCCACATGACTCCAGGCCAAAAAAACCAAAATATAAAACGGAAGCAATATTGGAGCAAATTTAATGAAAAGTTAAAAAATGGTCCAGATTAAAACAAAAAAATTTCTCTAAACAAAAGGTCAATACACTTCTAAAATTTTGACAGATACAACCAACTAAGGGGACCTTTCAAAACACATTTGCATGTTTTTTTCTCAAGTCCTACTGTGTTCTCATCACACATACACACTTAACACTCTCTTCTACGTACCCTCAGAGCATCAATCAAAACTTCTCTATGGAAATATTTCCTCTTTCCAAAACAGGACTACATATACACTCTAAGTTCTCATTTTAATGTTTTACATCGCATTTACATTTTATTTGGCAATATTTATGTAGTATTTGGGGCTTACCTCATAGCTCAATCCGTAAAGAAACTGCCTGCAATGTAGGAGACTCGGGATTGATTCCTGGGGTGGAAGGATCCCCTGGAGAAGGAAGTGGCAAAGCCACTCCAGTGTTCTTGCCTGGAGAATCCCATGGACAGAGGAGCCTGGCGGGCTACAGCCCACGGGGTCACAAAGAATCAGACACAACTAAAGCCAGTAGCATGCACGTAGAATTTACCATTTTTTATTTTATTTATTTATTTTTTAATTGAAGGGTAATTGCTTTGCAGAATTTTGTTGTTTTCTGTCAAACCTCAACATGAATCAGCCATAGGTATACATATAACACCCTCTCTTTAAAACTCCCTCCCATCTCCCTCCCCATCCCACCCCTCTAGGTTGAAACAGAGTCCCTGCTTGAGTTTCTTTAATTGGAGGGTAATAGTTTCACAATGCTATGTTAGTTTCCACTGTACAGCAGCATGAGTCAGCCCTATGTGTACACGTATCCCCTCTCTCTTGAGGCTCCCTACCCTACCCTACCGCCATCCCACCCCTCTAGGTCATCACAAGGACCGAGCTGAGCTCCCTGTGCTATGCAGCAGGTTCCCACCAGCTGTCGATTTTACACACGCTGGGGTATAGATGTCAGTGCTGCTCTCTCAGTTCCTCCCACCCTGCTTCCCCTGCTGTGTCCATGTGTCCATTCTCTATGTCTGCATCTCCATTCCTGCCCTGCAAACCCGTTCATTTGTACCATTTCTTTAATTTCATCCTATAACTTAGAAAGCGGCATTGATTTGGAAATTGTGCGTTAACTTCTGTATATTCTATCTCCTTTCCCAGGAAGACTGCTCCCTGGTTGATGAACTCAGTCTGTCTGCTTCCTGTTGAGTTCTGGGAATTAGGCTCTCATTGGATTTAGTAATCTGACCTTACTGAACTCAGGACAAGACGTGGACAGCAGGAATCTTACTGAACACACATTCTTTTTGATGCATGTGTAGGTAAAAGCTGACAGCACGTAGTGCAAACTTTATTGTCTAATCTGTTACTGTCAGATAAAGGAGTCCTCAAGACTTTCTGCAGGGCAATGAAACTTTTCCAGATTTGGCGCACACACCTTCAGAATGAAGGGTTTGGAGTTTATTGCCGTGGATGCTGGCTTTGGGTTCCAACCTGGTTATTAGCTCACAGTCACCAGTTATTAGAGTAAGATGGAGAGATTGAAAAGCTCAATTCCTATTTCATTGATAATAAACACTTTGATCTAGGATTGTGTCCGAACCGACTGAAATACCCACAAAGGAATTGTCCATCATTTAAAAAAAAATACAGGCATGAGGAAATGAAAACAAATAGCAAGAACACAGTAATATAAAGCCAACGGTGTACAGTAAGGATACACAGTGGACCTTTCTCTGTGGGACCTGTCCTCTCTGAGAGTAGTAGTGTTAGTCGCTCAGTTGTGCCTGACTCTTTGCAATCCCGTGGACTGTAGACCACCAGGCTCCTCTGTCCATGGGATTCTCCAGGCAAGAATACTGGAGTGGATTGCCATTCCCTTCTCCAGAGGATCTTCCCAACACAGGGATTGATCCCTGGTCTCCTGCATTGCAGGCAGATTCTTTACCATTTGAGCTACCAGGAAGACCTGGCTTTTCTGATAGTTGCAGGGAATTCTATCTTGTCCACATCTACCTGCAAACATCAAAGTTTTCACAAGGATTAGGAAGGTCAGGGAGGATCACATAATGTAATCATTTCCTTAAAAAGTAAAATGATGGGCTTGTGGTTTATTATCCAATCTTTGATTTTAACTACACTGAAACTTTGCTCACAAGTCCTTGAGGGAGCCAGGTGCTTTTGGTGGTAAAGGTAAAAAGATTCACCACATTGTTTAAGACAGGAGTCATGTGAGTAAAGATATAAAACTAATGATCACACAGAAAACAGAAAATTAAGACACATTTAATATGCTTGGAGAAGGAGGTTTAATAGTTACAGAAACATGGATAAATTCAAGGAGACACCAGGAAGACATTTCCATCACAACTTAACATTATTTTGGAGCAGTTACAAGACTAAAGTTTTTTCAGGAGGGTTCCATTTTTATTTATTATTCTATTACCCACAATTTGATCAACATTTATTTCACATATTTTAGCTGGGATTAAAAGCCCCATGCCTTGCTTCAGTTACAAAATGACAGAACTGTCACAACCTGTTACTCTTAGATTAACTCTGCTTAATATCCCTTTGATTAGTAGTTAGAAAGGACTTCCTAAGATGGGGTAGTCCTAGGACACATTCCCAGGGGACACATGTTGGTGAGAATCCAAAAGACAAACCTGGGGATGTTGGAGGTGCCTAAGGAGAGACAGAAGGGTGATGGCAGGTGGATAAGAGTTGTTAGCTGGATCACATCCCTGATTGAAAATATCTGTATCAGGCTGACCCTGTAGTTCCAGCGGTGAAGACTCTACCCTTTCACTGCAGGGAGCATGGGTTGGGGAACTAAGAGTCTGCAGCAGCTAATGGCGGGAAAAAACAATCAAATGATTATCTGATTCAGAGGCTTAAGAGAGAAAAAAGTTCAGGATGTTTTAAGACATGAGAACCTTCTATCACATAGACTTCACAGCAGAAGTTTAGAAAGGACAGCATACAAAGGAGTGTGTGAACGAAAGAGAAAATATGATATTGCAATGAAAAGTAAAAAAAAAAAAAAAAAAAGGTAATATTGTTGGTCCACCTGAGCATGAAGGGAAGTGGCCAACTGAAGATGTGAGCTGAAGACACCCTTGATCCAAGCTCTCCTCAAAGGTCTGACTTCAATATAAAGCAAAGATTCTGAGTTCTGATCTGTCCCGGGAGCAGCCAGTACTGGTCAGGACTCCAGCTCTTTTCTCTCAGCTGACTCAAGAATTCTGACTCTCACAGTTCCCTCATTTCTTTCTTTCTTTCTTTTTTTTTCCCAAGTATTTTTATTAGTTGGAGGCTAATTACTTTACAATTTTGCAGTGGTTTTTGCCATACATTGACATGAATCAGCCATGGATTTACATGTGTTCCCCATCCTGAACCCCAATCCCACCTCCCTCCTCATCCCATCCCTCTGATTCATCTCATTGAATCAGCCCCGAGCACTTGTCTCATGCATCCAACCTGGACTGGTGATCTGTTTCACACTTGATAATATAAGTTTCAATGCTCTTCTCTCAGATCATCCCACCCCTGCCTTCTCCCATAGAGTCCAAAAGTCTGTTCTATACATCTGTGTCTCTTTTTCTGTCTTGCATATAGAGTCATTGTTAACATCTTTCTAAATTCCATGTATATACTGTATTAGTGTTTTTCTTTCTGGCTTACTTCACTCTGTATAATGAGCTCCAGTTTCATCCACCTCATTAGAACTGATTCAAATGAATTCTTTTTAATGGCTGAGTAATATTTCATTGTGTATATGTACCACACCTTTTTATCCGTTCATCTGCTGATGGGCATCTAGGTTGCTTCCATATCCTGGCTATTATAAACAATGCTGCGATGAACATTGGGGTGCATGTGTCTCTTTCAGATCTGGTTTCCTCGGTGTGTATGCCCAGGAGTGGGATTGCTGGGTCATATGGCAGTTCT
>JADEYB020000024.1:2844369-2866723 GCA_015832495.2 Alces alces
TTTGCATTCCCACCAATAGTGTCAGAGGGTTCCTTTTTCTAGTTCCCTCATTTCTATACTCAGATCAAGATAAATCTGTACGGTATCTCTTTGAAAAGTTACTGGGAATGAAGATGAAGTTAGGTAAAATTAGATTTAAGAAATAGAAAGAACAGATTCGTTGCCATTCTGACCTTGGATATAAGTATGTGTATAGAGTAAGGAAAATTGGTTTTTCCTTCAAAATTCTAAACAAAAGGACAAGAACTACTGTCCTGCTTTCTCGCTGGCCTGAGAGAAAACTGAGTAAGTGAGTAGATAATATGCTACAGATTAGATGGGTGAACAGGTGTCTGGAAAATGAGCAGTGGAATTGGGCCGTGTGCATGACTTCTTCAGACAAGGTTAAGGGGCAATTGAACGGATCTGACTCTTAGTTACAAGGAGGACTGATCCCACTGAAGGGCAGGGGGAGGTGGTGAACACTTTGTGCTCTTGTCATCATCACCTCAGGGAAACAGGAGGTTTTCCAAAGGTCTCTTAGAAAGTCATTTTACCCTGGCTAATCCACACAGTCAATCTTTACTTTTAGAAAATAAATTGTAAGCTTTCTCCTAAATGTTAAAGAAACAATACAGGAGTGGGGGATGTGTAACTTGGACAGTGTATCCCAGTTTGATCTCAGGATATAAAGGAAAATAAATACTCTTGACCTTGAAATAAAACATATGCTTTGTGATTTCTCATTCACTCTAAAGGTCAAATGTCCAGATTCCCTCAAGCTTCCTCTAAAACATTCATCATGATAAAAATGACAAAATGACATGAAAGATGATTCCTGCCAAGCAGGATACTGAAGATGACGTCTGTGTAACCTTGGTCTTAGGAGGAACAGCTATTGGTTCACGATGCATCACACCAACATAATGATCATGTAAAAGATGGCAAGTCACAACGTCTCCAGCTACTGGGACAACCTCAGTTTTGACCAAAGAAAGACTACAGGAGCGTCAAAATGAAGGTTGTGTTCCTGAGTTTACTATTTGTTGTGGTTTGTGCCACCCAAGAAGAGGAAGCTCAGCCAAGTCTCTCAGAGCTACCAGGGATGGTCTGATCTGGGAGGAGGTCTTGGGTATGTATGTGTTTCTTTGGTGGTTTTCTTATGTGGATCCATGAACTGAGCCATCTCCCTCCATCTCAACACTGCTCCATTTACTGGCTCTATACCTGTTCTGTTTGGTCTGTGTATCATCTTTACTGTGTATTAGTTGCCTCTTTTGCATTTTTCCTGCTTGCATTTTTCCTGATCTTGAAACATAGAAAGAGGGTCAGTCAAACAGCTGTTGGGGGTCTTGCATTTGGCATCTGAGCTCAAGCTATCTCAGAAAAGTGTCAATTCCTTCTTTCACTCTGACTTCAGTTTTACATTACTGTCAATTTTGATAGCATCTCTGATTTGCACAAGTGATGGGAAACTCATGACCGATGATGCTGGATGAAATAAAAAGAGAAGGACTACACATCTGAAGAGGAATTTTGCCATTAGCTTTCAGGGCAATGGAAACCCGCATATATTGCCTCTAGTAACCTGGAGATCAAGCCCAATGGACCATTCAGGGTTTACCTCAGAAACTTTTGTTTGATGATGAAAAGGACACAGTAGACTTCCACTTTTATGTCAAGCAAGTAAAAATCACCCAGAAGGAAAACACAGGTAAAGCCCGAGCTTCTCTAGATGATGTTAAGAGCATGACCCCCTGAGTTATGGGGCTGAGCAGGGTCTCTGAGCTGTCTGTGGGAGTTCCCCTCTGATCCTCCAGGGAACGTCCTGGAGCCTTTGCTTGAGAGTTGGTCCCAGAAGCTCCACTGGCATCAATTCATTACAGGAAAGAGGGACACAGATATAATCTCCATATGTCAAAGAAGCATAAAATGTGTACTTGAGTATTTCCTTGTGTGTGTGTGTATGTCTCAACGTGTCTTTCAGGGTTTAATCCTCTTAATGGTACTGTGATGGAAGAAGAGTATGTGTTTTGATAAAATTTAATATTTATTTTCCTAAGTTGGTGATTTTTTTCATATCATATTTTTAATGACTCATTTCCAAGGTTGTGAGTGCCCCCAAGGTATGTCATGATGGGCACAACTCACTGTTTGCAAGAAGTATTTTTTAAAAACAGGTATACTTTTATTTTCCCGAAATTCTAGGTTCTTCCATATTCGGCTTTAAACATGATTTATTTTGTGTTGTAGTTTATCTTTGGCACTACAGCTCTGATTTAATAGACAAGCCCTCCTTGTCCCTTGACAGTGACTTGGCCTTAAAGACCATGTTTCTTCTCTTTTCAAGGTCACATTGTTAGAGGCACTAAGCTTACATGTCGCACTTAATCTTTGGGGAGAAACAAAGAAAATCCAAATTACGTATAAAATTTTTCATGACTTTAATCAACCTGCTCAAATGTGTTTTGTTTTTAAGACACAAGGGAAAATGGGAACATAAACATGTCATGGGAATAAAGCAAGATGATGGCGCTTATGCTGTTGACTCTAAGTATGAGTATTTTACTGGTCAGAGTATGCTTGGGTGGGAATCTTGGCACAACTTCCTCAGAAATCCCACACAGCCGAATTCTACTGCTATGAGCAATCAGAGGGGTTAGCAGCCTCTAGTCCCTTAGATCTCCAATCAGTTTATTTTGTCATGATATAAATGTTCAAACACATGGCTTAGAGGTCTCCAACTCATTATGAGTGTTACCCAATCATATAGTATGTGGAGAACTCTATTTCATATGGTTCTCACAGATAATTTACAACAGCCTTTTGAACTGACATTGCAGGAAACTAAATTTTGCACATCAGTGTCATTCACTTTAAAAAAATATATATTAAAACATCTTAATCCACTCAAGGGTCAGTGAATGAACTTAAATCCAAATAAATCATCCTGAGTTCAACTACAAAGTCAGCTTCTGTTGAAAGCCATGGGGATGTTGGCTAACATATATATCCCTAGGTTCTTTCATAACAGCCCCAAAATATATTCCTAATTTTACATGGCATAAGTGGTACATATTTCATTACAATTTAAGTGTATCCAATCAAGTGTATGAAAATTTGGGAATGGAAATTCCAGATTCTGGTAGCACACAACAATGTGGAGGAACATGGCAAGAAGACAGTACTGACTGGAATATTTGGTTTGTATGACATCATCCTATCCACAAGGACAAGATCATTTAACATTTCCACCCTCACTATTTTTATCCATAGAATCATTGCATGATGATAATATCCATCGCTCAGTCTACAAGGCCTAGGTCTTTTTGTTCACAGAATTAAGAACTCTGGAAAATAATCTACCAAGAAAGAGGAGCTCATAGGGGTAGAAGGGGGTCAGATCATCAGAAATTGCAAAATTATCTGACCTGGGGTAATTTAAAGATAAGCTGACTTCACTAAATATGCTTAGTTTTTTAAAAACTTCCAATGGGAGGGCAATTAAGATGTTGCATTTGTGTCTACTTTTCCTTTTTTTTTTTTTTCTTTTTAACACCACAACGCATTTCAAGCCATGGCTATAATGAGGCTACTCTCAATTTCTTCAGTCGATACCAGTTACATAGTACACTTGAAACCTTGGAATAGAAAATTTTAGAATATATATTCATCCTGTTCAATTTTTCAAATCATTGTTTTTATGAATATTGTTGCTGCTGCTGCTGCTAAGTTGCTTCAGTCGTGCCCGACTCTGTGCGACCCCGTAGATGGCAGCCCACCAGGCTCTACCATCCTTGGGATTCTCCAGGCAAGATCACTGAAGTGGGTTGCGTTCCCTTCTCCAGTGCATGAAAGTGAAAAGTGAAAGTCAAGTCACTCAGTCGTGTCTGACTCTTGGTGACCCCATGGATTGCAGCCTAGCAGGCTCCTCCATCCATGGGATGTTCCAGGCAAGGGTACTGGAGTGGGCTGCCATTGCCTTCTCCTATGAACACTGACATCAGCCCAAATAACCATATAGAAGCACTGAAAGGTGTGAATACCATTGGAACAACATGGGTCTATTATAGAAACATGATCTGAGAACAGTGGGCTAATTTAACACCACCAGAAAAAAAAAATCTCCCATTATCATGTCTGAGGTAGTGAACATATCTCTCTCAGGGGAGAACCCTGTTCCTATTTATTTGGGACCAATACAAGACAGGAGTGGTAGATATATCAACTAGGCATGTGTTTAAAAAAAAAAAAGAAGCAAGGAGGTTCTATCCTGTAATGGATGGAGCCCAAAACCCATGGAGCTCCTGTGAGTCTTTGGGTCTTGCTGCCTATGCTGGTGGGAATAAGTTACAGAGCTGCATGGAGATTAATTCTTAAGACAGACAGAAAACATCTGTGTCATGGGAAATGCAAACTGTTTGAAGCTTAATGGTAACTTGCATGCTCAACCTCTTGTTCTGTATTCAGAAATTTCTCTGGGACATAAATTTCTCTTAGATGTAAAAATTCTGTTTTCTGCACGGTAGTTTTCGGTTAAACCAAATATTGAAGAAAAAGGCTTGCAAAAGTTCAAGAAGCTGATGGAAAAGAAAAGGATTGATGAGAAAAATATCGTGAATTTCATCCAAAGTGGTAATGGAATTATTCTTTTCCCTAAATGTATCATATCACTCAATGATATATAGTAAATATATCATTAGGAAACCAATCAATTTATTTAAAATTTCTATCTCCATAAATAATCCTTTATATAATGTCTTACTTAAAAAAAAAAAGAAAAAAGAAAAAAAGCCCTGGAAATTCTGGGGAATGGTCGTAATCTTGTGCAATTTTTTTTTCTGTCCTTTTCATCTTCCCCAGATGACTAGCTTCCCTGAGGAAAACTACATATTTCAAAACACCCTCAGTGTAAGTGAAAAACGTCTGTTACTACTTCTGTTCCCATTAAATAATTCAAAAGGAAACTTGGTGATTTCATACCTGCCAAATTTTGTAGGTAATGGTTTTTTGTCCCAACAGCTTACATTCTATCACTAGAGAACTAAGTTACATTAGGTTGTTTTTCTTTTCCTGAGCCATATTAAATTGCAAATTTCTTGGTTGATTAGTGGTGAGCATCTTTGGTGAGAGAGCCTTATCCTTCAGGAATTTTGCAGATCAACGTTGTCAGAGAGAAGCAGCAATACCACAAGCTGGTAGAAACTAATTCATGTTCTCATCAGTCCTGACTTCATGGCTGTCCACACTCATTGCTCCTCTAGGAGAACTGGGTTAAATAGAGCTCATGGTTCCTGCAACACCAGTGTTATATGACACACGATTTTGATAGAATCAGTAAAGGCCCTTCAACCACACTGAAACATGTCTTTGAAATATATTCCCCCTAAGAAGAAGAATTTCTTAAAATGAAATCTTTAAACTTTCTAAATTAAGCCTCAGAGATTTGAAAATTACACTGATCTAGACTAAAGCATGGCTTTTCAATTTCTGTAGAGAAAAAAAGATGAAAGATAAAAAGCAAAAGAAAACTTCAGCTTCCAGGTGAACATGATACAAAATATGTGCTGCATATATGCAATAGAGTATTAGTCATAAAAGAAGGAAATCATGCTGATTGCAGAAACATGGATGCAACTAGATTATCATACTAAGTGAAGCGAGTCAGCAGGAGAAAGAGAAATATCACATGGTATTACTTGAATGCGGAATCTAAAGTATAAAATGAAGACTTTATTTACAAAACAGAAATGGATTCACAGACATAAAGAACACGCTTGTAGTCCTCAAGGAGCAGGAGGCTGAGCAAAAAGAGCATTGGAAGTTTGGGATTAGCAGGTATAAACTACTATATACAAGATGGGTACACGAGAAAGTCGTACTATATACCACAGAGAGCTAAACACAATATTCTGTAAAAAACTTAAATGGGAAAAGAATCTGATAAAAAACAGATATTAACATATGTATGTATAAATTATTAACCTTGCTCTGCTGCTGCTGCTAAGTAGCTTCGGTCGTGTCCGACTCTGTGCGACCCCATAGATGGCAGCCCACCAGGCGACGCCGTCCACAGGATTTTTCAGGCAAGAGTACTGGAGTGGGCTGCCACTGCCTTCTCCGAACCTCGCACAACTGCTGCACTAATACAACTCTGTTAATCAACCATACTCGAATATAAAATAAAAATGTAAACATTGATTCTTAAAGACCCCAAAGACAAAACCATGTAATTAAAGGAGCTTGCCCCAATCACAGATCAAGGCAACCATCTTGAAATGAACCTTTTCCATGAACCAGAATTCAGAAACCATCCCTCCTAGAATCGATCTCAAATGAGAAAGGTCACCCCATATGTACCTCCTGAGGAAAATTCCACAGGGACCCCCCACCCACATCAGAGAGGTGTGGACTAGTGAGGTCCACCAGGATTCTGACTTTGGATCAGTTACCAGCTCCTCTACCCTGGACAGCCTACTGCCTGAGCCTCACCCTTGGTGATCATCACAAAGTCCACTCTACTAATTATTTGTTTTTGTTTTATTCACCTACAAAGGAGTCACTGAGACCAGACACAATGTCATATCCCTGGAATCAAGACCAACAACCAGAAGATGACTTTCCTTGTTCCTGATTAACACGATCCTTCTTTCTTCACATCCACACTTCCTCTAGGATCTCATCTCTCCTGGTCACTAATCATGTGTTTTCTGGTGGCATCTGATTTCTGAGGGTTTAGATAAATTAGTTTAATATACAATAGACTTACTTGTGTCTTTACTGAAAGTCTCTCTCTTAAAACATACAAATACACATATTAAAAATACCCATCCATAAACATATTCCTTTTAAGGGATAGGTGTTTCATCAGAGACAATTCTGAGGATGGGTTAATAGAGATGTCCTAGGTATTGAGGTGAGAAGGAGAAAAAAGACTAAGCCATCATGGGGCAGGGGACAGAGGTATGTGTCCTCTTACTGCAGTGGGAGGGGGCAATCTGTTCCACAAAGATGTCCCTAGAAAGCATCGTATTCATCACAGGGAGAGGAACTTGTGTTCCACTCTCTCAGGTTCATACAGAGAAAGTGGAAGATGCCATGGGCCACAGCCGAGGAAACATGCATATTCTGACCACACCAGCACTTCTGCAATTGAGTGGAAGGACTGACATTTGGTGGCATTCCCTCACTAGGACAGGCCACCCACTCCACTACTCCAGTGCTCTGGCCTGGAGAATTCCATGGCCTATATGGTCTATGGGGTCACAAAGAGTCGGATACAGCTGAGCGAATTACACTCATTTACATGCATACACACACATATGTGTTTGTGCGTCTTTTCATAACTCTATTTATTAAAAATGGATTATCACCACACATTACACAAATAAAGAACAGGACAAAACTATAAACAGAATTATGTTATGGAAATTAGCATTCCATTGAAATGGACACATTACTTGAAAGATGTGTCACGACAATTAATGTATGATAAAGCAGGAAAATTGCACTGTCCTTTCTCTATCAAGGGCATGGAGGAGAATGCTCCATAAATTTGCAGGTCAAGAATGTTTTATTCAAACCCAAGAAGTAAACAAGAATTATCACTAAACTTGGAGAAAGTCATTCATTGATATATGATCATATGAATCATATTAAAATATTTTCCCTTCCTGAAAATTCTATGAGAGTGAAGTAAGCCAGAAAGATAAAGAACATTACAGCGTGCTAACACATATATATGGAATTTAGAAAGATGGTAATGATAACCCTATATGCAAAACAAAAAAAGAGACACTGATGTACAGAACAGACTTTTGGACTCTGTGGGAGAAGGTGAGGGGGGGATGTTTCGAGAGAACAGCGTCGAAACAAGTATATTATCTATGGTGAAACAGAACACCAGCCCAGGTTGGATGCATGAGACAAGTGCTCGGGCCTGGTACACTGGGAAGACTCAGAAGAATCGGGTGGAGAGGGAGGTGGGAGGGGGGATCGGGAGGGGGAATACATGTAACTCCATGGCTAATTCATGTTAATGTATGAGAAAACCCACTGAAAGGTTATGAAGTAATTAGCCTCCAACTAATAAAAATAAATGAAAAAAAAAAAAAAAAGAAAGTGAAAGCTGCTCAGTCGTGTCTGATTATGTGTGACTCCATGACTATAGAGTCCATGGAATTCTCCAAGGTGAGAATACAGGAGTGGGTAGCCTTTCCCTTCTTCAGGGGATCATTCCAACCCAGGGATCGAACTCATGTCTCCCACATTGCAAGCAGATTCTTTCCTAGATGAGCCACAAGGAAAGCCCAATGATACTGGAGTGGGTAGCCTATACCTTCTTCAGAATATCTTCCTGACCCAGGATCGGTCCGGGGTCTCCAGCAATGCAGGCTGATTCTTTACCAACTGAGTTCTCATGGAAGCCCTAAATAATCACAGTTTTGATTCAGGTCATACCCGAATGGTCTAATGATTTTTCCTTCTTTCTTCAATTTAGTCTGAATTTTGCAATAAGGAGCTGGTGATCTGAGCCACAGTCAGCACTAGGTCTTTTGTTTGCTGACTGCATATTGCTTCTCCTTCATCAACTGCAAAGAATATAACCAGTCTGATTTTGGTACTGACCATCTGGTGACATCCATGTGTAGAGTCACCCCTTTTGCTGTTAGAAGAAGCTGCTCGCTATGCATTCTGTTGCCAAAACTATGTTAGCCTTTGTCCTGCTTCATTTTGTACTCCAAGGCCAAACATGTCTGCTACTCCAAGTATCTCTTGACTTCCTACTTTTGCATTCTGGTCCCCTATGACAAAAAGGACATCTTTTATGGTTTTAGTTCTAAAACGTGTTGTAGATCTTCATAAAATCATTCAATTTCAGCTTCTTCAGCATTAGTGGTTGGGCCATAGACTTGGATAACGGTGATGTTGAATTGCCTTGGAAATGAACAGAGATCATTCTGTCATCTCTGAGATTTGGCACCAGTACTGCATTAAGGACTTGTTGACTGTGAGGACTATTCCATTTCTTCTGAGGGATTCTTGCCCACAGCAATAGATATAATGGTCATCTGAATTAAATTCACACATTCCAGTCCATTTGAGTTCACTGATTCCTAAAATGTCAGTGTTCACTCTTGCCATTTCCTGTTTAACCACTTCCAATTTACTTTATTCACGGACTTAACACTCCAGGTTCCAATGCAGTATTGTTCTTTACAGAACTGGACTTTACTTTTGGCACCAGACCCATACACAACTGAGCATTGTTTCTGCTTTATCTAAGCATCTTATGGTTAAATGGTGGCTGACTTTATTTTGGGGGGCGCCAAAATCACTGCAGAAGGTGAATGCAGCCATGATATTAAAAGACACTTACTCCTTAGAGGGAAAGTTATGACCAACCTAGACAGCATATGAAAAAGCAGAAACATTACTTTTCCAACAAAAGTCCATCCAGTCAAGGCTATGGTTTTCCCAGTGGTCATATATGGATGTCAGAGTCGGACTATAAAGAAAGCTGAGCACAGAAGAATTGATGCTTTTGAACTGTGGTGTTGGAGAAGACTTTCAAAAGTCCCTTGGACTGCAAGGAGATCCAACCAGTCCATCCTAAAGGAGATCAGTCCTGGGTGTTCATTGGAAGGACTGATGCTGAAGCTGAAGCTCCAGTACTTTGGCCACCTGATGCAAAGAGCTGAGTCATTTGAAAAGATTCTGATGTTGTGAAAGATTGAGTGCAGGAGAAGGAGGGGACGACAGAGGAAGATGTATTTGGATGGCATCACCGATACAATGGGCATGAGCTTGGATGGACACTGGGGGTTGGTGATGGACAGGGAGGTCTGGCGTGCTGCAGTCCATGGGATCACAAAGAGTCAGACACGACTGAGCAACTGAATTGAATTTAACTTGATTCCTTATGGAGCTGTTTCTCCACTCTTCCCTAGCAACTTATTGGACACCTACTAACCTGGCAGGCCCCTCTTCCAGTGTCATATCTTTTTGCTTTTTCATACTGTTCATGGGGTTCTCAAGGCCTGAATACGGAAGTGGTTTGACATTCCCTCCTCCAGTTGACCATGTTTTCTCAGGTGCTGACTATCAGGGACATGCCCTTCAGCCACTCTACATAGCCAGCTGACACGCCTGGCACCAGTGGATGTTCCACTGCAGGTCTTCGTTGACCTTGGAAAGCTTCACGGGCCACTGAGTGTTGATCAACATGCTGCCTGGGGGCTGGGGCAAAGGCCCTGCTGGTGTTACCAGGGACGGGGTGTGAGGAGGCTGGAACCATGGTTTTGGGATGCCCTGGAGTGGAGAGCTCCCTGGCCTCACTTTTGCCACTAGCCACCCTGAGACCGATTTATCACCCAGGAGTGGAGGGCTCCCATCATTTTTTGTTTTATTAGGGCAAAGTTTATTTACCTGAGAACTGGTTCAATTGGAACTGGTTCATTAGGGAACTAGTTCCGGTGGAGGTGGGTAGCCTGGTTGGAATTAGTTTATGTTTTATAGGGTAAATTTATTTACATAATTTGTGAAGTGGTTTGGCAACCCACTCCAGGATTCTTGGCTGGAGGATCCCACGGACAGGAGAGATGGATGGACTACAGACCATGAGGTCGCAGAGAGTGGGATGTGACTGAGTAACTGACACTTCACTTTATTAGAAGGGCCTCCTTGGTGGCTTAGACAGTGAAGAATCTGCGTGCAAAGCAGAAGACCCAGGTTCAATCCCTAGCTTGGGAAGATCTCCTGGAGAAGGGAATAGCAACCCACTCCAGTGTTCTTGCCTGGAGTATCCCACAGACTGGGGAGCCTGGTGGGCTGCAGTCCACAGGGTTACAAAGAGTCAGACTCCACTGACTGACTGACAACACATGCTCCTCTGTGCATTGATGTTGGAGTTTGCTTGTGCCTTCTTTGTTGGAGTTAGCCTACATTCCTTTGTGTCTTGGTGTTATCAAACTTATAAAAATGGGAGACATTAAATTTATCCCAAAGGAAAGTTCTTCAGGACGTACACAAAATAGGTTAAGACCAAAAGAGCTATGACCCCTGAATGACTCCCTTTTTGAGAATCTGGCAGTTTGAAGCACTTTACATAGGAGAGTAACACACTGGTCATAAAGAAAGTAACACACTGGTCATAAAGTAAGAGTCCCAGGGACTCCCGCATACTCCCATGGAATCGAGTAGTCTGATTCTAATTTCCCTAGAGGACCCCCAGGTAACTTTGACAGTGGGGAGCTTCAGCTCCAGTTTGGGGAACACCCCCTGTGAAGGAAAACTCCAACCTTTCGGACAAAGTTCCAAGGTCTTTAAGGGGCTGGGAAATCATGTTACTGTTACTTTCCAGCTGCCTAGGTTTGGGTTTATTCTGGCCACTTTGGTAATGGGCAGGCCTCTGGTACTAACTGCTAGAGCTGAAATGAGAAGTGTTTCTTCCAACGTCCCCCTGCCCACACTCTTGAATTTCTCTCTCCTTGAATCCTCTGTGAACAGGCTGTTGACTATGGAAGCAATTGAGGAAATCTGGCCAGGGTTACTCTCTCGTGTTTTCCGAGCCACATAGCGCACTGTGCCCCAGTAGGAGCTGCCACCCAGCAAGTGAGGGCTCTCATTTCCGCTTCCTCCCTGGAGTTGAGAACCAGGTCAACTAGTCTCCTGCGGGCATGAGTTAGGCACGTGAAACTATTAGGCCATCTGCCACTTGAAGTTTCCTGTGAGCTCATAAGGAGTAAGGGGAACAGGCCAGACTCTCAAGTGTCTGCCCCCAGCAGGACAACCTCTTGGCAAATAGGGTAAATGTTGGCTCAGGAAAACACCGAGTCCACTTAACGCCGGCTGCTCCTCTCGGGGCAGAAAGAGGCAGATTCCTCCGTCTCTCTTTCCTGGTGCCTTCACCTCTTTCCCCGTCGTTTCAGGCTGACTCACAGGAGCCAGGAGTTGCCTCTGAGCCTTCCGAACAGTTCTCCTCTCGTAAGCTAGATGAGGAAAAGTAAAGCTTTCCAACACAGGTAAATGGGTATGTCAAGTCCTTAGTTTCATGAGGTGGCCATCAAATTCTTTCCAAAAGAGAAACAAGCCTATCCTGTTTCACAACCATAGTCTTTATAGCACCACCAGAGTGGCTCCAAGAATCCTTTACACTCCAATACCCTACCTGGTTTATCTCGAGATCTGTGAACATGAAACAAAGGGGAGAATAAGTCATTCTAGGCAGAACACCCTTATATTTTTGAGATGAAAATGTTCTATTGGTCTTCTCAGCATCATTTATATGTGATGCCTTTTTTACATGTGAATTTTAGAGAGTGTAGCATAATTTAGAAGTTCGCTTGTCGAAGGTAATTAGAAACTTCTTTATCTGCAAATATCCAGCCATCTCGGCAAGAGAGTTTGACTTGTTCCACCTGGCAGAAACCCAATTTTAATCCAACCTCTTTTGAGACCTGACGGGCTTCACAATGCCTTACCTGACTTAGGACTGAAATCCTGAAATGAGGGTTCAGATCTCTCTTTGTATGGATCTTTGTCTTTGGATTACAATGCCATGGTTGGTTTGTAAAAGAATTCTATCTAATTGGTTAAAAAAGAATAAGTGTTTATAAATTTACAAACCCAACAATTCTAAATATGAGAGAAATTAAGGTAAATGAATTTCAGGTTCCTGTGAACTGGGAAATAGTATTAAATGAATATCTGGTATTAATATTTAAATTTGTTGATCAAAGTAATATACACGCCTTAGGTCACCAACATAAAACATAATATTAAGCAGAGTATTTTCATTGGGCCAAGATGGTGATTGCAGCCATGAAATTAAAAGATTTTTACTCCTTGGAAGGAAAGTTTTGACCACCCTAGACAGCATATTGAAAAGCAGAGACATTACTTTGTCAACAAAGGTCTGTCTGGTCAGTTCAGTTCACTTCACTCACTCAGTCGTGTCTGACTCTCTGGGACCCCATGGACTGCAGCATGCCAGGCCTCCCTGTCCATCAGAAACTCCCGGAGTCTACTCAAACTCATGCCCATCGAGTCAGTGATACCATCCAGCCATCTCATCCTCTGTCATCCCCTTCTCCTCCTGCCCCCACTCCCTCCTAGCATCAGGGTCTTTTCCAATGAGTCAACTCTATGCATGAGGTGGCCAAAGTATTGGAGCTTCAACTTCAGCATCAATCCTTCCAATGAATATTCAGGACTGATTTCCTTTAGGATCAACTGGTTAGATCAAGGTTATGGTTTTACCGTGGTCATGTATGGATGTGAGAGTTGGACTATAAAGAAAGCTGAGTGATGAAGAATTGATGCTTTTGAACTGTGGTGTTGGAGAAGACTCTTGAGGGTCCCTTGGACTGCAAGGAGATCCTACCAGGCCATCTTAAAGGAAATCAGTCCTGAATATTCATTGGAAGGACTGATGCTGAAGCTGAAACTCCAGTACTTTGGCCACCTGATGCGAAGAGCTGACTCATTTGAAAAGACCCTGAAAAAAAAAAAAAGAAAGGAAGAAAAGACTCTGATGCTGGGAAAGATTGAGGGCAGGAGGAGAAGGGGACAAAGGGAATGAGATGATTGGATGGCATCACCGACTCAATGGACATGTGTTTGGGTGAACTACGGGTGTTGGTGATGGACAGGGAGGCCTGGCGTGCTGCTGATCATGGGTTCGCAAAGAGTCAGACACGACTGAGCGACTGAACTGAACTGGACTGAGTTTTAATATAAGTAAATAAGATCCTATTATGTCTGTTATAAGGAAAGTAACTCAAAAAAAAACCTCTGAGAAAAGAGTGCAAGTGAGATATGAGTTTTCAGTGAAATTTTGGAAATAAGTGTTAACGATCTCTTCAAATATTCTACAACTTGGAAGTTAAAACTGTGATAAAATATGTCAAGCAAGCAAAGTTTTGTAGAAAATGACCCCAAGAAGTGTTTTGTACATGATCAAGCAGTACTGACTGATTCTAAAACAACTTTACCTGAGTAAATGAACCTTTAAACTGAGCAGAGGCAAATGTAAATTTAACTGTTCTCTCTTTCAAAAAACTCAAGCTTTCAAAATATGCATTTTCCTTTTGATAAGGTGTTTTAACTTTTTTTCCTTTCTAGCTGATCTGTATTTATACCTTTGAAATTTTGTATTGTCATTTTGGCTAAGTAAATAACTATTTTTCACAGTGACCTAGGAATCTACTGTGTTTTTAAAACACTTCATTTTTTTCTGAATTCTCTTTTAACAAATCTTCTGAAATCAAATTACCTCTAGCTGACTTTGGGATGCATGAAAGGGTTCCTAAAAGAACTGAGAGAAATCCCTTAATCTAGTTAGTTTCATGTGGTATGATAAACCAGGTGGGAGGAGTTTTCAGATGAGAAATAGGTCTTAAGTTATATTCTAAATGATGCAGATATTCTAGAGATTATATGGGGTTCCTAAAAACATGGTATGTCCTGGTAGAATATTAGTCATAGTTCTAGTTATTATCTGAATGTGTTGTATGTCACTGCAGTAACCAGGTTCTGTGTGAATTTCATTGAAGTCGGGTTTAAACTTGCCTTCTTGAGTCTTTTGTCATTAAGGATAGGTACAGTTCCACTCTGATACCTTTGTAAAAATGCTTCCTCTTCAAGAAGATTGACTTAAGAGAAAAAAAAAGCCTTTGAATAAATACAAGTTTCTGACTTTCAGACCATGATGATGAACTGAGTAAAAATAAATAAATATATAATTCTAATGGGAAACCTGATGGCTTCATAAAGCTGCTAACATAAAGAATTAGTTGCATAGGACTGAATAACTAGCAAATATGGTTATAATTTTTATGGTTTCTATCCAAAAAAAAAGAAAAGAAAATGACTGGCTTAAACTATGTTTTCCAGGTGTAAGAAAAACCAACTCAAACTAATAATGTCGGCTAGTAACTTGGTTAGCTATACATTCTGTGAGTAAAATTGAATCACTTACCTTTTTCTCCCTACCTGCCTGATCCTGACAGTAAAATACACTTGTCTCAAAGATTAAGCCATGCATAAACGTGCATGGCCAGTATAATGAAACTGCTGATAGCTCATTATATCAGTTATCCCCCTCCCAGGGTCACTTGATTACTAAAACTGGATACAGTTCCATTCAGCCACTCTGTCATGTCCGACTCCTTGCGACCCCATGGGCCGCAGCATGCCAGGCCTCCCTGTCCATCACCAACTCTCAGAGTTTACTCAAACTCATGTCCATTGAGTCAGTGATGCCATCCAACCAACTCATCCTCTGTCGTCCCCTTCTCCTCCTGCCTTCAATCTTTCCTAGCTTCAGGGTATTTTCAAATGAATCAGCTCGTTGCATCAGGTGGCCAAAATATTGGACTTTCGGCTTCACCATCAGTCCTTCCAATGAATACTCAGAATTGATCTCCTTTAGGATGGACTGGTTGAATCTCCTTGCATTCCAAGGGACTCTCGAGAGCCTTCTACAATGCCACAGTTCCCAAACACCAATTCTTCAGTGCTCGACTTTCTTTATAGTCCAACTCTCACATCCATACATGACTTCTGGAAAAAAACATAGCTTTGACTAGATGGACCTTTGTTTGGCAAAGTTATGAGTCTGCTGTCTAGGTTGGTCATAACTTTCCTTCCCAGGAGTAAGCATCTTTTAATTTCATGGCTGCAGTCACCATCTGCAGTGATTTTGGAGCCCCCCAAAACAAAGTCAACCACTGTTTCCTTATTTATTTGCCATGAAGTGATGGGACCATATGCCATGATCTTACCTTTCTAAATGTTGAGCTTTAAGCCAACTTTTTCACTTTCTCTTTGACTTTCATCAAGAGGCTCTATAGGTCTTCACTTTCCTTAAGAGGCTCTTTAGTTCTTCTTTGATTTCTGCCATAAGGGAGGTGTCATCTGCATAGCTGAGGTTATTGTTATTTTTCCCAGCAATCTTGATTGCAGCTTCTGCTTCCTCCAGCCCAGTGTTTCTCATGATGTACTCTGCATATAAGTTAAATGAGCAGGGTGACAATACACAGCTCTGACGTACTCCTTTTCCTATTTGAAACCAGTCTGTTGTTCCACGTCCAGTTCTAACCATTTCTTCCTGACCTGCATACAAATTTTTCAAGAAGCAGGTCAGGTGGTCTGGTATTTCCATCTCTTTCAGCCGCTGTTCACCACTCCAGCATCACAGAAACTGGATTACAAGTAGTAGTTAGAGTAAACATTGTTTACATTTGGTTTTTGTTTTCAAATTGTGCTTTGTATCTCTGTGCTGAACTACGTCATTGTCCATGTCACTAGCTTCATTTCTTAAATACAGTCTCACTTTAAGGACTGTTGCCTCTTGCCGTACCCAAAGGGTAATCAGGCCTCCAACAATACTTCCATGGCTAAACATCTTGAGAAAATCACATGTACAACATAAAATACTTGTAACATTGTGATTCTAATTATGGGATGAAGCAATAAGGGAAAACGTCTCTTGGATTTTAGTTAGCCAGAACCCACAGATAATTTTTAATTACTGATGGGGCCTGGTCCAAAACTGAACTCCTGGAGTGGCACATCAAAACTTTTTGCCTAAACTTGACGGAGCCTCCCAGTACCGTGCAACAAATGTTGATCATGAAGTGTCTCCCAAATACTGGTCACATTCATGACCAAGAGGGGGAAGCCTGAAAACTGGAACCAACAATCACAGCCCTCCAACATGAACTGATCAGATGAGAAGAAAGAGAATATCTGCTATCTAGGATCCATCAGTCTACAGCCACTTCCTCTGGTGAACCCTGAAGAAATGATGAGAATATAGGATCCCACACCCTCAGAGAGCTGAAGTATATACCAAGGAAGTCATTTTAATGAGCCCTGACTCTTGTGTCTTCCCATAAATGGAAAAGTGCTCGATTCCTTAACTTGAGTTATTGTCTCCTGGATTTCAAGTTCAGAATTTTGAAGTTGACAGTAGGTGTACAGTAGACACTTTCCAAAGAGGAAAACAAGAAGCAAAATCTCAACATATGAAACACTGAAACCAGGGTGAACACTCCCGGAACGATCCTTCTCACGAAGCAGCATGGGCACTGCCGTCTTTTTCCACAAGACAGTGAAATGGACTTTGACATCGGGGAACTGTAGTAAGGAACCACAGCTGACTCCGTGTTGGAACTGTTTCTTTGGCTTGCTTTTTGTTGCCATTGTGATTATAATCATACATTATGGACTGCCGCAAAAGACCCTACCCTCCTGCCTGACTGTTAAAGTGCCTTTTCTCAGCTCACAGGGAGATAATCTGACCCTGCCCAGCTGTGAAAAGAAGAAATTAACACACGCATTCCAAAGGCTGGCCCATCCTGAGATGTTCTGCAAGACTGAAGACCTTTTTTACTTTACTTTCACTGTCTCTAGCTCTCTATTCTTCCTTTTCACTTTAGTTTCTCATAACTTCTCTCCCTCTGTCCCTATAAAAAAACCTACCATCCAGACCCGGACAAGATGCTAACTCTGAGACATTACTCTGCCATCTTCTCAGCCGACTGTCCAAATAAAGTCGTATTCCTTGCCTCCCTGCCGGCTTCCTTTATCGGATTCACTGGTCTGTCTGTAGCACAACTAGAGAGTCCATGTGCCATAACTAAAGATCCCTGCTATGACGAAACAGATTTTGTGTGTTGAAACTAAGACCTAGTGCAGACAAATACATAAATTCATTAATAAATAAATATAAAAACACATTTTTGTCATAAAAGCTATATGCACAATTACTTTCTTTAAGATGGTGGGCTTGTGTTTGATTGTCTCAACTTTAGACTCTAACAGCATTGCAACCTTCAGCATGACTCACTGAGGGAAACTGAAATTTTGAGTGGCCAAGATCAAAAGCCTCCTTGTACTGTTTAGTTAGGAGTTGCGCAATCTAAGATGTAAAACCAGTGGTTTCAGAGAAAAACAAACAAGTAAAACAAAATTAATAACCTGTTGCTAGAGAGTTCTCAGTCACAAAAACCTGAATAAATTTGAGGAGACAACAGCAAGATGCACCAAGCAGGGCTCAGCGCTATTTGGAGGGAGTTACAGCAGTAATGTTTTTGTAAGATGGTTCTGCTGTTATTTATTACTCTAGTGCCTACATTTTGACCAATATTAATGAGAGTTGGGATTAAAAGGCATATGAGTCCTTTCAGTACAAAGCAATAGGATTTTTTTTAAATCGGTTACACTAAGGATGAAAATTATTTCCTTTCTATTGTATCTTTTAATTGGTGGAGAATGCTTTACAATGTTTTCTTGGCTTCTGCCATACAACAACGCATTAATCACTTCCTTTTTGAGCCCCCTCCCCTCACCCCATCTCACCCCTCCAGGTCGTCACAAAGTGCCTCTCTGGGCTCTTTGTGTTTCACTGACTTCTCACCAGGTACATATTATTGGCAGGGGAGGAACAGAGATGCAGATATAGAGAACAGACTTGTGAATACAGTGGGGGAAGAAGAGTGCTAAGATGAATGGGAGCCAACTTGATTATTACAACTGTTGCAATAATCTCTTAGAAGAACTAGTGTCTAATCTCCCCTTGACTGGCAGTTAGAAAGATCTTCCTAAGATGGGATGGTCCTAGGATACACTTCCTGGGGACACATGTTGGCAAGAGTCCAAAAGGAAAACCTGGGAATACTTTAGGTACAAAAGTAGGAGTGGAAGGGTGATGGTGGGATGATAAGGGGTGTTAGCTGTGATGGCATGAGTACTGAAATAATCTGAATCAGGGACTTCTCTGGTGGTCCAGTGGTAGGATATTGCCCTTCCCCTGCACAGAGCACAGGGCCCATGAGTGTTTCATCCCCCTTGGAGAACTAAGAGCCTGCCTGCTGCATAGTGCAGCCAAGACAAAGAAACAGTCAAAAATAGAAAATTCGTATCTGGATCAAAGACCAAAGACAGGAAACTGTTTTGGGATATTCGGAGACATGGAAACCTTCTATCACGCAGACTTTCCAGCTGAAAATACGACAGGATGATATACAGAGGAATGTATGAACAAAAGAGAAAGCATGATATTTCAGCTGAAAGAAAAGAGAATAAAAGAGGGCGGGGAATAAACATAGATACTATTGTCAGTCCACATAAACATGAAGGGCACTGATCGTCTGAAGATGTGAGCTGAAGAAACCCTTGAGATGAGACGCTCTCCTCAAAGGTCTGACTTCAGTGCAAATGAAGGATTCAGAGCTCTGATCTGTCCCGAGAGCAGGCAGCACTGGGTCAGTTCTCTTAGGTGACGCAGGAACCCTGAGTCTCACTTCTTAATTTCTATACTAGAACAAAATAAATCTTTCAGTGTATTTGTTTGATAAATAACCATGAATGAAGATGAACGTAAGTAAAATTCGATTTAAAAAGTTAAAAAAAAAATGACTCTTTTGCTGTTTCAGTGACTTAGTTCCTAACTAACCTTGAGTAAGGAAATTTATTTTTTCCATTCAAAATTCTAAAAATTGCAAGAACTGCTGTCTAGCTCTTTTACTCGCTGGGAGAAACAACTGAGCTAGTGAGTAAATCTTATATTACAGATTAAATGGATAAAAGGGTGTCTGGAAAGAAATTACTGAAAATAAACTACTGATGTGCCTTCTCCAAATGAGTTTAAGTGGCATTTTACCAGACGGTCCTCTTAGAACTCAGGAGGAAAAAGGCCACACTGGGGCAGGAGAAGGTGAAAATTTCTTGGTGCCAACCTGCTCCTCACATCAGAATAACAGGAGTCTTTCCAAGGGTCTCTTAGGAAATAGTGTTCCCTTGGCTAAACCACACAGTCAATCTTTACTTTTAGAAAAGAAATGTTAAGCAGGAGTGAGGGATATGTACCTTGGACAGTTCATCTCATTTTGGATCTCATGATAAACAGGAAAATAAATAATTGTCCCCTTGCAATATTGGATGTACTGCAATTTCTCACTTAAAATGTCAAATGCGCACATCTACATATGCTTCTCTTAAAACAAATATCATTATTAAAATGACAGAATGACAGAAACGTTTATCTCTGCCAACCAGGATACTGAAGGTGCCTTGTGTTGTAACTGTGGTCATATGAGGAACAGCCATTGGTTCATGATGTGTCACGCCAACAGACTCAGACCATAAAAGTGGCAGCAATTTTGCATCCTCTCCAACCACTGGGACACCCTCAGCTTCTAGAGAATAAGGGTCTTGAGAGTCAGCAAGATGAAGGTTCTGCTGGTCAGTCTTGTCCTTGGTCTGCTTGTGGCCAGTGAATGTGAAGCTCAGACAGACAACTCACAGGTACTGGGGCATTTGAATGGTGGTCCAAGCTTGGGAGGAGGTCTTGACCTGTATCCGTGTGAGTGTCCCTATCGAGGTTTGGTCATGTGGATAACTAAGTCTAGCCATCTCCCTGGAATTCAAAATTGCTCCATTCACTGGCTCTATACATGCTGTTTGTGATGTCTGTATCACCTCTGACATCTATTCATTGGCTCTCTACGAGTAGTAGAGAGTAGTATGGTCACTCAAGAGTAGTATGTTCACTACTCTTGTAAAAACGAAGGAACATCACATAGCTACTGGATTAGGGCTCTTGCATTTGACAAGACAGCTCAAGCTATCTCAGTAATACCTCAATTGTTTCCTTTATCTGACATGAGTTTTCCCATGATTTTACCCCTAGGGCTGCGTTCATAATGCTAGGTAACTTCTGCCCAAGTGAAAGGGCAGGGAAACTCCTGAGGGATGATGTCGGGCAGAATTGACAGAGATGGACTAAGATTTCTGAAGGGAATTTTACTTGTAGTTCACAGGAAGATGGATATCTCATTACAATGCCGCTGATAACGTAGAGAAGATAACCGAGGGTGGGCCATTCCACACTTTCATGCGTTACATTGAGTTTGATGAAGAAAATGGCACAATACTGTTCCACTTTTATGTCAAGTAAGTAAAAATCACCCAAAAGGAAAACACCTGTAAACCCTGGTCTAAGGGAGGGTGTCTCCTCCCCGTCTGCAAGGAGCTCTCTGGGTGATGTTGAGAGGAAGACGCCCTGAGCTGTGGGACTGGGCAGGGTCTCTGAGCTGTGGGGAGGGCAGTTCTCCCGTGAGCCTCCAGGGAATGTCCTGAAAATTCTGCTTAGAGGATGAACCCAGGAGCTCCACTGGCATCAACTCATTAAAGGAAAGAGGAACATGGCAGAGGGAAGAGGCTCATGTCCTTGAGTCCTCACCAGGGCTTGAACCCTTCGTGCGGATTTGTAAGAGATGATTCCCACACAGCCCAGAAGTGAGAGCCCTGGGAGAGCACACAGTGAGCTCTGCCCTCGGGGCTTCCTCACGTGATGTTTCATCACCACTGAGTTTCCCAAAGCCGTCAGAGCCCCTAGTGACATTCCCAGGTGCCTTCCTAGGCTCCTGCCAATGCACGAGACATGATTTCAATCACTGAGTCAGGTAGATCCCCTGGAGGAGGAAAAGGCCACCCACTCCTGTATACTTGCCTGGAGAATCCCACTGACAAAGATGCCTGGTGGGCTACAGCCCAAGGGGTCCCAAAGAATCGGACAGGAGTGAGCAACGGAGGACACACACACAGGTCCAAGTATCATTCATGGAATGTCCACTCTACCACAACGGTTTCCTAGGAACATGCAAGTATTGCAGAAATCAACACATTTGTTTAGCAGTTATCCCCCACCTCAGCCCACCCGAGAAAAACCAAACCAGAACATGTAAACTCAGGTATGCCTTGTCAGGAAGAAAAATATGAAGGATTAAAACAACTAAATGTTTTATGCTTGGAGATATTGCTTTATAAATACATATAACTGATTTTATATCATATATAACCATATGTTTCATAGCTTCAGTTCAGTCACTCAGTCTTGTCCTACTCTTTGCCACCCCATGGACTGCAGCATGCCAGACTTCCCTGTCCATCACCATCTTCTGGAGTTTGCTCAAACTCATGTCCATTGAGTTAGTTATACCATCCAACCATCTCATCCTCTGTCATCCCCTTCTCCTCCTGCCTTCAACCTATCCCTGTATGAGGGTCTTTTTTAGTGAGTCAGTTCTTCGCATCAGGTGGCCAAAGTATTGGAGTTTCAGCTTCATCATTTGATACTATACTTACAATTAAGCTAAAACCACTCATACAGGAATAGGGAGAAGGCAATGATGACCCACTCCAGTACTCTTGCCTGGAAAATAACACGGACGGAGGAGCCAAGTAGGCTGCAGTCCATGGGGTCGCTAAGAGTCGGACACAACTGAGCGACTTCACTTTCACTTTTCACTTTCATGCATTGGAGAAGGAAATGGCAACCCACTCTAGTGTTCTTGCCTAGAGAATC
>JADEYB020000024.1:2935759-2964678 GCA_015832495.2 Alces alces
GTTCATATTTATGAACAAGTGAGACAGAAGGAATCAAAGATGGGGTGGCAGCTGACACTTGAGAACCAAATGAGGCAGCAGTAACTGAACCACAGTTCACTGGACCTAAAGATGGTCTTCCAGCCTCTTATGCTTCAAATGGCAGTGGACACCAGCATTTCCAAGGACTGTCCATTCCCTTGGTAATGGGCAGAACATGCTGCTCACCCCTACAGTACTCAGGGTGTTTCGAATCCAAAAGATCTAGCAAACACTCAAGATACAGAGATAGTTATAGGGCTTCCCTGGTGGTCCAAGGGTTAAGAATCCACAAGCCAGGGCAGGGGATGGGGCTTTGATTCCTGGTCCAGGAAGATTCAACGTGCCAGGATGCAGCTGAGCCCATGAGACAGAACTACTGACCTTTTGCTCCAGAGCCTCTGCCCTATAACAAGAGAAGCCACTGCAGTGAGAAGCCCTCACATGGCAACTGGAGAGTAGCCACTGCTTGCCACAACTAGAGAAAGTTTGCCTGTAGCAGAGAAGACCCAACAGAGCAAAAATAAATGATAACTCTTTAAGAAAAAATGATGTAGGACGTATTCCAAGGGTGGGGCCAAAACTCAGACATTTGGTCCAAGTCCTAGGAAAACAATACCAGCCCTAAGCAATACATAACAGAATAAATGTTTTAGTTCCTGCATAGATACGGCCTCCAAATGGGCTACAGCTGGCCATTCACAAAGGCAACAAGGATGAATATTTCAATGGCTTCGTTGAGAGTCATGGAGGTCAAGGTCAATGTTTAGGTTCTCCCCCTTGTATAGCAGAGTGTATGCAGTTGTAGTTCTTACTCTGGTCCTCACAGAATGTCTGGAAATGCTTGATTGGATGGGTGGATCCCCACAGATGCAACTGCACACAGAATAACAGGCTGAATATCTTAAGAAACACATAAAGGTAGAGCTAGCATAACCAAGTCAAAAATGTGAAACATCATATACACATGTATTAGTATACATCCTTATGTACACACACACATATATATATTACACATACACATGTATTAATACAAATATATGTGTTCCTGTGTATATTTATAACATCAATATTAACAAGAAAAAGCAGTTTTTTTCTTCTGTCCTGTTATTATTTTTTTAAATTTATTTCTTACAAGTGGAGGCTAATTACTTTGCAATATTGCAGTGCATTAGCCATACATTGAAATGAATCACCCATGGGGTACACGTGTCCCCCTGTCCCCAAACCCCTTCCACCTTCCTCCACCTTCCATCCCTCTGGGTTGTCCCAGTGCACGGGCTTTGAGGGGTCTTTCTCATGCATTGAACGTGGCCTGGTCATCGACTTCACACGTGGTAATATACATGTTCCAATGCTATGCTCTCAAGTCATCCCACCCTACTTTTGCCCACAGATTCCCAAAGTCTGTTCTTTACCTCTGTGTCTCTTTTGCTGTCTCTCCTACAGGGTCATTGTTGTCATCTTTGTAAATTCCATATATATGCATTAATATACTGTACTGGTGTTTGCTGACTTACTTCACTCTATATAATAGGCTCCAGTTTCATCCACCTCACTAGAACGGATTCAAATTTTAATAGCTGAGTGATATTTCATTGTATGTACCACAGCTTCTTATGCATTCGTCTGCTGATGGATATCTAGGTTGTTTCCACGTCCTAGCTATTGGAAACAGTGCTGTGATGAACATTGGGGTACAGGTGTCTCTTTCAATTCTGGTTTCCTTGGTGTGTGTGCCCAGCAACGGGATTGTTGGTCAAGAGGCTGTTCTATTTCCAGTTTTATAAAGGAATTTCCACACTGTTCTCCATAGTGGCTGTAATAGTTTGCATTCCCACCAACAATATAAGAGGGTTCCCTTTTCTCCACACCCTCTCCAGCATTTATTTTTAGTAGACTTTTGGATAGCAGCCATTCTGTCCAGCTTGAGATGGTACCTCATTGTGGTTTTGATTTGCATTTCTCTGATAATGAGTGATGTTGAGCACCTTTTCATGTGTTTGTTAGCCATCTGTCTGTCCTCTTGGGAGAAATGTCTGTTTAGTTCTTTGGCCCATTTTTTGATTGGGTCATTTATTTTTCTGGACTTGAGCTTCATGAGCTGCTTGTGTACTTTTGAGATTAATTTTTTGTCCATTGCTTTGTTTGCTATTATTTTCTCCCAATCTGAAGGCTGTCTTTTCACCTTTCTTATAGTTTCCTTCATTGTGCAAAAGCTTTTAAGTTCAATTAGGTCCCATATTTTTATTTTTGTTTTTATTTCCATTACTCTGGGAGGCGGCTCATAGAGGATTTTGCTTGGATTTATGTTATCGTGTGTTCTACCTATGTATTCCTCTAGGAGTTTTATAGTTTCTGTCTTACGTTGAGATTTTTATTCCATTTTGAGTTTATCTTTCTGCATGGTGTTAGAAACTGTTTTAGTTTCATTCCCCTACAGGTGGTAGACCAGTTTTCCCAGCACCACTTATTAAAGAGGTTGTCTTTTCTCTATTGTATATTTTTGCTTCCTTTTTCAAAGATAAGGTGTCCATAGGTGCGGGGATTAATCTCTGAGCTTTCTATTTTGTTCCATTGATCTATATTTCTGTCTTTGTGCCAGTACCACACTGTCTTGATGACTGTAGCTTTGTAGTATAGTCTGAAGTCAGGCAGGTTGATACCTTCACTTCCATTCTTCTTTCTTGAAATTACTTTGGCTATTCGAGGTTTTGTGTGTGTGTGTTTCCATACAAATTGTGAAATCATTTGTTCTAGTTTTCTAAAAATACCATTGGTAGCTTGATAGGAATTGCATTGAATCTCTAGATTGCTTTGGGTAGTAAAATCATTTTCACCCTATTGTTTCTTCTGATCCGTGAACATGGTATATTTCTCCATCTATTTGTGTCCTCTTTGATTTCTTTCATCAGTGTTTTACAGTTTTCTATATATAGGTCTTTTGCTTCTTTAGGTAGATTTATTCCTGATTATTTTACTTTTTTCGTTGCAATGGTGAAGGGAATTGTTTCCTTAAATTCTCTTTCTGTTTTCTCATTGTTAGTGTATAGGAATGCAGGGATTTTTGCATGCTAATTTTATATCCTGCAACTTTACTATACCCATTGATTAGCTCTAGTAATTTTCTGGTGGAGTCTTTAGTGTTTTCTAGGGAGAGGATCATGTCATCTGCAAATGGTGAGAGTATTATTTCTTCCTCTCCAATCTGGATTCCTTTTATTTCTGTTTCTTCTCTGATCGCTGTGGCTAAAACTTCCAAAAGTATGTCAAATAGTAGTGGTGAGACAACACCCTTGTCTTGTTACTGACTTTAGAGGAAATGATTTCAATTTTTCACTATTGAGGATAAGGTTTGTTGTGGGCTTATCATATATGATTTCTAATATCCTGAGATATGTTCTTTCTGTGCCTGCTTTCTGAAGAGTTTTTATTGTAAGTGGGTGTTGAGTCTTGTCGAAGGCTTTCTGTGAATCTGTGGAGATAATCATATGGTTTTTAACTTTCAATTTACTAATGTGGTGTGTCACATTGATTGATTTGCAAGTATTGAAGAATCCTTGCTTCCCTTGGATAAAGCCCACTTGGTCACGATGTATGATCCTTATAATGTGTTGTTGAATTCTGTTTGCTAGAATACTGTTAAGGGTTTTTGCATCTAGGTTCATCGTTGATATTGGCTTGTAGCTTTCTTTTTCTATGGCATCTTTGTCTGGTTGCTATTTGGGTGATGGTCGCCTCATCAAATGAGTTTGGCAGTTTCCATTCCTCTGCAGTTTTCTAGAAAAGTTTGAGTAGGATAGGTGTTAGCTCTTCTCTAAATTTTTGGTAGAAATCAACTGTGAAGCCATCTGGTCCTGGGCATTTTTTTTTGCTGCAAGATTTTTTATTACAGTTTTGATGTCTGTGCTTGTGATGGGTTTGTTAAGATTTTCTATTTGTTTCTGGTTCATTTTTGGAAGGTAATACTTTTCTAAGAATTCATCCATTTCTTCCAAGTTGTCCACTTTATTGCCATATAGTTGCTGATGGTAGTCTCTTACGATCCTGTGTACTTCAGTGCTGTATGTTGTGATATCTCCACTTTCATGTCTAATTTTGTTGATTTGATTCTGTTCCATTTTTTTCTTGATGAGTCTGGCTAATGGTTTGTCTATTTCATTTATCTTATCAAAGAACCACCTTTTAGTTTTGCTGATTTTTGCTACAATCTCCTTTGTTTCTTTCTTATTTGTTTCTACTCTTATTTTTCATGATTTCTTCTCTTCTACTAACTTTGGGGCTCTTAATTTCTTCTTTTTCTAGTTGTTTTAGGTGTAAAGTTAGGTTATTTTCTTGATTTTTCTCTGTTTACTTGAGGTAAGCTTGTATAGCTATGAACGTTCCTCTTAGCACTGCTTTTACTAAATCCCATAGTTTTGGGGTTGCCGTGTTTTCATTTTCATTTGTTTCTGTGCATATTTTGATTTCCTTTTTTACTTCTGTGATTTGTTGGTTAATCAGAAGCATGTTGTTTAGCTTCCATATGTTTTTTATTTTTAAGAATCCCCCCGCCCCCCCCTGCCCCCCGTGGTTGACATCTAATCTTACCTCTTTGTGCTCCGAAATGATACTTGAAATGACTTCAGTTTCATATTTTTTGTTTTTTGTTTTTTTTTTTAAATTTACCAAGACTAGATTTGTGGCCAAGGGTGTGATCTATCCTGGAAAATGTTCCATGTGCTCTTGAGAAAAAGGTGAAATTCATTGTTCTGGAGTGAAATGTACTATAGATATCAATTAGGTCTAACTGGTCCATTGTATCATTTAAAGTTTGTGCTTCCTTAATAATTTTCTGTTTGGTTGATCTATCCGCAGGTGCGAGTGGAGTGTTAAAGTCTTCCACTATTATTGTGTTAGTTAATTTCCCCTTCCATACTTGCTAGCATTTGCCTTATGTATTGAGTTGCTCCTATATTGGAATCATATATATTTATAGTTGTTATATCTTCTTCTTGGATTGATCCTTTGATCATTATGTAGTATCCTTCTTTGTCTCCTTTCACGGTCTTTATTTCAAAGTCTATTTTATCTGCTATGAGTATTGCTACTCCTGCTTTCTTTGGGTCTCCATTTGCTTGTAATATATTTTTCAGTCCTTCACTTTCACTCTCCAAGTGTCCTTTGGTTTGAAGTGGGCCACTTGAAGACAGCATATATAGAGATCTTCGTTTTTGTATCCATTCACCCAGGCTTTGTCTTTTGATTGGAGCATTCAACCCCTTTACATTTAAGGTAATTATTGATAAGTATGATCCCATTGCCATTTACTTTATTGTTTTGGGTTCAATTCTATCAATCTATTCTGTGTTTTCTTTCTAGAAAAGTTCCTTTAGCACTTGTTGAAGAGCTGGTTTGTTGGTGCTGAATTCTCTCAGACTTCACATGTCTGTAAAGCTTTTGATTTCTCCTTCATATCTGAATGAGATCCTTGCTGGGTGTAGTATTCTGGATTATAGGTTTTTCTCTTTCATCACGTTAAGTATGTCCTGCCATTTCCTTCTGGCCTGAACATTTTCCATTGAAAGATCTGCTGTTATTCTTATGGGGATCTCCTTGGGAGTTATTTGTTACTTTTCCCTTGCAGCTATTAATATTTGCTCTTTGTGTTTGATCTTTGTTAGTTTGATTATTATGTGTCTTGGGATGTTTCACCTTTGGTTTGTCCTGTTTGGAACTCTCAGGGATTCTTGGCCTTGCGTGGCTCTTTCCTTCCCCATGTCAGGGATGTTTTTCCAAGAAATTAAAAGAAATGTCACTAGACTGAGAAAAAGCCATCCGTAAATACATGATCATAAGTGTTCATATTAAAGTATTTTCCACCGTAATTTGCTCCTTAATCCCCTAGAGAGAATTAGGTCCTTCCGACAGATTTCATTAAACTTTGTACACATACATGTGCTTTTTCATTAACGCACAAGTATACTAACATACTGGAGAGCAGTATTTGCTTTACACATACATGAGAATTAAAACATAAAGAGAAACATATTTCTGCTTATGTTTATTTCAAGTACTAGTATGTTTAAAGAGTGTGTTGATTCACACAGTTCTAATTTGCAAATGCAATTTCTTACATTTTTCACGATGGACGTGTCACAGTTACTAGACTCTTGAAATTATTTCTAAGTGTTTCACACTGAGAAGAGCAAGCCAGTAATTTTTTGTGTTCGTGGGTATGAATTCTTTCATAATTTCTCTAAATGGAAAGCCTTATTGAAGTGACTGAACAGTTACGGAGTTTGCTGGTGGTGCAGTCGTTAGGACTGCACCTTCCTATACACACGGGGGTGTGGGTTCAAGCCCTGTTCAGGGAACTAAGATGCCACAAGCCTCCAGGCCAAAAAACCAAAATATAAAACAGAAGCAATATTGGAACCAATTTTATGAAAAGTTTGAAAATGGTTCAGATCAAAAATTAAAAAAAAAAAATGTAAACAAAAAGTGAATACACTTCCAAAACATCGACAGATACAACCAACCAAGGGGACCTTTCAAAATGCATTTCCAGCCTGGATGATCCTCAGTGGTCTGGGTTGCAGGCTTAAAAACGCATTGCCATGTTTTGTTCTCAAGTCCTACTGTGTTATCCTCAGAGATATACACTTAACTCACTCTTCCAACTACCCTCATGGCATCACATAAAACTTCTCTATGGAAATATTTCCTCTTTCCAAAACAGGACTAAATATACAGTCTTAGTTCCCATTTTAATTTTTTTTACATGGCATTTACACTGTATTTACCAACATTTATGTAGTATTTGGCTTTCCCTCATAGCTCAGTCAGTAAAGAATCTGCCTGCAATCCAGGACACATGGGTTCAATTCCTGGGATGGAAGGATCCCCTGGAGAAGGAAATGGCAACCCATTCCAGTAATCTTGCCTGGAGAATCCCCATGGACAGTGGACCCTGGCAGGCTACACCCCACGGATGGCAAGAAGCAGACACTACTTAGTGACTAAAAACCACCACCACCATGTAGTATTTGGGGGATTCCATGTGGCGCTAGTGGTAAAGAACTCACGTGCAAATGCAGCAGACTTGAGAGACACAGGTCAGATTCCTGGCTCGGGATGATCCCCTGGAGGAGGGCATGGAGACACGCTTTGGTATTCTCGCCTGGAGATACTCACAGAGGTGTCCGGCGGGCTACAGTCCACGGGGTTGCAAAGAGTCAGAGATGACTGAAGTGACTTAGCATGCATATAACATTTACCTCTTTTATTTCTTTTCTGAATAATGGTAATGACTTTACAGTATTTTGTTGCTTTCCATCAAACCTCAGCATGAATCAGCCATAGGTATACATATAACACCCTCCCTTTAAAACTCCCTCCCATCTCCCTCCCCATCCCACCCCTCTAGGTTGAAACAGAGTCCCTGCTTGAGTTTCCTTAATTGGAGGATAATAGTTTCACAACGCTATGTTAGTTTCCATTGTACAGCAGCATGAGTCAGCCCTAGGTGTACACGTACCCCCTCACTCTTGAGGCTCCCTACCCTACCCTACCACCATCCCACCCCTCTAGGTCATCACAAGGACCGAGCTGAGCTCCCAGTGCTATGCAGCAGGTTCCCACCAGCTGTCTATTTTACACTCGCTGGGGTATAGATGTCAGTGCTGCTCTCTCAGTTCCTCCCACCCTGCTTCCCCTGCTGTGTCCATGTGTCCATTCTCTATGTCTGCATCTCCATTCCTGCCCTGCAAACCGGTTCATCTGTACAATTTCCTACGTTGCTTTAATTTCATCCTATAACTTAGAAAGCGGCATTGATTTGGAAATTGTGCATTAACTTCTGTATATTCTATTTCCTTTCCCAGAAAGACTGCTCCCTGGATGATGAACTCAGTCTGTCTGCTTCCTGTTGAGTTCTGGGAATTAGGCTCTCATTGGATTTAGTAATCTGACCTTACTGAATTCAGGACAAAGCATGGACAAGACGAATCTTACACAGCACACATTCTTTATGATGCATGTGTAGGTAAAAGCTGACGGAACGTGATACGAAATTTATTATCTAGTCCGTTACTGTCAGGTAAAGGAGAACTCACGACTTTCTGCAGAGCAATGAAACTTTTCCAGATTTGGCGCAGACACCTTCAGAAGAAAAGGTCTGGAGTTTACTGCCATGGATGCTGGCTTTACGTTCCAACTTGGTTATTAGCTATCAGTCACCAGTTATTAGAGTAGGGTAGACAGATAGAAAACTTCATTCCTATTGCACTGATAATAAACAATTTGATCTAGGGCTGTGTCCATGGACCAAGTGATAGGCCCACAAAGGAATTGATTGTCCATCATTTAAAAACAAACAGGAATGATGCAAAGAAAACAAACAGCAGGAACAATAATACAGTGAGCATACACAGTGGACCTTTCTCTGTGGGACCTGTCCTCTCTGATAGTAGTAGTGTTAGTCGCTCAGTTGTGTCTGACTCTTTGCAATCCCATGGACTGTAGCCCACAAGGCTCCTCTGTCCATGGGATTCTCCAGGCAAGAATACTGGAGTGGCTTTTCCATTCCTGACCCAGGGGTTGAACCCAGGTGTCCTGCATTGCAGGCATATTCTTTACCATTTGAGCTACGGGGAAGACCTGTCCTCTCTAATAGTTGTGGGGAGTTCTGTCTTGTCCACATCTACCTGCAAACATCCAAGTTTCCACAAGGATTAAGAAAGTCCTGGAGGAAGTCACTTCATTTCCTTTTCACATCTCTCTTCCTCTCCACCTGGAGATAGTTTCGAGAAGTTCTCAGTAAGAAGCATCATCTCAAAAAAAAAAAAAAAAAAAAAGAAAGCCTCAAAAACTGAGGATTCTAACAGGAAAACTTTGGATAAAGTATAGATGTCACTTCCTCTGCTCCTACTGAATGTTTATCTCACCTTTGCCTGGGCTGTGTGCACCTCAAACGCTTTCCCAGACATTCCATGGAAAAATGGGAATCCTTTGCTAAGGCGAATGGGGCTCCCTTGGAATCTATGCTGAAATGTACAACCGGGTGACTATTTAGAGGGGTCCTACTATGTGTAACCTTGCTTCCAGGTGGGGACTCCCTGCAAACAACATGCATGTCTACCTTCTGTCTTTGTACATTCCTGTTTGTCTAACTGAAACTTAGCAGCTGTCTGTCCCTGTAGTCATAGGTCTTGGGACAAACAGTCACAGAGTCAGGGTGCTAGGAGACTTCTAGAGTCACCTGCTCCTGTGATCCCAAACATTCTGGAACCTTCCTCCTTGTCTGTCCACTGGGCCGTGTGAACAGGATCCCTTCTACCGAAGCAATATGCCCAAGAATGTGACTAATGACGCTTGGACATGACTCTGGATTTTCGACTTTACAGGTCTTTTGGTCCTTCTTATCACCAGGAAATGCCCCTGTTATACACATGATAGCCAAAATGTGCCCATCAAGAAACAAAATCCCCACGAAACACCCGGACTTATTCATTCACCAGCTCAAGCAGTGGGGACCATGTGTGAAGCTCCAAAGTGTGAAGACCATGATATTGTGGAAGTAACTCATCAGTGCATGAAGACTGCTTATAAAATCAAGAAGAGATGATGAAGTGGGAAGCAGAATGAGTTAGAGAGCGTGGGGCTGAGACACTGGATGGAGAGCAACATCCTATAGAAATCAACAGATTCCTACAAGGACTCAGGCTCCATTCTGGTCCGAGCAGCAGGTTAACTCAGGTGATTCAGGATTTCTCAGCCTCTCCATGATGGACACGACTGGATAACTCTCTGTAAGGTGCTGTTCTGCACACTGTAGGCTGTTAGGCAGCCTGATTCATTGCCGATGCCCACATGGAACGTGTAACCACTCCATCTCTGAGACCTTGTAGGCCATAAGGAGAGAATCCATGTACTGCAACTAAAGACTCTTGCATGATGGAAGAGAGGTCCTGTGTGCCACAAGTAAGAGATGGCAAAGCAAAGCAAATGAATGAATGAATGAATAAATAAATAAAAGTTAAAAAGAACCTCTCTTGGGAATACAAGCTATATACGCCATCATTTTCTTAAAAAAAATAAAATAGTGGGCTTGTGACTTATTATCCAAACTTAGATCCAAAATACACTGAAACTTTGCTCAGGAATCCTTGAGGGAACTGGGTGTTTTCGGTGGCCAAGGTCAAAAGATTCACTCCATTGCTTAAGACCTGAGTCATGCAATCAAAAATATAAAAATAATGATCACGGAGAAAATAGAAAAGTAAGACATATTTAATGATCTGGGAGAAAGAGCCTCCATAGTAACAGAAACCTGGATAAATCTGAGGAGACAGCAGGAAGACATTCCAGCACAGCTTAGCATTATTTTGGAGCAGTTACAAGAGTAAAGTGTGTTCAGGAGTGTTTCATTTTTATTTATTATTCTATTATCCACATTTTGATCAACACTGATGAAAGAGAGCTGGGATTAAAAGTCCCATGACTTCCTTCAGTTACAAAATAATAGAACTGTCACAGCCTGTTACTCTTGGAGTAGCTCTGTTTAATGTCCCCTTGATTAGCAGTTAGATAGGTCTTCCTAAGACGGGATAGTCCTAGGACACATTCCCAGGGGCCACATGTTGGTAAGAATTCAAAAGGTAAATCTGGAGATGTTGGAAGTGCCTAAGGAGAGACAGAAGGGTGATGGCGGGTGGATAAGAGTTGTTAGCTGCATCACATCCCTACTTGAAAATGTCTGTATCAGGCTGACCCTGTCATTCCAATGGTTAAGACTCTGTACTTCCACTGCAGGGAGCATGGTTTGGGGAACTAAGAAACTGCAGCAGCTCGTGGTGGGACAAAACAACTAACCAAATGGTTATCTGAGTTAGAGACTTCAGAGAGAAAAAAGTTCAGGATGTTTTAAGATATGAAAACCTATTGCATAGATTTTACAGCAGAAGTTAAGAAAGGACAGCATACAAAGAAGGAGTGTGTGAGCGAAAAAGAAAATATGATATTGCAACAAAAACGAAAAGAAAAAAGTAGGTAACATTGTTGGTCCTTCTAAGCATGAAGGGAAGGGGCCAACTGAAGATGTGAGCTGAAGGCACCCTTGAGCCAAGCTCTCCTCAAAGGTCTGACTTCAATATAAAACCAGGATGCGAAGTTCTGATCCATCCCGGGAGCAGCCAGTACTGGTCAGGACTCCAGCTGTTCTTGCTCAACAGACTCAAGAATCCTGAATCTCAGTTTCCTCATTTCTATACTTCGATCAAGCTAAATCTGGAGGGTATCTATTTGATAAGTTATCAAGATTGAAGATGAACTTAAGTAAAATTAGATTAAAAAACACAAAGAACAGATTCTTTGCCATTCTGATCATGGATATAAGTATGTGAATAAAGTTAGAAAAATTGTTTTTTCCTTCAAAATTCTAAAAAGAAAACAGAACAAGAACTATTGTGCTGCTTTCTCGCTTGCCTGAGAAACCAAGTCAGTGAGTAGATAATATGCTACAGATTTGATGGGCAAACAAGTGTCTGGAAAATGAGTGACAGAATTGGACTGTGGGCATGCCTTCTTCAGACGAGGTTAAGGGGCATTTGAACAGATCTGCCTCTTAAGTTACAAGGAGGACAGATCACACTGAGGGTCAGGAGGAGATGGTGAACACTGTGTTCTGATGTGAGCATCACCTCAGTGAAATAAGAGATTCTCCAAAGGTCTCTTAGGAAATCATTCTACCCTGGCTAATCCACACAATCTTTACTTATAGAAAACAAAAAACAAACAAACAAAAACCTGTAAACTATCTCCTAAATATTAAGGAAACAATACAGGAGTGGGGGATATGTAACTTGGACAGCATCTCCCAGTTTCGTCTCAGGATATAAAGGAAAATAAGTACTCCTGACCTTGAAATGTCACATGTGTTTTGTGATTTCTCATTCAGTCTAAAGGGCAGATGTCCAGATTGCCTCAAGCTTCCTCTAAAACCATCCTCATGATAAAAATGAGAAAATGACATGAAAAATGATTCCTGCCAAGCAGGATACTGAAGATGACGTCTGTGTCACCTTGGTCTTAGGAGGAACAGCCATTGGTTCACGATGCATCACACCAACATAATGATCATGTAAAAGGTGGCAAGTCACAACCTCTCAGAAGTACCAGGGATGGTCTGATCTGGGAGGAGGTCTTGGGTGTGTGTGTGTGTGTGTGTGTGTGTGTGTGTGTGTGTGTGTGTGATCCTTTCGTGGTTTTGTTATGTGGATGCATGAGCTGAGCCATCTCCCTCCAACTCAACATTGCTCCATTTACTGGCTCTACACCTGTTCTGTTTAGCCTCTGTATCATCTTTACTGTGTATTAGTTGCCTCTTATGCATTTTTTCCACTCTCGTAACATAGAAAGAGGATCCGTCAAACAGCTGTTGGAGTTCTTGCATTTGACACCTGAGCTCAAGCTATCTCGAAAAATCTCAATTCCTTATTTTACTCTGACTTCTGTTTTGCATTATTGTCAATTTTGATAATGTCTATGATTTGCACAAGTGATGGGAAACTAATGACCGATGAAAAGTGAAGTCATTCAATCGTGTCCAACTCTTTGTGACCCCAAGGACTGCAGCCTACCAGGCTCTTCCATCCATGGGATATTCCAGGCAAGATTACTGGAGTGGGTTTCCATTTCCTGCTTCAGGAGATCTTCCCAACCCAGGGAATGAATCCGGTCTCCTGCAATGTAGGCAGACACTTGACCACCAGGGAAGATGCTGGGTGAAATAAAAATTCAAGGACTACCGTTTTGAAGGGGAATTTTGTTGTTAGCTTTCAGGACAATGGAGAACCACATACATTGCATCCAGTAACCTGGAGAAGATCAACCCCAATGGGCCATTCCGGATTTATCTCCAGAAATTTCTCTTTGATGATGAATAGGGCACAGTAGACTGCTACTTTTATGTCAGGTAAGTAAAAATCACTCAGAGGGAAAATATAGGTAAACCTCGAGCCTCAGGGAGGGCGTGTCTTCCCCATCTTTAGAGAACTCTCTAGATGATGTTGAGAGCATGATGCCCTGAGATGTGGGGCTGAGCAGGGTCTCTGAGGTGGGGCAACAGTTCTCCTGTGAGCCTCCATGGAATGTTCTGGAGCCTGCTTGAAAGAGGGCCCCAGAATCCCTGCTAACATCCATTCATTATAGCAATGAGGGACACAGATATCATCTCCTTCTGTGAAATAAGCATATAATGTTACCTGTCTGTTTCCTTGTGTGTGTTTGTGTATGTCTCAATGATCATGTCTTTCAGGGTTTAATCCTCTTAATGACACTGTGATGGAAGAAGGGTATGGGTTTTGATAAAATTAAATGTTTTTTTTTCCTAAGTTGGTGATTTCTTTTCCTATCATATTACTTAATGAATCATTTAAGGGTTGTGAGTACCTCCAAGATGTCTCATGATGGCCAAAACTCACTGTCTGCATGAAGTATTTTTTTTTAAACAGGTATATTTTATTTTCCTAAAATTCCAGATTCTCTCATATTTAACTTTGAACATGATTTACTTTGTATTTGCAGTTTATCTTTGGCACTACAGCTCTGATTTAATAGACAAGCCTCCTTATCACTCGACAGTGACTTAGCCTTAGAGACCATGTTTCTTCTCTTTTCAAGATCACATTGTTACAGGCACTAACCTTGCAAGCCACAGTTAATTTCTGGGGAGAAGCAAAGAAAATCCTAATTTTATATCAAAATTTTCATGACTTTAATCAACCTGCTTGAATGTGTTTTCTTTTTAAGACACAAGGGAAAATGGGAACATAAACACGTCACGGGAATAAAGCAAGATGATGGTACTTATGCTGCTAACTGTAAGTATGAGTGCTTCACTGGTCAGAGTATGCTAGGGTGGGAATCTTGGCACAACTTCCTTCTGAAATCCCACACAGCTGAATTCTACTGCTACGAACAATCAGAGGGGTGAGCAGCCTCTTGTCCCTAAAATCTCCAATCAGTTTATTTTGTCATGAAACAAGGTTTCAAACACACGGCTTGGAGGTCTCCACCCAGTTGTGAGTGTTACCCAATTATATACCATATGGAGACCTGTATTTCTTATGGTTCTCACAGATAATTGACAACAACCTTATGAACTGACATTGCAAGAGACGAAATTGTGCACATCAGTTATCATTCACTTAAAAAAAATATAAAATATCTTAATCCATTCAAGGCTCGGTGGATGAACTTAAATCCAAATAAGTTATCCTGAGTTCACCTACAAAGTCAGCTTCTGTTGAAAGCCATGAGGATGATGGCTAATATTTATATCTCTAGGTTCTTAAATAACAGGCCCAACATAGATTTTTTAATATTACATGGCCTATGTGGCACATATTTCAATACAATTTAAGTGTATCCAATCAAGTGTATGAAAATTTTGGAACGGAAAAGTCTTGCCTGCTTTACTTGCTGTCATAACAAACCATAGCATTCAGCCCACACATGGGGTGAGTCATCGATCAACATAGCATGTACTCTTGCCACTACACTCAAAATGTACAACTGACAATAAATTAAGGCAAGGTTGTATATATGTATCTTTTCTCTCTCTCACAGATGAGGGTAAAAACATAATTGAAGTTGCTTATGCTTCCAAAAACTTTATGGTAACACATAACATCAATGTGGATGAACATGGCAAGAAGACAGTAATGACTGGACTATTTGGTTCATATGACATCCTCCTAATCACAAGGACAAGATCATGTAGCATTTCCATCCTCACTATTTTCATCGATAAAATCATAGTATGGTGACAATATCCATTGCTCAGTCTACAGGACCTAGGTCTTTTTGTTCACGGAATTAAGGACTCTGGAAAGTAATCTGTCAAGAAAGAGGAGCTCGTATGGGTAGAGGGGGTCAGCTCATCAGAAATTTCAAAATATTTCCACCTGTGGTAATTTACAGATAAGCTGAGTTTTACTAAATTTACTTAATTTTTCTTTAAATTTTAATGGGAGGAAAATTAAAATGTTGCATTGGATCTAGTTTTCTTTCTTTCTTTCTTTTTTTCCCAACAACTCAGTTTATTTCAAGCCAGAGCTATAGTGAGGCTACTCACAATGTCTTCAATTGATAAGAGTTTCACAGTATACTCAAAGTCTTGCAACAGAAATTTGCATAATAAATATTCATCCTGTTCAATTTTTCAAATCATCATTTTTAGGAGCATTGACATCAGCCCAAACAACCATATAGAAGCACTGAACGGTGTAATTAGCATTGGAACAGCATGGGTCTGTTACAGAAAATTTACTAGTGAGAAGAGTGGGCCAATTTAACAACAACAACAAAATCTCCCATTATTATGTCTGATGGAGTGAACATACATCTCTCAGGGGAGAACCGTGTTTCCTATTTATTTGGGATCAGAACAAGACAGGAGTCGCAGGTACATACACTAGGAGTTTGATAAAGAAGGAAGGAGGTTCCATACTGTGACAGATGGAACCCAAGATCCATGGAGCTCCTGTGGGTCTTTGGCTCCTGCTGCCTATGCTGGTGGGGTTTAGTTACAGAGTTGGACGGGGAATAATTCTGAAGACAGACAGAAGACAACTGTGTCATGGAAAATGGAAACTGTCTGAGTCTTCATGTTAACAAGTGAAGATCTGACTTGCACACTCAACTTATTGTTTTGTATTCAGAACTTTCTCTGGGATCTAAGAGTAAAAATTCTGTTTTCTGCATGGTACTTTTCAGTTAAACCAAATATTGAAGAGGAAGGCTTGCAGAAGTTCAAGGAGCTGAGAGAAGAGAAAGGGATTGATGAGAAAAATATCGTGAATTTCATCGAAAGTGGTAATGGAATTACACTTTTCCCTAAATGTATCATTCACTCAATAGGTAAATATATGATTAGGAAAAAAATCAGTTTACTTAAAATTTCTTTCTCCATAAATAATCTTTTACACAATCTCTTACTTAAGAAAAAAGAAGAAGCCCTGGAAATTCTGGGGAATGCTAGTAATCTTGTGCCATTTGTTTTCTGTCCTTTTCACCTTCCCCAGATGACTAGCTTCCCTGAGGACAGCTACATATTTCAAAACACGCTCAGTGTAAGTGAAAAATGTCTGTTACTACTGCTGTTCCCATTAAAGAAATCAAAAGGAAACTTGGTGATTTTGCACCTGCCAAATTTTGTAGGTAATGTTTTTTTGTCCCAACAGCTAGCATTCTATAACTAGAGAACTTGGTTACATTAGGTTATCTCTCTTCTACTGAGTCGTATTAAATTACAAATTTGTTGGTTGATTAATCCTGAGCATCTTTGGTGAGAGAGCCTTATCCTGCAGGAATCGTGCATACCAAAGTCATCAGAGAGAAGCCCAAATGGCCACAGGCTGGTAGAAACCAATTTGTCAATTCTGACTTCATGGTTGTCCACACACATTCCTCCTCTAGGAGAAGTGGATTAAACAGAGCTCATGGCTCCTGCAACACCAGTATTTCATCTCACATGGTTTTGATAGAACCAGTAAAGGCCTTCCAACCACACTGAAATGTGCCTTTCAATTATATTCTCCCTCAGAAAAAGACTTTCTTAAAGTGGAATCTTTAAAGTTTCTAATTTAGGCCTCAGAGAGATTTGAAAATGACACTGATCTAGACTAACATGTGGCTTATAAATTTCTGTAGAGGAAAAAAAAAAAAGATAAAAAGCAAAGGAAAATTTTAGCTTCCAGGTGAACATGATATGAAAGATGTGTTGCATATATTCAGTAGACTGTTATTCAGTCATAAAAGAAGGAAATCATGTCGTTTGCAGAAACATGGATGCACCTAGAGATTGTCATACTAAGTGAAGTGAGTCAGAATGAGAAAGAGAAAGGTCACATGGTATTATTTGTAGGTGGGATCTAAAGTATAAATTAAAGACGTTATTTACAAAACAGATTCACAGACATAGAGAACACACTTGTGTTCGCCAAGGAGCAGGACACTGGGTAAGAAGAGGATTGGAAATGTGGGTGTAGCAGATGTAAGCTACTATATACAAGATGGATACACTAGAAAGTCGTACTATACACCAGAGGGAGCTAAACACAATATTCTTTAAAACACTTAAATGGGAAAAGAAGTTGAAAAAGAATAGATGTGAACATATGTATGTATAAATTATTCACCTTGCAGTAATACTGCACTAATACAATTCTGTTAATCAACTATAATATAAAATAAAATTTTAAACGTTGATTCTTGAAGACCCCAAAGACAAAGCCATGGAATTAAGGGAGCTTGCCCCAATCACAGATCGAGGAAACCATCTTGAGATGAATCTTTCCCATGAACTTGAATTCAGAAACCATTCCCCCTAGAATCAACGTCAAATGGGAAAGGCCGCCCCTTATGCACCTCCTGGGTAAAATTCCACAGGGACCCCAATCCACATCACAGAGACGGGGATTAGTGAGGTCCACCAGGATTCTGACATTGGATCATGCATCAGCTCCTGTACCCTGGACAGCCTACTGCCTGAGCCTCATCCCTGGTGGCTGTCAAAAAGTCAACTCTACTAATAATTTGTTTTTGTTTTATTCACCTACAGAAAAGGTCACTGAGACCAGACACGTCCTTGTCTCCATGGAATCAAGACCAACAACCAGAAGATGACTCTCCTGGTTCCTGATTAACATGATCCTTCTTTCTCCACACCCACACTCCCTTTTGTGTCTCATCTCTCCTGGTCACTAATCATGTCCTGTCTGGTGGCATTTGATTTCTGAAGGTTTCAATAAATTAGTTTAATTCACAATGGAGTTACTTGTGTCTTTCCTTAAAGTCTCCATTTGAAAACACACAAATACACATGTTAAATTTACCCATCCAGAAACATATGCCTTTTAAGGGATAGGTGTTCCATCAGAGACAATTCTGAGGGCGGGTAAATAGAGATACTGAAGGGAGAAGGAGAAAGAAAGACTAAACCATCATGGGACATGGGGCAGAGTTATGGATCCTCTTACTGCAGTGGGAGGAGGCAATCTGTTCCAGAAAGATGTCCCTAGAAAGCATCATATTCATCACAGGGAAAGGATCTTGTGTTCCACTCTCTGAGCTTCATAGACAGAAAGTGGAAGGTGCCATGGGACACAACTGAGGAAACGTGCGTATTCTGACCACACCAGCACTTCCGCGATTGAGCTGAAGGGCTGACATTTGGTAACATTCCCTGACTAGGAATCAAATGTGTGCAGTACCTGAGCCTCAGTCAATGCATAGCAAGAGGAATTCAGGGCAGCGTCTGCAGGACTGAGAAAGTGACAGCTCAGTCAGCAAGTTGGAATTATTCACAACATCTAAAGATGATCTTCCAACCTCTTAGGCTTAGAAGAGCAGGAGATGCTAATATCTGGAAGGACTGGACATTCCCACTGTCATGGGCAGGGAACACTGATCACCTCCCCACGGTGGTTGAGCTCTTTACAACATAGATCTAGCAGACGCTCAAGATGGACAACTTATTCCAAGCATTGGGTCAAAGCTCACAGATTTGGTCCAAGAGCTTGGATAATAGTACTACACTAAGTAATACTTAAGAGAATAAATGTTTCAGTTTCTACATAGACATGACCTCCAAACTGGCTACAGCTGGCAGAATCAAAGTAGCAGTGATGAATGTTTCTATGACTTAGTTGGTAGTAATGGAGGTGAAGGACAATGTTTACGTTCTTGCACTTCTTTAGCAGAGTCTATGTGCTTGGAGCTCTGACTCCGGTCTTCACACTACCTCTGGAAATGTTGGATTGGATGAGTGGAATTACACATAGGCAACTGAACACCAAGAAACAGAGTGAATCTCTTAAAAGGATACTGAGGGCCAGGACGTGACATAAACAGCTAAAAACATTGTATAACTATCATATATATGCATGCTAAAAAAAATTGTGTAACTATCATATATATGCATGAGTTTCCCTGAGAGTTCAGTTGGTAAAGAATCTGCCTTCAATGTACGAGACCCTGGTTCAATTCCTGGGTTGGAAAAATCCACTGGAGAAGGGATAGGCTACCCACTCCAGTATTCTGTGCTTTCCTTGTGGCTCTGCTGGTAAAGAATTTGCCTAAAATGCAGGATACCTGGCTTGTGAAGATATCTTGGAGAAGGGAAGCTCTATCCACTCCAGTATTCTGGCCTGGAGAATTCCATGGACTGTATAGTCCAGCTCAGTTCAGTCACTCAGTCGTGTCTGACTCATTGCAACCCCATGAACCATGGCACGCCAGGCCTCCCAAGCCATCACCAACTCCCGGAGTTTACCCAAACTCATTTCCATTGAGTCAGTGATGCCATCCAACCATCTAATCCTCTGGTGTCTCCTCCTCCTCCTGCCCTCAATCTTTCCCAGCATCAGGGTCTTTTCCAATGAGTCAGTTCTTTGCCTTAGGTGGCTAAAGTATTGGAGTTTTAGCTTCAACATCGGTCCTTCCAATGAGCACCCAGGACTGATCTCCTTTTGGATGGGCTGGTTGGATCTCCTTGCAGTCCAAGGGACTTTCAAGAGTCTTCTCCAACACCACAGTTCAAAAGCATCAATTCTTCAACGCTCAGCTTTCTTTATAGTCCAACTCTTACATCCATACAAGACTACTGTAACAACCATAGCCTTGACCAGACGGACCTTTGTAGGCAAAGTAATGTCTCTGGTTTTTAATATGCTGCCTACATAGGTCATAACTTTTCTTCCAAGGAGCAAGCGTCTTTTAATTTCATGACTGCAGTCACCATCTGCAGTGATTTTGGAGCCCAAAGAGGTAAAATCCACCACTGTTTCCACTGTTTCCTCATCTATTTGCTATGAAGAGATTGGACCAGATGCCATGATCTTAGTTTTCTGAATGTTGAGCTTTAAGCCAACTTTTTCACGCTCCTCTTTCACTTTCATCAACAGGCTCTTTAGCACTTTCTGCCATAATGGTGGTGTCATCTGCATATCTGAGGTTATAGATATTTCTATAGGCAGTCTTGATTCCAGCTTGTGCTTCATCCAGCCCAGCGTTTCTTATGATGTACTCTGCATATGAGTTAAATAAACAGGGTGACAATATACCTTGATGTATCGTCAAGTACATTGTATACCTTGACAAGTACACCTTGATGTACTCTTTTTCCTATTTGGAACCAGTCTGTTGTTCCATGTCCAATTCTAAGTGTTCCTTCCTGACCTACATACAGGTTTCTCAAGAGGCAGGTCAGGGGGTCTGGTATTCCAATCTTTTTCAGAATTTTCCACAGTTTATTGTGATCCACACAGTCAAAGGCTTTGGCATAGTCAATAAAGCAGAAATAGATGTTTTTCTGGTCCTCTCTTGCTTTTCTGGTGATCCAGTGGATGTATGGTCCATGGGGTCACAAGAGTCGGACACAACTGAGTGAATTTCACTCATATATATACATACACACACTTGTATGTGTGCATCTTTTCATAACTGTATTTATTATAAGTGAATTGTCACCAAAATTTACACAAATAAAGAACATGACAAAATAATAAACAGGTTTATGTTATTGAAATGAGCACTTCTGTAGAAATGGACACATTACTTGAAAGGTGTGTCATGAGAATTAATGTATGATAAAGCAGAAAAATTCTACTGTCCTTTATCTGTCAAAGACGTTGAGTAGACTGCTCCGTAGGGTTCCCATTCAAGAAGATTTAATTCATACCCAAGAAGTAAATAAGAAATATCACTAAACTTGGAGAAAGTCATCTACTGACATATGATCATGGGATTCACATTAAACTATTTTTCATTCTTGAAAATTGTATGAAAGTGAAAGTCACTCAGTGGTGCCTGACTATGTGCGACTCCATGACTATACAGTCCATGGAATTCTCCAGGCCAGAATACTGGAGTGGGTAGCCTTTCCTGCTCCAGCAGATCTTTCCAATCCAGGGATCGAACTCATGTCTCCCGCATTTTAAGCAGATTCTTTACCAGCTGAGCCACAAGGGAAGCCCAAGAATACTGGTGTAGGTAGCCTTTCCCTTCTCCAGTGGATCTTCCCAACCCAGGAATCAAACCGGGGTCTCCAGCATTGCAGGCGAATGCTTTACCAACTGAGCTATCATTTGCTTTCTAATGCCCTAGGCAGGACTAGGTACTTCCAACAGGTTGGGTTAAATTCTATATGCCTGGAGAAAACCATAATTCAAAAAGGTACATGTACCACAATGTGCAACAACACTCTTTACAAAAGCCAGGACATGCGAGGAACTTAAATATCCACCAACACAGGAATGGACTATGCGTGGTTGTTGTTATGGTCTACTGACTCGGTTGTGTCCAACTCATTGTGACCCCATGCATTGGAAGAGCCCACCAGGCTTCTCTCTTCATGGAATTCCTCAGGCGAGAATACTCGATAGAGAAAATGAAATACTACTCAGCTTGTTCCAGTGATGTGGAAGGACCTAGCACTGCTATACAGAGCGAAGGAAGTCAGAGACAGAAAAGCAAAAATCTCATATTAACAGACATATTGTATGTGGAATAGACTCAAGCGGTACAGATGACAAGTTCCAGGGCAGGAACAGAGACATGCACTTAGAGAGCAAAGATAGAGACACCAAGGTAGAAGGCATGGGGTGGGATGAATTGGGAGACGGGGAATACCACCTATGCATGACTGGTACTATAGATAAAATCGGTAACGAAGGAGAGCCTACTGTTCAGGACAGGGAAGTCTACTCAGTACTCTGTGGTGACCTACAGAGGAAGGAAAGCCAAAAAAGAGGTGATATATATGTATCTATGACTGATTCACTTTGGTGTACAGCAGAAACACAACATTGTGCAAAGCAACTGTTATCCAATAAAAATTGTATAACAATTTGATATACTTACACATGCATTTTCATTAATGCACAAACATCCAATATACCAACGAGTAGTCTTTTTTAAAATATCAGTTCAGTTCAGTCACTCAGTTGTGTCCTACTCTTTGCAACCCCGGGGACTGCAGCACACCAGGCTTCCCTGTCCATCACCAACTCTTGGAGCTTACTCAAACTCATGTCCATCAAGTGGGTGATGCCATCCAACCACCTCATCCTCTGTCATCCCCTTCTCCAAACATACATTAGTGTTAAATTATAAAGAGAATTATACTTCTGTTTATTTTAAATACTAATATTTCTAAAGACTTTTGATTCATAAATATACAATTGATGAATCCAATTTCATATATTTTATACTAAGAATGTCCACAGTTACTAGATGGTTAACTTTATTTCTAAATCTTTCCAATCTTTTGGTCTTTAAATCAAACCAGTGGTTTGTTGATGCTTTTTGTATGTGTCAATTGTTTCAGAATTTCTTTAAATGGGATGGCTATTCAAAGTGAGTGCACTTCTAAGGACTTCCTTGATGGTCTACTGCTTAGGACTTGGCCTTCCAATGCAGGGGATGTGGTTCGATCCCTGGTTGGTGAGCAAAGATTCCCACATGCCTCACAGCCCAAAATCCAAAATATAAAACAGAAGAAGTGGTGTAACAAATTCAACGGGTGTATGTGTGTTATTCACTCAGTCATGTCTGACTCTTTGTGACACCATGGATTATAGCCCACCAATAGCCTCTGTCCATTGGATTTCCCAGGTAAGAATACTGGAGTGTTTTGCCATTTCCTTTTCCATAGGATTTTCCTGACCGAGGGTTCAAACCCGTGTCTTCTTCATTGTGGCGGACACTTACAGTTAGAGCCACACACAAGCCCATCAGACAAGATCGGGTGCATTCAGGGTTATAGAATTCTATGGTCATAGAATTTTGACAGATTCAAACAGCCAAGGGGCCCTTTCTAATCATATTTGTATAGTTCTCAAGTCATAGTTTGTTCTTCTCACAGATTCACACAGAGCTCACTCTTCCAAATACCTCAGAGCATCTACTCACATTGAGAGTTGATCTGTCCTTTATACTCAAAACCTCTCTATAGAAATATTCCCTTTCCAAAACAAGACTCCAAATATACTCTGGGTTCTCATTTTTCTTTATTCTTTATCCTACAGCTATTAAAAAGGATATAATTTGGCAATTATCTGTTAGCTTGTATTAATATTTTTATGTTTCATTTAACAGGAAGACAGCTCACTGGACAATGTATTGAGCCTGCCTATTTCCTGCTGAATTCTGAGTCTTTGGTTCTTGTTGGCACTAAATTTTTATTTACTGAATCTGGACAAAGTAAGGACAGGAGGAATGTGAAGACAGGAGCAATGTCACAGAACACACATTCTTTATGATGGATGTGTAGGTTACAGTTTACAGCCCATGGTACTGAATTTGTTTCTTGCCTGTTACTGCCACATGAAAGAGAAATCAAGACATTCTCCAGAGAAAAGAATTCTTTCTCTCACTTGGTACAGACACTTTCAGAAGGGCAGGTCTGGGGTTTACTGTTGTTGATGCTGCCTCTTGTTTCCAACCTAACATTAGAAAACACTCACCCATTATTACAGTAGAGTGGCCGGGAGAAATATTGATAAACTCAGATATGCAGATGACACCACAGTTATGGCAGAAAGTGAAGAAGAACTAAAGAGCCTCTTGATGAAAGTGAGAGGAGAATGAAAAAGTTGGTTTAAAGCTCCACATTCAGAAAACAAAGATCATGGCATCCAGTCCCATCACTTCATGGCAAATAGATGGAGGAACAGTAGAAACAGTGGCTGACTTTATTTTGGGGGGGCTCCAAAATCACTGCAGATGGTGATTGCAGCCATGAAATTAAAAGATGCTTACTCCTTGAAAGGAAAGTTATGCCCAACTAGATAGCATATTAAAAAGCAGAGACATTACTTTGTCAACAAAGGACGGTCTAGTCAATGCTATGGTTTTTCCAATGGACATGTGTTGCGGTCCTTTAATGGACTGGAATCTGGTGGTCCGGAGTCAACAGTAAGAAAGTGAAAGAGAGAAAGAAGCTAATATTCCCTGGTTTATGCAGAGAACCAATAAAACCCTAGAGGAGCGCTTGCACCACTCACGGAGGCACAGGGCACCCTCTAGAGGAGGTCTTGAAAGCCCGGGCAGGAACGTGAGCTCGTCTGGTTTCCATGTTCCAGAGAAGTAGCCAGAGGGAGGGAGGGAGGGAGGGAGAGAGAGAGACATGGGGACCCAAGCCTCTGGTGAGTATATATAGGCTATTGTACAAGGAATTTCTTTCGACAATGATAAAGATCAGAAAACCAAATGTACAGCAACCATTATCAAGGGAACAAGGGATTAACAATGGTCATAAAGTGAGGAGACAATCCATATCTCAGGAAAGAGGATCAAGACTAAACAGTTTTGTTGTAAGGAGAATGTTTGCTGAAGGAGATTCATGCATGTGTTTCATCTCATGACCTCAGTCCTGGGAGCAGCATGCCACTCCATTCGTTCCTGTTGCCAGGAACTGATACGAAACAGAGGATTTATGAAAAATAGAAAACAGCACGCAGGAATCCTCCTGTTAAACGTCCTCTGACAATTCCCCCTTATTTATTTATTATATTTGTAAAAAGGTCCTGACCATTTGAGTTTGTTTAGTTTTAAAAATTTTTGCATAAAGGCAACAGTAAACAACAAATACAATTGTCAAGACAATCACCAAAGTTACAGTTCCAGACCCGACGCTGTGAGTAATGCTCTGAAACCATCCACGTGGGTCTAGCCCAGATAATTGATCAGCTATTTGTTCAGCTAAAGTTTCCACATTAGTGGAAGAGGGCAGACTTTTAGAAAAGGTTTCGAAGATTTCTTATTGTAATAATTGTACATTCTGAGAGGCATTATCATGTATGCTTTGTAAATGAAATTTGATTTGTTCCCAGTTGTAGGCACTATGATTGAATTGAACAGGAATAACACAAAATTGAGTAGAATTCCAATCACATTTTAGTATCACTTGTTTTTGTACATCTATTAATTGATCTCCAAACCATTTGATGGCTGTTTTCAGTTCCTGTATTTCATCTTGAATATCCTCATCTATCTGAGCCTGAGTGGCCCACATAGTATGGGCATCTTTAGTCCAATTTTGGATAAAATTATGTGTTTCAATTGAGGTTTGTAAAGCAGCGCCAGCAGCAGTGGTTATTAATCCCCAAATGCCAAGAATTAGTCATCCAGTGAATCGTTTAGATCATTGGAGCAGTTTAGGAAGTAACTGGGAAGCAAGTCCAGCCATGGGACCTTCTTCCCAGGGCTGTTGGAGATTTATTGGTAACCACAGATTACGTCAAGTGTGAAGAATCAAAAGGGATTCATTTCTTAAGGAAACAGAAGAGTTAAGACAAGTATATAATTTGCAATTTATACAAGTTACAGAATGTAAAGTCTTATTGAATTGTAAGCTCCCTATAGCTATAACAAAAGGAAGGGGAACATAAGCTTGTATGAAATATGATTGATTATAATGATTGATTATAATAGTTACTATGACTACTACTGGTCCCTGTGAAATGTCCAGTCCAAGTCCCAAGTTCTTCAGTGCTCGGAACAAGTTTCCACATGTCCCACTGTTCAGGCCCAACCTGTTATCGAGGATGATTTGAGAACGAGGGGAGGCCATTCCATCGACAAGCCACCCAAGAAGTCCTTTGTCATGGTAATGCTCCATTGTAGTGTTAATAACCTTCCATTCTACTTGAGTAGCATAGTCATACACAGTGCAGTTAAGAGCATCTGAGCAGTTAGATAACCACATACCATGGGGCCCCCAATCGACAATTGTATAATTAGCCACAAAGATTAATTTTCCTGATTTGGCTTGACATTTGTCCCAACGAACAAGAGTATATTTAAAGTTCTTATAAATAAACCCTTTGCATAGTGTTTTTGTTGTCTCCCTAACTCTTTCCCTAAAGTTTCAGTAGTATAAACACGGTTCACAGGCAAAGAAAGGGCAGTAAGTAGTCCAAGCAACATCCGAAAGTCCTCTTTTGGAGGCAGGGCGAAAGCCCAAGTTTGTCGGCTAACGTTTATGCATAATTCTGCTGGGCCCATGCACAAAGGAAGGACTTCATAACCTAGAGAAATATTAATTAGTTTCCCTTCTCCTTCGGGGTGTGAGGGTCCTTTAATGCTCCAGGGAGAAGGCATATGTGTGGAGTCATTGGTTGATATGATTGCTCCTTTCCCCGTCCATTCTACAACCTGTAGTAAAGGGGAGTTGGGTATGTAAGCCCAGTAAGGATGATTAGTTCAGTTCAGTTCAGTTCAGTCGCTCAGTCGTGTCTGACTCTTTGCGACCCCATGAATCGCAGCACACCAGGCCTCCCTGTCCATCACAAACTGTTAGTTCAGCTCGATTGGGGTTGGGGGGGGGGGAAGCACAAGCAAGTAAAGTCAACATGGCAACAAAAATATTTTCAGGACTTCGAGGCATTCCCCGTTGAGAAACCACATTTTCAGCTTGATTAGTAAGGGTTTTTATTCGTCCCCAAGAGGGGAAATCATAAGGTTGATGCCGCCGAGGGTGGTGCTTCCTGGAGATCTTTAGAGCCGCCATGGCCCATATTGGAATTTCTTCCTCTTGGGGTTTTTGCTGTTTTGTCTCTAGTTTGAATGCTCGGGGCCCCCTTGGGTTGAATTTTCCAAAGAGGAAGCCATATGAGTTCATTGGATCTATCTGGAGAAATACAAGTATACCCCTTTTCTTGTAAGATTAATTTCCCAGATTTCCATTGCTTAGTTAACGTCTTGGTACCAAATGGGCAGAGGAAGAGAAGAGTTCTTAAATTCCTCAAAACGCTTTTGTACTCTTGTCAAGATATCTCCTTGCAGTAAGTTTAAAAAATTTAAAACAAATAAAGCTGTATTAACAATAGTTATAGGTCTACAGAATATCTTATGTTGGAATTTAGTAAAGTCTGCTTAAGAAGTAGTGTTCCTGTGTATTCCCCCCCTTTTTAATTTTTTTTATTTGTAATTTCAGTGTGTGATGTGCTAATTCTACTATGCCTGGTGCCTGTGGATTATAAGTGATACCAGTGATATGTTTAATAGAAAATGATTGTAAAAATGGTTTGAAATATCTTGAAGTGTCAGTCAGCCAGTCAGTTCAGTTGCTCAGTCCTGTCCGACTCTTTGTGATCCCATGAATCCCAGCATGCCAGGCCTCCTTGTCCTTCACAAACTACCAGACTCTACTCAAACTCATGTCCATGGGGTCGGTGAAGCCATCCAGCCATCTCATCCTCTGTCATCTGCTTCTCCTCCTGCCTTCAATCCCTTCAGTCCAAGGGCCTCTCAAGAGTCTTCTCCAACACCAGAGTTCAAAAGCATCGATTTTTCAATACTCAGCTTTCTTCACAGTCCAACTCTCACATCCATACACGACTACTGGAAAAACCAAAGCCTTAACTAGATGCACCTTTGTTGGAAAAGTAATGTCTCTGCTTTTTAATATGCTATCAGGTTGGTCATAGGTTTCTAGGTTGGTCTAGGTTTCCTTCCAAGGAGTAAGCGTATTTTAATTTCATGGCTGCAATCACCATCTGCCTTGATTTTGGAGCCCCCAAAGATAAAGTCTGACACTGTTTCCATTGTTTCCCCATCTATTTCCCATGAAGTGATGGGAACAGATGCCATGATCTTAGTTTTCTGAATGTTGAGCTTTAAGGCAAGTTTTTCACTTTCCTCTTTCACTTTCATCAGGAGGCTTTTTTGTTCCTCTTCACTTTCTGCCATAAGAGTGGTGTCATCTGCATATCTGAGGTAATTAATATTTCTCCCAGCAATCTTGATTCCAGCTTGTGCTTCTTCCAGCCCAGCGTTTCTCATGATGTACTCTGCATAAAAGTTAAATAAGCAGGGTGACAATATACAGCCTTGACGTACTCCTTTTCCTATTTGGAACCAGTCTTTTGTTCCGTGTCCAGTTCTAACTGTTGCTTCCTGACCTGCAAATACGTTTCTCAAGAGGCAGGCCAGGTGGTCTGGTATTCCCATCTCTTTCAGAATTTTCCATATTTTATTGTGATCCACACAGTCAAAGGTTTTGGCATAGTCAATAAAGCAGAATAGATGTTTTTCTAGAACTCTCTTGCTTTTCCGATGATGCAGTGGATGTTGGCAATTTGATCTCTGGTTCCTCTGCCTTTTCTAAAACCAGCTTGAACATCCGGAAGTTCACAGTTCATATATTGCTGAAGCCTGGTTTGGAGAATTTTGAGCATCACTTTACTACCGTGCGAGATGCGTGCAATTGTGCAGTAGTTTAAGCATTCTTTGGCATTGCCTTTCTTTGGGATTGGAATGAAAACTGACCTTTTCCAGTTCTGTGGCCACTGCTGAGTTTTCCACATTTGCTGGCATATTGCGTTCAGTACTTTCACAGCATTATTTTTAGGATTTGAAATAATTTAACTGGAATTCCATCACCTCCACTAGCTTTGTTCATAGTGATGCTTTCTAAGGCCCACCTGACTTCACATTCCAGGATGTCTGGCTCTAGGTGAGTGATCACACCATTGTGATCATTGGGGTCGTGAAGATCTTTTTTGTACAGTTCTTCTGTGTATTATTGCCACTTCTTCTTAATATCTTCTGCTTCTGTTAGGTCCATACCATTTCTGTCCTTTATTGAACCCATCTTTGCATGAAATGTTCCCTTGATATCTAATTTTCTTGAAGAGATCTGTAGTCTTTCCCACTCTGTTGTTTTCCTCTATTTCTTTGCATTGATCGCTGAGGAAGGCTTTCTTGTCTCTCTTTGCTATTCTTTGGAACTCTGTATTCAAATGGGAATATCTTTGCTTTTCACTTCCCTTCTTTTCACAGCTATTTGTAAGGCCTTCTCAGACAACCATTTTGCGTTTTTGTATTTCTTTTCCATGGGGATGGTCTTAATC
>JADEYB020000024.1:2966118-2982638 GCA_015832495.2 Alces alces
GGAGACAGTTCAGGGCAATGAGTTACATACATCTGCCACAGTGTATTAGGTTGCAATTCCTGAGGATTAATACCTTGTGCAACGGGTTGAAGATGTATGGGTCTACAAGTAGGGCAATTATTAATAATTTCTTTAGCCTGGCAGTATGGGATTTTCCGTAGCTTGTGTAGAGAGACACCATTGTTGTGCAACAGAACATGTTGTTCCTCCTGAGTAGCAAAAGAAACCAGTTTATCAGCCTGTTCGTTACCATGAGTCATGGTGCTGGGAAGGCAGGAATGTGATCGAATATGGGCAATATAAATGGGAGAATTGTGGTTTCTAATAACAGACTGTAGTGAGAAAGAGTTGTTGAATAACAGGTTGATTGCAGTGTCTGGTGGAGGTTTCTATATTTTTTAATACAAAAAGTGAATACAAGGAATCAGAGACTATATTAATGGGGTAAGGGTGTAGGCAAATAACTTGAATAAGAGCAGATAATTCATTTTGTTGAGCATAATGGAATTTAGTGTAAAAGACTTTATATTCTTTGAGGGACCAGAATGAGGCTTTGGTGTTTTTAAGCCCATCTATATAGAAAACTTCAGCTTGTGGTAATGGCTATGTGCTGATGAGGCGGGAAATAATAAATTCAGTATTTTTGAAGAAATTTCATAGCTTGTTAGAAGGATAATGAAATGAACTTTCTCCAAAATATTCCAGAAAAGCTATTTGGAAATCAGTGGAAGTTTGTAATGCATTCTCAAATTGAGATTTATTGATAGGTATTAAAATTTTATGAGGATCAGAGCCAATTAGAGTTTTAGTTCTATTTCTTCCATTGATAATGATTAGAGCAATTAAATCAAGGTAGAGTGTAAGTGATTTCATTTCTCTAAAATGGGTATAGATCCATTCTATTGGCTGTTCTTGTTGGGCAAGAAGTCCTGTGGGAGAATGGAGAGAAGGGAGTATAAATAATTCTAGAGGTAAATCTAGTCTGATGTGAGTAAGAAACTGTTTTTGTAATTTATTTTGCACTAAATAGAGTTCTTCTCAGGCCTCTTGAGAAAGTGAACAGAGGGCTATTTAAATTAGGATCTCCTTTCAAAGTATTAAATAGATTAGTCAGTTGATAATTAGCAATGCCTAATGAGGGTCTAATCCAATTTACACTGCCTAAGAGTATTTGACAATCATTTAAAGTTGAGAATTTATCAGTACGAATCTCTGTTAGTTGGGGAGTAATACGTTGTCTTTTAACAACAAATTCTAAATAATGGTAAGGTGTAGAGGTTTGAAATTTTTTCAGGGTCAATGATTAACCCAGAGTTATTTAAGCATTGTTGAACTATATCAAACGTGTGTTGAGTTTCTAAAACAGATAGAGCCAAAAACAATATATCATCCATATAATGAATAACAAGAAAGTCAGAAATTTTTTTCTCACAGGCTCAAGGGCTTTGGCTACATAGTATTGACACATGGTGGGAGAATTCATCATTTCTTGAGGCAGCACAGTCCATTGATATCATTTATGAGGCCCGCTGTGATTAGAAAAAGGGAGAGAGAAAGCGAATCTCTCTCGGTCTAAAGGGTGTAAAGGTATATTTAAAAAGCAATCTTGTATATCAATAATAATAATGTGCCAATTTTGAGGAATAGGAGTAGGTGACGGGATCCCTGGTTGCAAGGCACCCATAGGTTTCATAGATGCATTAACTTTTCTAAGGTCTGTTAAGAGACACCATTTGTTAGATTTCTTTTTTTTTTTTAATAACAAAAATAGGAGAGTTCCAAGGAGAGCAGGATTCCTCAATATGTTCCAATTCTAATTGTGTCTATAAATTCTTTAGCAGCCTGTAATTTTTCTTTCATAAGGGACCATTGCTCTATCCAAATAGGCTCGTCATTCTTCCAAGTTGTTTTAATAATTGCTTTGTCTGTTAAGTGAGCAGTGGCCCCTAGGAAAAATGTAGAATGTATATCTGAGTTTGCCATTGCATAAGTAAGCCCGTTCCTATTAGATTAAGGGGTGCATCTATCACATAAGGTCTTAATGTTGCAGGCTGGCCTTCTGGTCCCTCACATGGGTAGATTTGAACACTTTGATAAACTTCTTGTACCTTAGTTTGAGAAATTCCTGCAATTTGGCAAGAGACTTTTGGTATAGGGCAGGAGTTGGGCCATAAGTGTTTGAAAATAATAGTAATATCAGATCTGGTGTTGAGGAGACCAGAAGATCTTTTACCATTAATTTCGATATTTATATTGGCCGGGCATATTCAGATACCAATGATGTCCATAAGGATTGTTTTGATCTGTACTGCCGAATCCACTAGTCCATACATTATTAGAGGAGTTAATAGAAATGTAAGGTAAAAGAAGTAATTGAGCAACTTTGTCCCCCTTTTTGAATTGCCATAAAGTCCAAGGCGACATCATAATTTGAATCTCTCCTTTATAGTCTGAATCAATTACTCCAGGGTGAACAGCATTTCCTTTAATAGTCAAACTAGATCGGACAAGTAAAAGACCGAAGGTTTGTGGTGGCAGGGGTCCAAAAAGTCCGGTAGGTATTCTAGAAGGAACTGCTTGAGGGTAAAGGAGAAAATTCATTTCCCTTTCTAAAGGCAGCAGCCATTGTTTCACCTAGCATTTGCATCTTTTGAGTTTCTGATTCTAGATTGTGACAAGCCTTCAAATAATGGAGAATAGCCCTGGTCTCACGAATCATAACGATAGCTTTTTGACATTCCTGATTTGCATTCTCATAAGCAAGTACTTTCTCTAGCTGTTTCTTGGCTTCTTCTCTGATTACAGGATGGGAAATAGCCGTTTCTAATCTAGCTAAAAAACAGCATAATTTTCATTAGGTCCTTGTAATATCGTAGTGTAGCTACCTGTAGGCTCTCCTTGAAGAGTAATTTGATCTCAAGCGCCACTGATTTTAATTGTTCATGCAACAAGGGAGGGCATTGTATTTGAGCTTCTATTGCATCAAATTGCCCAGTGCCAGTTAACATTTCAAAAGTAATTTGGTTTTGGGTAGTGCCTGCTCGAGCATTCTTGTTAGCATGATCTCTGGCTATATCATGAAACCACATTGTCCATTGAAGATATTCTCCTGGTTTAAGGAGAGCTTTTACTAAAATTCGCCAATCATAGGGAATAAAGCTTCCAATAGAAGATGCCACAGCATTTAGAAGCACTTTAGTAAAAGGCAAATGTGGGCAATACTTAGCTATAGCCTTTTCATTTGTTGCATGTGAAAAAAGTACCTTCATATTGAGGTATTATTTGCCCTTGAGTGTCAGGATTTCTTAAAACTGGAAGGCGGAAAAACCATTGGCTTCAGAGACTTGGAAAGCCAGCAATTCGGAGAGCCTCTGTCATGAAGGATAGTGAGTAAGTGCCAATATCTTGCAAATGTGAGTCTGTGCTAAGGACTCATCATTATTATCCAGAAAAGTATTGCCAGTTTTGGTGTCAAAAAGTGTCTCAGGACAGTCATTGTCAGAATCATTAGGTTCAAGCAAAGGAGAGACTTTTGGATTTGTGCCTGCTGGCAGAGGAGGAGCATTTGGAGCAGCTGGGGCAGGGCTTGTAGGAAAATTCTGAAATATTTTATGTTGTTCTAATTGGGCCTTTTGTAAAGTTCCATCATCTAGTTCATATTCATGTAACAACTGTTCTGTCTGTTGTCGAAAATTGTGAGGGCTAGAATTACCTTGAAATGGCAGCATTACAGCTTTAATGAGAGCCCATAGGGGCCGGATCAATTGGAATATTCTCTCCCTGCCCGGCAAAGCGTTCAACATTTTCTTTGACCTGGTGCCAAATGCTCAATCAAAACTGCCTTCGTCAGGGAACCAGGGATTATGCTCAACTACTGTTTGAAGGCAAGCCTCTATTCATTGGCGTGAAACCAAAAGTCCCTGAACTTTAAACAAACGGTGAAGTAAAGTAGAGAAATGATGCGGCTTTCCAGCCATTTGATCCATGTCTTAGTACTTACCGACCTCAATAGTTTCCGAGTCACTCCGTCCGAAATGACACATATACCAGGCCCCTGTTTGGGGCGCCACTTGCTGCAGTCCCTTAATGGACCAGAACCTGGTGGTCCGCAGTGGAGAATAAGACAGTGAAAGAGAGAAAGAAGCTAATATTCCCCGGTTCACGCAGAGAACCAATAAAACCATAGAACAGGGCTGGCACTGCTCACGAAGGCACAGGGCGCCCTCTCGAGGAGGTCTGGAAAGCTTGGGCCGCAGAGTGAGCTCAACAGGTTTCCATGCTCCAGAGAATTAGTCAGAGGGAGGAAGGGAGGGAGGGAGAGAGAGAAAGAGAGAGAAAGAGGGAGAAAGACACGGGGACCCAAGCCTCTGGTGGAGCAAGGGTGCTTTAATGATCTTTCCGTGAGTATATATAGGCTTTTGTACAAGGAATTTCTTTCAACAATTATAAAGATCAGAAAACCAAACGTACAGCCACCGTTATCAAGGGAACAAGGGATTAACAACGGTCATAAGGTGAGGAGACAATCCATATCTCAAGAAACAGGATAGAGACTAAGCAGTTCTATCGTAAGGAGAATGTTTACTGAAGGAGATTCATGCCTGTGTTTCATCATATGACCTCAGTCCTGGGAGCAGCATGCCGGGAACTGATAAGAAACAGAGGATGTATGAGAAAAAGAAAACAGCATGCAGGAATCCTCCTGTTAAACGTTCCCTGACAGTCATATACGGATGTGAGTGTTGGACTATAAAGAAAGCTGAGTGCCGAAGCAGTGATGCTTTTGAACAGCGGTGTTGGAGAAGACTTGAGAGTCCCTTGGACTGCAAGGAGAGCCAACCAGTCCATCCTAAAGGAGATCAGTCCTGGGTGTTCATTGGAAGGACTGATGTTGAAGGTGAAACTCCAATCCTTTGGCCACCTGATGCAAACACCTGACTCTTTGAAAAGACCCTGATGCTGGGAAGGTTGAGGTCAGGAGGAGAAGGGGACAACAGAGGATGAGATGGTTGAATGGCATCACCAACTCAATGGACATGGGTTTGGGTGGACTCCGGGAGTTGGTGATGGGTAGGGAGGCCTGGCTTGCTGCGGATCATGCAGTTGCAAAGAGTCAGATAAGACAGAGCAACTGAACTGAACTGATTGAATAATAACACACTTTGATCATGGACTAAGTCAAGAGGTTGCCTGACTGAAATATCCAGGAAGGAATGAAGTATCCATCATTCAGAAAAACTAACATGTATGATGAGAAGAATCCAGACACTGAGCAACAAACCCCAATATGGGAACATAAACACAACAGCAAACAGTGCTGAGACACAGTGGGACCTTTCCTTATGGGACCTGTCCTCTCTGTTATCTGTGGGACGTTTGCTCCTGTTCACGTCAATCTGCAGCAGTCCTAAAAGCTTCCACAGCTATTAGGAAATGCATGGATATGTCACTTTTTTTTCTTTTCTATCTCTCTGTTCCCCTCCAGAGATTCTCAGTTGAAAACAGGAACTCAAAGGAAGCTCTGGGGGGTGAGGATTTCTAGCAGAATCACTTGAGACAAAGGATAGATATCACCGTCTCTATTCACATTGAGTGTTGATCTGTTCTTTACTTGGGCTGTGTGCACCTCAAAGTGTCTCCCTGACATTTAGTAACAAACGATTAATCTTTCCTGAGTCAGACTAGTGAGGCACCCTTGGGAGCTATGCTTAAATCTATAGCCTGGGTTGACCATTGAGAGGGGCCCCTCCTCTGTGTTACCCTGCTTCTAGGTGGGGACTCCCTAGAGACCAACATGCACGTCTACCTTCCAACTTTGTACATTCCAGTTTATCTAACTGAACCCTTATTGCTCTCTTTCCCTGAGCTCACAGGTCAATGGGAAAAACAGTCACAGAGTTGGGGTGTGAGGTAACTTCTAAGCTCACTTGGGGCCAGTGTACTCCAACCTTCTAGACTCATCTTCCTTGTCCAGTAGATGGTGTTGACCAGGTCCACTTCTGCTGAAGCAATGCACCCATGCATGTCACTGACTGACCCTTGGCTCTGTATTCAAGATCTTCCAAAGGCCCAGCTGGTGATAAATTGCTGACATACTTTTTCAGCATGAGGTTAAGGAGCATTAATCAGATCCACCTCCTCATTATAAGAAGTACAGACCCCACTGAGGGGCAGGAGGAAATGATAAAGACTTTGTTTTGACGTGTCTGTCACCTCTGAGAACTAGGAGTCTTTCCAATAGCATGTACTGTTGTTAACATACTAAATTTGCTATGATAAATCCAATTGACAATAAGTTAAGGTGGGGTTCTGAATCTGCATATTCTGTCTCTCACAGATGCAGGTAAAAGTGAAGTTAGAGATTTTTTGCATCGGAAAATGTTCTGATAACATGTAATATCAATGTGGATCGACAAGGCAAGAAGGCAGTAGTGACTGGACTCTCTGGGATGTATGACATCCTGCTATTCACATCAACATGGTCATGTAACATTTCCATCGTTAGAATTCATTCAGAAAATCAGTATGCAGTGATAGTGTCTGTTAATAAGTGAACAAAGCCTAGGTCTTTACAGACACTGAGTTAAGAACCCTGGAATGTAATCTTCCAAGAAACAGGAGCTCAGATGGGTGGGAAGGATCAGATCATCATATAGTTCTAAATAATTCCCATTCTGTTGACATTAAAGAATAAAATATGGGGTTTTACAAGAATAGTTGCTTGTGCTGCTTCTTCTTCTTATTTTAACATTTCAACTAACTACAAGTCACTACTCTGAGTTCAACCTCCATTTTCTGATTTTATACTGGTTTTCCAATGCAATCTAACCCTTGAACAAAAATATTTATAATATATTTTCATCCTGTTCAACTTTTCAAATGCACTGTTCTTATGAACACTGACATCACCTCAAATACCCACATGGAAGTACCAAGAGGTGTGTGTACCATTGCAACAACATGTGTCTATTTCAGGAAAGGTACTGGGTGCAACAGTGTGTTGATTAAAGTCTAAATTATCTCTCATTATTAAGTATGACGTGGGGAGTGTGTGTCTCTCGGGAAAGAACCATGTTTCCTATTTGTTTGGGTCAGAACAAAGCATGAGTGGCAGGTACAGGTTCTAGGAAGTTGGTCAAGGAGCACATCAGTTCCCCACTGTGATGGGTGGAGGCCCAAATTCATGGAGCTCCTACGGTTCTTTGGGGTCATGCTGTAAATGCGGCCAGGGGGTCTAGTTATATAGTTGGACAGGGATTAATTCTTAAGACAAACAGCAGACATCTGTGTCATGGGAACTGGTAACTGTTTGAGGTTCAATTCACATCAAGTGAAGATCTGATGTGCACACTCAACTTCTTGTTCTATATTCAGAAATTTCTCTAGGTTCTGAGAGGCAAAATTCTACTTTCTGCCTGGTGTTTTTTCAGGTAAGGAAACTGATATTGAGGAGGAAGATGCGAAGTTCTAGGAGCTGATAAGCGAGAAACGGATTAAATAAAAAATTATTATGCATATCAAAAAAGTGCTAATGGAATTATACTTTTTCCTTAATATATCATTCACCTGGTAAGTAAATATGCTAGCAGGAAACAAATCAATTTAAAATTTATTTAAAATTTCTTTCTTCATAAATACTCTTTTCTATAATATCCTGCTGAAAACAAAATGGTAGAAATATTGGGGAATGGTAGTAATCTATGGGTCTTTTATTCCTTCCCACAGATAACTCTCCTCCAGGTAGAAAGACAAAGCCTTCAAAACAACCAACGTGTGAGTGAAAATGGTCTGTTACTAGTGCGGTTCCCTCCAATAAATCAATAAGGATATATTGTGATTTCATACATGCCAAATTTTGCAGGTAACAATTTTTAGTCCTAGTAACTTATATTCTATCTTCTTTATTTTAGGTACTTTCTCTTCTCTTGAGCCATATTAAATTTTAATTCGTGGCGTGATTCATGCTGAGCAGCTTCGGTGCAAAAGCCTTATCCTGCGAGAATCTTACAGACCAGAGTCATCAGATAGAAGCAAGAATGACCACAGTAGTTTCTGGAAACTAATTATTTTTCCCGTCAGTCCTGACCTCATGGTTGTCCACACACATCCCTCCTCCAGGAGGACGGGGAGTAAAGAGAGCTCACTTTTTTTTTTTTTTTTTACAAGAACATAATACTGACAGTCCCTTTAATGGATTTCCAACCACACTGAAACATGTGTTTGGTTCTTTTCCTCCCTCAGGGGACTTGTTAAAGCGGGACCTTTAAGCTTTCTAAAATCAGGTAGCCTCAGAAAAAGATATGGATCCAGGCTAAGTTGGGTTTTTTTTTTCTCTTAGGAAGAGATGGAGTAGCAAAAAGAAAATGGTAACATTGGCTGACTGGTGAATATATTTCTTGAAGCCAGTAAATAGAAAACGTGTTCATCTTTAGATGAACCACTCCTGTGAATGGTGCACTCATATACGATCCCACCGTATTGTACCGAGTAAACTTTCACAGGGACCCCCACCTACATCTCAGAGATGTGCAGCACTGAGGTCCATGAGGATTCTGACAATGGATCAGCTCCCAGCTCCTGTTTCCTGGACATCCTCCTGCCTGAGGCCCACCCCGATTGGCTGTCACACAATGGATTCCACCAGACCTTTGGTTCTGTTTTATTCTCCTACAGAAAGAGGCCCGGAGACCAGACACGTCCTTGTCCCCATGGAATCAAGGTCAACACCACGAAGACGACTTTCCTCGTTCCTGAGTAACACGATCCTTCTCGCTTCACACTCATACTCCCTCTCCCATCTCATCTTTCCTAGTCAGTTAATCATCTCCTGCTCGGTGGTATTTGATTTCTGAGGGTTTAAATAAACTGGTTCAACATACACCCGAGTTATGTGTGTCTGAACTCAAAGTCCATGTTCAAAAACACACAAATGTGCACATTATATTTAACTATCCAGAAACATAGACATGTTGCTATGTCTTTAATAGGATAGGTGTTCCATCAGAGACAATTCAGAGGAGGAGCAGATGGAGATGGGTTAAGGTGTCCAGGGGAGAAGGAGATAAAGGATTCAATGATCATGGGATAGAGGACAGGGGACAGGATCCACTTGCTGCAGTAGGAGGGTCAGTCTGGTCAAGAAAACGTCCCTAGAAAGAATCTTATTTAATGAAGAAAGGAACCTGGGTTGGACTCACTGAGCTTCATAGAAAGTATAAGATGTCATGGGCTGTCATTAAGGGTAGATGTCTATTCTGACAGTACCAGAAGTACTGGCTGAGATGAAAGACTGGCATTTCTTGTTGACTAGGTCACTAGCAATGAGACAGAGGGCTTCCCAGCTGGTGATAGTGGTAAAAAGAACCCACCTGCCAACCCAAACACAAGACAGGCAGATTCAATCCCTAGGATGGGAAGAGCCTCTGGGGGAGGGCACAGCAACCCACTCCAGGATCCTTGCCTGGAGAACCCCACTGAGAGAGGAGCCTGGCAGGCTATATACTCCATGAGGTTGCAAAGAGTCACACATGACTGAAGCAAATTAGCACACACACAGGCAATCAGAGGTAGGTCAGTAGCTGAGACTGGATCAATTCACGGCAAAAGACAGTGCAGAGTTTGCAGGAACAAGATGACTGACAGTTCAGTTAGGAACTGGTAACTGCAAGCACAGTTCACAGGACCTAAAGATGATTTTCCAGCTTCTCATGCTTCAAAGGGCAGTGGACACTAGTATTGGCAAGGACTGGCCACACCCACAGTCATAGACAGAGCACACGGATCCAGGGTCTTCGAGGTGTTTACAGACTACAAGATGTAGAAAACACACTCCTGGTTCCTACCCTGCCTCATTTTTTACCCTACAACTTAGAAACAGGATATATTAGGCAACTACAAGTTGGTTGGTTTGTATATTTGACCCCTCCCTGGAAAAGGGGTCCCCAACTACAGGTCCATAGACTGCTGGTCTGTGCCCAGCAGAGAGCTGGTCTTTTGCCCAGTCTGGGCCAAACTGCAGGGGGTGAGTGGCAGGCAAGTGAAGGAAGCTTCATCTGTATTTATAGCCACTCCTGATTGCTTCTCTGGGCTTCCCAGGTGGTGCTGGTGGTAAAGAATCTGTCTGCCAACTCAGGAGATGTAAGAGAACTTGTTTCGATCCCTGGGTCTGGAATATTCCCTGGAAATGCAAAAGGCTATCCACTCCAGTATTCTTGCATGGGAAATCCCATGGACAGAAGAGGCTGGTGGGCTACAGTCCATGGGGTCGCAAAGAGTCGGACACGACTGAGGGACTAACTCTTTCACTTACTGCTGTTGTTTTAACATATAAAAGGTTACTTTATAAAATAAAGAAGGAACCAAGTCTTCCTACAGAAAACTGAGACTTGTCCCTCCTGAGTGTTCACATCCGGATGAGGGCTGGCCTGGGAATCACCGCTCTTCATCTTGGATTTGGTTTCCAACCTGGCATTAGCTTGATGTTGTTGTTCAGTTGCTAAGTTGTGTCTGACTCTTCACCACTCCATGAACTGTAGCACGGCAGACTTCCCTGCCCTTCACCATCTCTCCTGGAGCTTGCTCAAACTCATGCCCATCGAGGCGGTGATGCCATCCAACCATCTCATCTTCTGTCTCCCCCTTCTTCTCCTGCCTTCAATCTTTCCCAGCATCAGGGTCTTTTCCAAAGAGTGAGCTCTTCACATTGGGTGGCCAAATGATTGGAGCTTCAAGTTCAGTCCTTCCAAAGAATATGGTGGATTGATTTCATTTATGCTTGACTGATTTGATCTGGCATTAGCTAACACTCACCAACAACTAGAGTAGGGTGGAGCAGTGAAAAATCCGATTTGCTTTAATGACAACGAACTTGATGATCCAGGATGATGTCCGGAGGCTGACCAACTGAAGAACCAAGAACCCACATAGGAATTAACAAACACACACACATTATATGGAAAACAAAGAATAAAGAGACACCAACTGATAAATATGGGAACCTATACAGGGACCTAAAACCAAAGGTAAACGGTGACAAGCCACAATTGGACCCTTCTGTCTGGAAGCTGCAGTCTGTGACATTTGGAGAACATTTTGCCCTGTCCACATCTACCTTCAGCCTAAAAGTTTCCACAAGTATTATGAGGGTCATCGAATATGCCAGTTTTTTTTTTTTTTTTAACATTGACCCTGCCTTGACCATCTTTCCTTTCTTCAGGGATTTGAGGTACAACTAGTCCCAGCGTGGATGATGCTGGTATTGTCTTTTTCCTTCTAAACAAACCCAAGGCAGTGCACCTAAGCCTCAAGAACAAAACTTTCTGGGACACACACTGTCTCCTTCATTAAACAGCTGTAGGCACTGGAGACACAGTCATTACCCAAGTCCAAAGACCATGACATGGCAGAATTTACTCATCACTGAATGAAGACTTTACTGACTAGGCCAAAGCCTTCGACTGTGTGGATCACAATAAACTGTGGAAAATTCTGAAGGAGATGGGAATACCAGACCACCTGACCTGCCTCTTGAGAAAGCTGTATGCAGGTAAAGAAGCAACAGTTAGAACTGGACATGGAACAACAGACTGGTTCCAAATTGGAAAAGGAGTACGTCAAGGCTGTATATTGTCACCCTGCTTATTTAACTTCTATGCAGAGTTAATAATGAGAAACACTGGACTGGAGGAAGCACAAGCTGGAATCAAGATTGCCGGGAGAAATATCAATAACCTCAGATATGCAGATGACACCACCCTTATGGCAGAAAGTGAAGAGGAACTAAAAAGCCTCTTGATGAAAGTGAAAGAGGAGAGTGAAAAAGTTGGCTTAAAGCTCAACATTCAGAAAACTAAGATCATGGCATCTGGTCCCATCACCTCATGGAAAATAGATGGGGAGACAGTGGAAACAGTGTCAGACTTTATATTTTTGTGCTCCAAAATCACTGCAGATGGTGACTGCAGCCATGAAATTAAAAGATGCTTGCTCCTTGGAAGGAAAGTTATAACCAACCTAGATAGCATATTAAAAAGTAGAGACATTACTTTACCAACGAAGGTCCGTCTGGTCAAGGCTATGGCCTTTCCAGGGGTCATGTATGGATGTGAGAGTTGGACTGTGAAGAAATTTCAGTGCCAAAAAATTAATGCTTTTGAGCTGTGGTGTTGGAGAAGACTCTTGAGAGTCCCTTGGACTGCAAGGCGATCCAACCAGTCCATCCTAAAGGAGATCAGCCCTGAATGTTCATTGGAAGGACTGATGATGAAGTTGAAACTCCAATACTTTGGCCACCTCATGTGAAGAGCTGACTCATTGGAAAAGACCCTGATGCTGGGAAATATTGAGGGCAGGAGGAGAAGGGGATGACTGAGGATGAGATGGCTGGATGGCATCACTGAGTCGATGGGCATGAGTTTGAGTAAACTCTGGGAGTTATTGATGGACAGGGAGGCCTGGCGTGCTGCGATTCATGGGGTCCCAAAGAGTCAGACACGACTGAGCGACTGAACTGAACTGAACTGAATGAAGACTGCTTATAAGAAGACAAAATAAAAGATGATGGGGGCAAGGAGAAAGGAGTTAAGGGATTGTGAATCTGTGACACTAGATGGAAAACCACATCCTGTAGAAATCATCAGGTTCCTAAGGGGAATATGGCAGAAAGTGAAGAAGAACTAAAGAGCCTCTTGATGAAAGTGAAAGATTAGGGTGAAAGAGTTGGTTTAAAGCTCAACATTCAGAAAACTAAGATCATGGCATCCAGTCCCATCACTTCATGGCAAATAAATGGGGAAACAGTGGAAACAGTGGCTGACTTATTTTTCTGGGCACCAAAATCACCTCAGATGGTGACTGCAGCCATGAAATTAAAAGACACTCACTCCTTGGATGGAAAGTTATGACCAACCTAGACAGCATATTAAAAAGCAGAGACATTACTTTATCAACAAAGGTCCATGTAGTCAAGTCTATGATTTTTCCAGTCGTCATGTATGGCTGTAAGAGTTGGACTATAAATAAAGCTGAGTGCTGAAGAATGGATGCTTTTGAACTGTGGTGTTGGAGAAGACTCCTGAGAGTCCCTTGGACTGCAAGGAGATCCAACCAGTCTATCCTAAAGGAGATCAGTCCTGGGTGTTTATTGGAAGGACTGATGCTCAAGCTGAAACTCCAATACTTTGGCCACCTGAGGTGAAGAGCTGACTCACTGGAAAAGATCCTGATGCTGGGAAACATTGACGGCAGGATAAGGGGATGACAGAGGATGAGATGGTTGGATGGCATCACCAATTCTATGGACATGGGTTTGGATGGACTCTGGGAGTTGGTAATGGACAGGGAGGCCTGGCGTGCTGTGGTTCATGGGTTCGCAAAGAGTCAGAAACGACTAAGCGACTGAACTGAACTGAAAGGGAATATAGCAGCTCGGTAAAAATGAAACAGCATGGATGACCCTAGAGATGAACATGCTGACTGAATTCAGTCCAACAGAGAAAAAAAATAGTCGTATATGATGCCATGTATGGTGGAATGAATTTTTTTAAATGATCCCAATGAACTTCTTTAGAAAACAGACAAGAGACTCACAGACATAGAAAATCAACTCATGGCTACCAAATGGGGAAAGGGAAATTGAAAGTCAAAGTCTCAGTCATGTCCGACTTTTGGCATCCCCATGACAATACAGTCCAAGGAATTCGCCAGGCCAGAATACTGGAGTGGGTAGCCTTTCCCTTTCTCCAGGGGGATCTTCCTCACCCAGGGATCAAACCCAGGTCTCCCACATTGCAGGCAGATTCTTTACCAGCAGAGACACCAAGGAAGCACAGGGGGAAATGGGACAGGGATAAATTAGGAATTTGGGATTAACAAATACACAGCTCTATATAAAACAGATAATCATTAAGGACTCACTGTGAAACAGAAACAAACTCACGGACACAGAGAACAGACTTATGGTTGCCATAGGGGAAGTTGGGGGAAGGATGGATTGTGAGATTTGGTTAACAGATGCAAACTTTGGTATACAGCTTGGATAAGCAACAAGGACCTACTGTATAGAACAGGGAACTCTACCCAATATCCTGTGACAAACCATAATAAAAGAGATTATATTAAAACTTTGTGTGTGTGTATATATATATATATATATATATATATATAAATGTTTATATATATATTGTAACATAAATTTGTATATTATATGTTTGTAAAATTTATATGTATTTTTTAAATTGTGTATATATGTATATACTGCTGCCGCGCTGTGTCTCAGTTCGCTCCGGGAGTTGGTGATGGACAGGGAGGCCTGGTGTGCTGCAGTCCATGAGGCTGCAAAGAGTCAGACATGACTGAGCAGCTGCGCTGAAGATGAACTGAAAAAATACCAACTAATGAATTGTGTCAGGAAACTGAAAAGTGGGTTCCCAGAACCAGGTGGGAGACGGTTGGGAAGCAGCAGGAAGAGGGATGACCAAGGAGCCCCAGGATAGTTTTGCACTTGACAGATATGCTCACCATGCTGACTGGGGAAAAGTTCTCACAGCTCGACTCATACAAAGCTTATCAACTGTATGCCTGAAATAGGTGAGCTTTTGTTGTATCTCAACTGAACTAGTTTTAAAAACTCATTTCAGTTCAGCTATAGAGCTTTCAGTTGCAAAGTTTCCATTCCATTTCTGTATTTTTCATATCTCTAATCACTATCCATCCATTTTCTTTTCTTATTATTAACATGACCATCATAGGGCTGCTGTTGTCCTGAGAGCAAACTGTCCAAGTGAGTATAATTTAGGGATCAGTTGCCCACGGTTGCTTTAATCTAGGTTCCCGGATGTGTGGACAGTTCAGGAGGAAGGTTGAAATAACCTGGAGTTACAGGTAAGGCAGAAATCCTACCCACTCTAGGGAGACTAGGTCATACGCTCAAGGGAAAATAAAAGTGTAGAGATGAACTTGAGAGGGATCCTTGAGTAGGGTAGGAGATACGAGTTTGCTCTTGTTGAAAATATTTCATGACATTTAAATATAAAAACAAAATTATAATGAAGTTGTAGTGTAAATACACACACACAATGGAATACTACACAACCATTAAAAGTAGAAATTGTGTCATTTGCAGCAACTTCGATGGATTTCGAGGGTATTAGGCTAAGTGAAATAAGTTAGACAGAGAAAGACAAATACTGTATGATACCACTTATGTGTAAAATCTAAAAAATAAAACTAATAGAGCAAAAAGGGACCACCTCACATATACAGAGAACAAATAGTGATTACCACTGCAGAGAGGAAATGAATAGAGTTCAACAGGAGAGGAGTAAGAACGACAAACTACTATGTATAATATAAATAATGTACAAAGATGTATTGTACATCGTAGGGACGAAACCCAATATTCTTACAACTATAAATGGTATATATAAAAATCATGAATCACTATATGGTACAACTCTAACTTATACAATAATGACACTTTGATTTCAAAACAAAAAATACAGACTCCTCTGAGGAATGCCCTGATAAATGATTCCTGGCAGAGGAATTAATCTCCTCAAACTGGACAAGTGTACCATCTTCAGTTTTAGAAAAGAAGCTTAAACAGACCTCTTCAGTGTTAAAGTCATAATACAAGAGTTGTGACTATGTGTCTTGGACTTTCTGTCCCATTTTAGAAACTGAGGATATAAACATATAAATCACTGCCCTTGAAATACCTCCTATGTCCTGTGATTTCTCATTTAATCTGAAGGCAAATGTCCAGATCTACTTATGCTTCCCTTAAAATTAATCTCTTTATAAAAACAGCAGATTGTGTAAAAGGATCACCAGCCAAGCAGGATATCAGAAGACAATGTCTATGTAACTAAGGTCTTAGGAGTAACCGCTGTTTGATCACTATGTATCCTGCCAAGAAACTCATCCTATAAGAAGTGGGAAGAATTCACAACCTCTCCAACACCGGGGACACCATCAGCTTCTCTAGAAGTTCGACAAAGGTCAGCAAGATGAGGGGGATGTTCCTGACTCTTCTGCTTGGTCTGGCTTGGTCAGCACAGGAAGCTCCAGCTGAGACAGAAGCCTCAGAGGTACCCAAATTCAGCTGATGTGGGAGAAGGTGTTGTTTCCATGAGTGTGTGTGTGTGTGTGTGTGTGTGTGTGTGTGTGTGTGTGTGTCTGTGAGGTGCTTTTGTTTAATTATTTGTTTTTTTTAACTTTTATTGCAGGATAATTGCTTTACAGAATCTTCCTGTTTTCTGTCAAACCTCAACATGAATCAGCATTCAGTTCAGTTCAGTTCAGTTCAGTGACTCAGTGGTGTCCGACTCTTTGCGACTCCATGGACTGCAGCACGCCAGGCCTCCCTATCTATCAGCAACTCCCAGAGTTTACTCAAACTCATGTCCATCGAGTTGGTGATGCCATCCAACCATCTCATGCTCTGTCATCCCCTTCTCCTCCTGCCCCCAATCCCTCCCAGCATCAGGGTCTTTTGCAATGAGTCAACTCTTCTCATCAGG
>JADEYB020000024.1:2988198-3002439 GCA_015832495.2 Alces alces
TCCATTCGTCTGCTGATGGGCATATAGGTTGCTTCCATGTCCTGGCTATTATAAACAGTGCTGCTATCTTTAGGTCTTTCTACGTATAGTATCATGTCATCTGCAAACAGTGAGAGCTTTGCTTCTTCTTTTCTGATCTGGATTCCTTTTATTTCTTTTTCTTCTCTGATTGCTGTAGCTAAGCCTTCCAGACCTATGTTGAATAATAATGGTGAAAGTGGACACCCTTGTCTTGTTCCTGATCTTAGGGGGAATGCTTTCACTTTTTCACCATTGAGAATAACATTTGCTGTAGGCTTATCATACATGGCCTTTACTATGTTGAGGTAGGTTCCTTCTATGCCCATTTTATGAAGAGTATTAATCATAAGTGGGTACTGAATTTTGTCAAAGGCTTTTTCTGCATCTATTGAGATTATCATACGGTTATTATCTTCAGTTTGTTACTATGGTGTATCACATTGATTGATTTGTGTATATTGAAGAATCCTTGCATCCCTGGAATAAATTCAACTTGATCATGGTGTATGAGCTTTTTGAAGTGTTGCTGAATTCTGTTTGCTAAAATTTTGTTGACGATTTTTGCATCGATGTTCATCAGTGATATTGGCCTGTATTTTTCTTTTTTTGTGTTGTCTTTATCTGGTTTTGGTATCAGGGTGATCATGGCCTCATAGAATGAGTTTGGAAGTGTTCCTTCCTCTGCAATTCTTTGAAAGTGTTTCAGAAGAATAGGTGTTAGCTCTTCTCTAAGTATTTGATAGAATTCTCCTCTGCAGCCATCTGGTCTTGAGCTTTTGTTTTTTTGGAGACGTTTGATCACAGGTTCAATTTCAGTGCTTATAATTGGCTTGTTCATAATTTCAGTTTCTTCCGTTTTGCTCTTGGAAGATTCAACTTTCCTAAGAACCTGCCTATTTCTCCCAGGTTATATATGTTATTGCCATAGAGTTGTTCGTAATAGTCTCTTATGATCCTTTGTATTTCTGCATTGTCTGTTGCAACCTCTCCTTTTTCATTTCTAATTTTCTTGATTTGATTCTTCTCTCTTTTTTTTTTGATGAGTCTGGCCAAAGATTTGTCAATTTTCTTTATCTCCTCAAAGAACCAGCATTTAGTTTTATTAATCTTTACTGTTGTTGCTTTCATTTCTTTTTCATATTTCTGTTCAGATTTTTATCATTTCTTTCCTTCTACTAATTTTGGGGGTATTTTTGTTCTTCTTTTTCCAGTTGTTTTACGTGTAAAGTTAGGCTATTTGATGTTTTTCTTGTTTCTTAAGGCAGGATTGTATTGCTATAAACCTCCCCCTTAGACCTGCTTTAACTGCATCCCATAGGGTTTGAGTTGTCATGTTTTCATTGTCATTTGTTTCTAGAAATTTTTAAATTTCCCTTTTGATTTCTTCAGTAACCTCTTGGTTGTTTATAAATGTGTTGTTTAATCTCCATGTATTTGTGTTTCTTACATTTTTTCTTGTAATAGATATATAGTCTCATAGCATTGTGGTTCGAGAAGATACTGCATACAATTTCAATTTTCTTAAATTTACTGAGGTTTGGCTTGTGACCCAAGGTGTGATCTATCCTGGAGAATGTTCCATGTTTACTTCAGAAGAAGATGTATTCTTCTGCATTTGCATGGTTTATCCTGACAATATCAATGAGACCCATCTCATCTAATGTATCATTTAAGACTTGTGTTTCCTTATTAATTTTCTGTTTTGATGACCTGTCCATTGGTGTGAGTGGTGTGTTAAAGTCTCCTAGTATTATTGTATTATTCTCAATTTCTCCTTTTATGTCTGTTAGTGTTTGTCTTAAGTATTGAGGTGCTCCTGTGTTGGGTGCATAGATATTAACAATTGTTATGTCTTCCTCTAGGATTGATCCCTTGATCATTATGTAGTGTCCTTCCTTGTCTCTTGTAATCTTTTTTATTTTAAGGTCTATATTGTCTGATATGAGGATGGCTACTCCAGCTTTCTTTTGCTTCCCATTTGCATGGTATATATTTTTCCATCCTCTCACTTTCAGTCTGTATGTGTCTTGAGGTCTCAAGTGGGTTTCTTATAGACAGCATATATATGGTTCTTGTTGTTGTATCCATTCAGCCAGTCTGTGTCTTTTGGTTGGAGCATTGAATCTATCTACATTTAAAGCAATTACTGGTATTATGTTCCTATTGCCACTTTCTTAATTGTTTGGGACTGATTTTGTAGCTCTTTGATCTTGTTGTATTTCTTGACTGTATCTATGACCAGATTGTATCAATATACCATGGTACACCTATCTAAATGAGCACAATGTGACCCTCTGACTTTCTGCCCTTTGCACTTTTTTTTCATCTTATTTGTCTGTAGGTGAAAAAAAATAATATGCTATCATTCAGAGACCTATGAACTGTCATGGTCTTGATTGGCATTGTTTTAACTATTTCAAAAACCCTGAATTCTATGCTTTCTGTTCAAATGTGAACCATGCTTTCATTTCATGTTATTCGGCAGGGTAGAGAGTAGAACCACACTCTTTACTTAATAAGATTGAATTTACTTCTCTTCTGAGGTAACTGTGGAAGCAAAGATGCTGGTGTCTATTGGTGAAAAACAAGTAAAGAGACGGAATGACACTATGAAGATTTTCCTTCTTAGATTACACCATTTATCTTGCCACGGATAACAAAGAGAAGATTCAGCAAGGAGGCCCACTGAGGGCATATATCCGTCACTTTCAATGTATCAACAACTGCGAACAACTCTCCGTTACTTTTTACGTCAAGTAAGCACTGAGAACTGAGAGACTGAGAACAACGAGACTGTTGACTTCTAACGTGGGGTCCAGTCTCCAATGTGCACGAAAGGTGTGAGTCATGGCTCTGAGTGTGTGAGTTGTGAAATCTATCCATGGAAGGGTGAGCTCAAGTGCTGGGGAATGGATGGTGAGGAAGGAACACCGTGTTTGTTTTTCAGGGTTTACTATAACTGCATGTTACTCACAGCAGTGGCAAATAGAGAAGAAGGAGATGTTTATGTCGTAAACTGTGAGTATGCAAGTTCTGCCAATGTGTGCATCTTCTCAAGCTTGTTAATCACTAAGTTGTGTCTAACTCTTTGAGACACCATGGGCGCATAGCACCTGGCTCCCCTGTCCATCACTAACATCTGGAGCTTACTCAAACTCATGTCTAGAGTCATTGATGCCATCGAACAACCTTATCCTCTGTCATTCTTCTCCCGCCGCCCTCAACCTTTATCAGCAACAGGGGTTTTTCGAGTTAGTTGGCTCTTCTCATCAGGTAGCCAAAATATTGAAGCTTCATTTCAGCATCAGTCTTTCCAATGAACATTTCCTTTAGGACTGACTGGTTTGATCTTGCTGTCCAAGGGACTCTAGGAGTGGGTAGCCATTTCCTTCTCCAGGGTATCTTCCCCACCTAAGGATCAAACCTGCGTCTTCAGCACTGTAGGCAGATGCTCTACCAGCTGACCCAACAGGGAAGGGCAGAACCACAGAATGTGTGCGGACTGATGGTCTTGACTCAGTCCAAGACAACTAGATGTCTGAAATTGCGAAGTATTTCTTCTACTCATTATAAAAGCAACCTTGGAAATGACACTTAATTGTCTAGGAATTAATTCTGCACCAGAAAATCAAGATGAGGTCCAATTTGGAAGGTGCCATTGATGGCAACTGAAAAGAAGTCCCAGAACATGGATTCTCCATGTGCCTCAGTCATGGAGAAGTGTTTAAAGCTATTTAAGAATACAACGATACTTAAAAAATTTTTTTCTATCTCTTATTTCACATGCATGTGTCAGCTCTTCGAATCAGGTGGTCAAAGTATTGGAGTTTCAGCTTCAATATCGGTCCTTCCAATGAACACCCAGGACTGATCTCCTTCAGGAGGGACTGGTTGGATCTCCTTGCAGTCCAAGGAACTCTCAAGAGTCTTCTGCAACACCACAGTTCAAAAGCATCAATACTTCTGTGCTCACCTTTCTTTATAGTCCAACTCTCATATCCATACATGACGACTGGAAAAAACATAGCTTTGACTTGATGGACCCTTGTTGGGAAACATATGCTGTCTAAGTCAGTCATAACTTTTCTTTAAAGGAGTAAGCGTCTTTTAATTTCATGGCTATAGTCACCATCTGCAGTGATTTGGGAGCCTCAAAATTAAAGTCTGTCACTGTTTTCATTGCTTCCCCATCTATTTGCCATGAAATGATGGGACCGGATGCCATGATCTTACTTTTCTGAATGTTGAGTTTCAAGCCAACTTTTTCACTCTCCTCTTTCACTTTCCTCAAGAGGTTCTTTAGTTCTTCTTCACTTTCTGCCATAAGGGTGGTGTCATCTGCATATCTGAGGCTATTGACATTTGTCCCAGAAATCTTGATTCCATCGTATGCTTCATCCAGTCCAGCATTTCTCATGACCTATTCTGCATATACAAATAAGTAGGGTGACAATATACAGCCTTGATGTACTCCTTTCCCAATTTGGAAACAGTCTGTTGTTCCATGTCCTGTTCTAACTGTTGCATCTTGACCTGCCTACAGATTTCTCAAGAGGCAGGTCAGGTGGTCTGGTATTCCCATCTCTTTAATAATTTTCAACAGTTTGCTGTGATTCACACACTCAAAGGCATAGTCAATAAAGCAGAAGTAGGTGTTTTTCTGGAACTCTCTTGCTCTTTCAATGATCCAGCGGATGTTGACAATTTGATCTCTGCTTCCTCTGCCTTTTCTAAATCCAGGTTGAACATCTGGAAGTTCACAGCTCATGTACCATTGAAGCCTGGGTTGGAGAATGTTGAGCATTACTTTGCTAGCATGTGAGATGAGTGCAATTGTGTGGTGGTTTGAGCATTCTTTGGGATTGCCTTTCTTAGGGATTAAAATGAAAACTGAAATTTTTCAGTCCTGTGGCCACTGTTGAGTTTTCCATATTTGCTGGCATATTAAGTGCAGCACTTTCACAGCCTCATCTTTTAGGATTTGAAATAGTTCAACTGGGATTCTATCACCTCCACTAGCTTTGCTTGTAGTGATTCTTCCTAAGGCCAACTTGACTTTGCATTCCAGGATGTCTGGCTATAGGTGAGGGGTGACACCATCATGATTATCTCAGTCATGGAGATATTTTTCTACAGTTCTTCCATGTATTCTTGCCACCTCTTCTTAATATCTTCTGCTTCTGTTAGGTCCATGCCATTTCTGCCCTTTATTGAACCCATCTTATATGAAATGTCACCTTGATATCTCTAATTTTCTTGAAGAGATCTCTAGTCTTTCCCATTCTATTTTTTCCCTCTATTTAATTGCACTGATCACTGAGTAATGCTTTCTTGTCTCTCCTTGCTATTCTTTGCAACTCTGCATTCAATTGGGTATATCTTTCCTTTTCTCCTATACCTTTAGCTTCTCTTTTTTTCTCAGCTATTTGTAAGGCCTCCTCAGGCAGCCATTTTGCCTTTTTACATTTCTTTAACTTGGGGATGATCTTGATCCCTACCTACTGTACAACGCCAAGAACCTCCATCCATCATTCTCCAGGCACTCTGCCTATCAGATATAACCCCTTATATCTATTTGTCACTCCCACTGTATAATCTCCCACTGTAAGGGGTTTGATTTAGGTCATCCCTGAATGGTCTAGTAGCTTTCCCTACTTCCTTCCATTTATGTCTGAATTTGGCAATCGTGAGTTCATAATCTGAGCCACAGTCAACTCCCAGTCTTCTTTTTGCAGACTGTATAGAGCTTCTTCATCTTTGGCTGCAAAGAATGTGAATATGATTTTGGTATGGAAAATCTGGTGATCTCCATGAGTCTTCTCTTGTATTGTTGCAAGAGCATGTTGGCTATGACCAGTGCATTCTCTTGTCAAGATTCTATTAGCCTTTGCCCTGCTTTATTATGTACTCCAAAGCCAAGTTTGCCTGTTATGCCAGGTATTTCTTGACTTCCTACTTTTGCATTCCAGTCCCGTATAATGAACAGGACACCTTTTTAGGGTGTTAGTTCTAGAAGACCTTGTAGGTCTTCATAGAAATGTTCAATGTCAGCTTCTTCAACATTACTGGAATGGGGAGTAGACTTGGAATACTGTGATACTGAGTGGTTTGCCTTGGGAATGAACAAAGATCATTCTGTCATTTTTGAGATTGTATCCAATACTGCATTCTGGACTCTTTTGTTAACTATGATGGCTACTCCATTTTTTTGAAGGGATTCTAGCCCACAGTAGTAGATGTAATGGCCATCGGAGTTAAATTATGAGTTGATGTGATGTACATAAATTTGTAGAATTACTTTTTAATTTTATTTATTTTTTAGAATTACTTTTAAAATCATGACTGTACTTAAGAATTCGGCCACAGGATTCCTGAAAATTTAACTGTCAACTCTTAGAAGCTGGTATGGGGCTACTGGAGTCCACCTGCTAACTCTAATTGTGAGAAATAACTTTCATATCATTCACAAACTATACAGTCTAGAAGAATGGAAGATTTTGCTGTTTTTGCAAGAGGAGTCTTTGGAGAAATCTTTCCTAGTTCACTGCCTGTCTTAACTGGATCTAACAACACAACAATAGAAATATCAGTGAGAAAGATCACCATCAGACAAAAGACTAATGATAGCTTGTGAAGAATAGGACGTACGTGTTCAATTGAAAATGAAAGTAGTGAACTGTATTGAGGTTTGAATTTTTTTTTTCTTCTGTTACAGACATGGGTGAAAATTCTTTCAAAGTGATTCGTGTATCAGAAAATATGATGATATTCTATGCTGAAAATTTTGATGGAGAAAAGACACAAAAGTGACTCATGCTCTCAGTACGTACCATAGCTTACTCCATGGAAACTAGTCATGTTCATATTATCAGTATTTTTACACAAAGGACGGAAGTGCATACAGACGTTATATTTTATTAAGCACACTGAAGCAGATGTGTTCACACGGGGAACTCAGACATCATGTGACATGAGTTAGGACAGAGAAAAGGTTGTCTATTAAGAAACTGAACAAATGCATCCACTGGCGATTTTATCATGCGGAGTTTTTAAAAATTAGATACACTTACCCTGGAGGTGCAATGAAATATTCCAGGATGGTCCATGGACTTCTTGTCAAATATCTCATATTGGAGTTGCCAGATTCTGACACCAAAGTGAACCAAAGTTTGAATTTGAGTTTAGCAGACACACAGCTCCCGATCATGAATGCGTTCCTCTCCACCACAAATGTTTTATTCTTTATCACAATTTAAAATAATTCCTGAGACCTGAACTCAATGGTCTCCAAATAACCACTGGATCGTATTGAATACTTCAGAGGCATTTGGTCAGTCATGTCATCACTCTGCCGTCCAGACAACCCCCTGTGGTCACTTCTAAGACTCTATCCTTTATGATATTACATATGCACTGGGGGTGGGTGGAGGTTGTGTCTGGTCCCTGAGAGTGACAAATGTGCATTTTTCTCTCAGTAGCATGTGTGATGAAATTAGTGTGCCTGGTGAAAAGTTCAAATCATTTCTCCCCCATCGTTTGAATATTGTCATCCAGTCACTAAGTCATGCCTGACTGTTTGTGACCCAATGGACCGCAGAACACAAGGCTCCTCTGTCCTCCACTATCTCCCAGAATTTGCTCAAAATCATGTCCACTGAGTCCATGATTCTCTCTAACCCACCACATTTGACTGGAGTTCATGAAAATCCCAGGGACGGAATTCTAGGAGGAAGACAAAGTGAACAGGAAGAGTTAGAGTTGGGAGGAATTCTAAGTCTCAAGCCCCACCATGACCTTCTCGGATGTACCACTAGAGACAGGTTGACTTGGGGCTGCTTAAGCTCACAGGTGAGTGGTCTGTAGTTCTCTCAATAATTGTGAGAACTGGAACGTGGTAACATGTTAACTATGTGGACTCTATCCCATGGACCCACCTGAAGACCTGTGTGCACACTCGGGCAGCTCTGTAGAAAATTACCAGGTGAGCAGGGTTTAGGTGATCGGGGAGGGGGGAGGTGACCTTGAGACTTACCGATCACTAATGAACCAGGGGACACTCTGTAACCTAGGAAGGATTCTAACACACACCTCTCTTGCTCTGTTTGCTATAAAATCCAGGCAAAGGAGACAGTTTGACTCAAAAAGATATCCAGAAGTATCAGGAACTGAACAGTGAAAGGGGGATTCCAAATGAAAATATGATGATGCCACCAAAACAGGTAAACTCCAAAGGACGACAGGTATCAGAAATGAAAACACATCACGAGAATTCTTGATTCAAACTTCGTATTCACCCATTCATCTTTTATAAAGGCTGTTATGAAATAATTATTTGAAATAGAGGCATATTAATGGTCATTTTTCCCCTTATTCATTCTCTTTCACAGACAACTGTCCTAAACAATAACTGAGAACACCCGTTGGGTGAGTAGAAACATGATACCTAACAATGCTGAGTATTTTTTAGCAGGTTAAGATGTTTTTTCCCCTGAGGCATACTGCTTTAAGAATGGGTTATAGACACAGTAGACTATTACTCAACCATAACAAAGACTGAAATAATGCCTATTTGCAACAACATGGAAGGACTGAGAGATGATCATATTAAGTGAAATACATCACCAAGAGGAAGTCAAATATCATATGATATCCCTTACATGTGCAACATAAAATATGATGCAAATATTTACAAAACAGAAACTCACAGACACAGGAATCAAACATATGGTTACCAAAGAGAAACGTGGAGGGAGAGGGGGATAAATTAGGAGCTTGGGATTAAGAGATACATAGAGCCAAACATAAAAGAAACAACTAGAATCTGCTGTCGAGCAGAGAAATCTATACCCAATGTCTAGAAATAACTTATAAAGAAAAAATAAAGAAAAAATCTAAAAATGTATATATTTACCTACTTCCGTGTGTAACTGAGGGCTTCCCTGGTAGCTTAGTATAAAGAATCCCCCTGCTAATGCAGAAGATGCAGAGTCAATCCCTTGGTCGGGAAGATTCCCAGAGAAGGAAATGGCAACCCACACCTGTATTCATTCCTGGAGAATCTCAGGGACAGAGGAGTCTGGTGGGCTACAGTCCATGGGAAACAAAAGAGTGGGAGACAATTTAGCGGCTAAACAACAGGAAATGTATAAATGAATCACTTGGCTGTATACCTGAAACTAACACAACATTGCAAATCAACTACATTTCAGTATCAGTTCAGTTCAGTCTCTCAATCATGTCCAACTCTCTCTGACCCCATGGACTGCACCACGCCAAGTTTCCCTGTCCATCACCAACTCCAAGGGCTTGCTCAAAGTCACGTCCATTGAGTTGGTGATGCCATCCAAACATCTCATCCTCTGTTCAATAAAAACAGATTTAGAAAAGAATAGGACAACACAACACTACACCTTGCCAGGTGGCAAAGCCTGGGGCTTCCATAAGTGTTTGGATTTAAACATCCATACAATCACCGTGGTCTAGACTCCACAGTGAGATGCTTTGAAAACAAAGGAGGAGACTGTGTGAAGACCTGGCCTGTGAGATAGGATTATTGATGGGAAATCCCACTGGAAATGACCTTACAGCCACAACACATGGATGGTGTTATAAATAAAACTGCTGAAGATGTGACACACGTTACATCCTATACGATCGATCCACTACATCTCGGATCTGTGAACCTGTAACGTAATTACTCTCAAAGAAGAGTCAATAGAGCATTGCTCACAGTTAGTTTCACCAGGTGGTAGTTCTACGCAACCCCACATCAACACACACACACAGAAGAATTTCTGTGAAATGGGCGTTGTCAGGAAATTTCTCCACTGCTTCCACTAGGCTCTGCTTACATTTTTTTCTTTCATGCTGTGACCAATATCATGCTAATCCTAATCACCTCAACAATGTTTTACATTTTTTTCATGTGTAAAGAAGAAAGGGAAGCAAGACTATGAGACGGATGATCATCAATAATGTGTCACAATCAACCACATGAAGATAAAAGACCTTTTCCTTGAAATCATCATTTCTTCTTTCTCAAGAATTTATGATCTTGGACCCATGACTTTCTTGCCATGAATCTCCTCTGCTCTCGTTGATGTTACTGAATTTCTAAACTGATCAATAAAATGATTAAGCACAAATGTGTCAGTGAAGGTGCCATGTTTGCAAATGCACAATACACGTAAAGGCAAGTATGCTGAAAATTGAGTAAAGAATGTGACAGGAGGGTAACTCTAGGACACATGGTGTGAATCCTGCAAGTATCTTGGTGAGAAGAGAGAATAAATCACAGATGGTCGTTTTATATTTTAATAAAATATTGCCCAAGGCTTCCCTGGGGGCCCAGGCTGTAAAGAATCCACCTGCTATGAGAGAGACCCGGGTTTGATCCCTGAGATGGGAAGATCCCCTGGAGAAGGGAATGGCAACCCACTCCAGTATTCTTGCCTGGAGAATCCCATGGACAGAGGAGCCTGATGGGCTATAATCCATGCAGGTCACAAAGAGTCGGACACAACTGAGTAACTAACTTTGACATGAAGTTCCCACCAGATGTCCGTGAAAGATGGGACTGGCTAGTCAGACAAGTTCAAAATACCATTCTGTGCTTGGGGCTACAGTCTATGGGGTCACAAAGACTGAGCACACACACATATACACATATCAAGACAAACACTGCAATATGACCAGGGCTGCCATTTAGAGAAAAGCTTCAACTGATATACTCTCTCCACATCTCATCGACTTACAGCTCTTTCCTGAAACTGAGAGATATCATTTCCCTTAGACTATAATGAAAGTGAAAGTCACCCAGTTGTGTCCGATGCTTTGCAACCCCATGGACTATACAGTTCATGGAATTCTCCAGGACAGAATACTGGAGTGGGTAGCCTTTCCCTTCTCTAGGCGATCTTTCCAACCCAGGGATCAAACCCAGGAATCCCACATGGTGGCCAGATCCTTTATTGCCTGAGCCACCAGGGAAGCCCAAGAATACTACAATGGGTAGCCTATCCCTCCTCCAGCAGATCTTCACGACCCAGGAATTGAACCGGGGTCTCCTGCATTGCAGGCGGATTCTTTACCAGTTGAGCTATCAGGGAAGCCCCTATAGGCTATAATGACTAGCCATTAATGATGAGCAAGTAGCTGAAATCTGAGAGGTTTACGTTGTAGGAAGACAATGCAGATGCAAGATGAAGAACCTGCGGCTATAATGCACAAAGCCCTGATGCTTACAGAATCCAGTACCACTACGAAACCACAACACCAGGGTACACACGTTAAGCCAGGACCTATTTTAGGTAGACAGAATTCCCGCGGACCTACTAGCAATGAACAATACACTTAGCATGCAGGAGATCCTCATTTTCTTACCAAAAATTCACCGATGGGAGGGTCTGTTGAGCAGTTTCAAGGGAGAAAAACCGAAAGCTTGTTATCAGACTTCCGGAAAGACCGAAAGAGGAACTCCGAAAATTCTCTCCTCCAACAACCAAGACAACTGTGATGCTCACAAAACTATGATGTTAATCAAAGAGAACTATTTTAGGGTTCTGGAAATTACTTAAAGGTGTATAACAAAAGGGGCTTCAAGGTGGCTCAGCTGGTAAAGAATCCGCCTCCAGTGCAGGAGACATGGGTTCGATCCCTGGGTTGGGAAGATCCCCTGGAGAAGAGAATGGCAACCTGCTCCAGTGTTCTTGCCCAGAGCATCCCACGGACAGAGAAGCCAGGTGGGCTACAGTCTACATGGTCACAAGAGTAGACATGTGGTCACAATAGCAGACATGAGGACATGACTTAGCGACTCAACAACAGCAATGTTCAGTTCCAGGGTCCATTTCTTCCCATCTCCTTGAGACTAGTTCTTGGGACTGTGCCAGCGTTCATCCTAGCTACAGTCTAGTCATCATGAAGCTAACTTCTCCACCTAGTGGAGCTTTCAGGATCTATCAGACAGCTCACAGGACATGGCTCAGAATATAGTCTATAGCGCTTCAAGAAGAACTGAAGGGCCTTGCTGCTATTTACTGACTAAACTATTACTGTTTAGACTCGCTGGATCTGTTACCCTTTGTCTGCATCTTTTTATTTTTATTTTTTTAGCTTTTAAGGTTTATGGTAAGAAAAAGTTTGAAATTCAAAGCATTATCAGTATATCACATGTAACTTCTTTGGCTTCTGGGGCAATTTGCATTGCTTTAGAATTCACTTCTTCGTCCTAGGTAAACCTCAGCTGACCTTTCCTTTTTTTTTTCATTTTTCTTTTTTTTTCCATTTATTTTTATTAGTTGGAGGCTAATTACTTTACAATATTGTAGTGGTTTTTGCCATACATTGACATGAATCAGCCATGGATTTACATGTGTTCCCCATCCCAATCCCCACTCTCACCCGTCTGCATGTTCCAACTTCTCTGATTAAACGGATTCTTTGGCCAAAGTTTTTCCACAGACCAAAGGCAGGTGGAGGATGTCAGCGGCAAGGACCATAGGGTCCCGCCCCGTTTCAGTAAGATACCTGGAGAAGGGGTTTTGTGAACAAAGAGATGCTGTGCATTGTGATTAGAATACAAGGAGTTCTGTTTATATTAAGATCTCCAAAGGTCATGATCAAGTGGACTATAAGATGTTCGTAGAGAAATCTGAATGATAAAATCAAAGTGGAAGAAAAAAAAGGAAAAAAGAATTCACGTACATCAGTCTTCCTTTGAAAATCCAAAATGATGATTTCTGCCTTCTCCTTTGTTCATTTATATTTATATAAATGAATATAAATTGATACAAGTTTATAAAAATACATTCGTATAAATTTATATTTATATACACTGTTCATTTCATTTATATTTAGTGCCATTCATTGCATGGCTGGGTTAATGCCATTCATTGCATGGCATTCATGCATTGTCTGGCATTTCTCAGGTCTCTAAGTGCCTGTTGGTTCTCCTCTTGTGTCCCATGGACTTCATTGCTCTGCAGACATCTACCTCAGGTCTGTCAGATGATTCTATATCAGTTATATGTCTTATATATATATTCTATATATAATGCAATATATCTATAATGCATTATATGTACAATAAATTATATAAAATAAATCATATACATATTAAGTTATATACATATGATATATTAACTAATTATATTTAACTATATTAAAGCATCAAATACATTTCATGGTTTGTAATTGCCTGTACATCAGGGAGCTCCCAACTCTTTAATAAACTCTTTTAATTTAATAGGACTATAATTCCTAGAGTTACAATGATGGAAATAGTGTGTGTGTCCGTGTGTGTACTTTTGTGTGTTGTGTTTCTATGTCTGTATGTCTCTGTGTGTGTCTCTATGTGTGTTTGTGTGTGTCTGCATGTCTGCATGTGTATCTGTGTGTCTCTGTGTGTGTTTATGTGTGTGTGTTGGTGTGTGTGTATCTGTGTCTGTGTGTGTGTGTCCATGGGTGTGTTTGTATGTGTGTGTGTCTGTGCCTGTGTGTCTACGAGTGTGTGTATCTGTGTGTATCTCTGTGTGTGTTTGTGCGTGTGTGTCTTTGTGTGTGTATGTGTGTCTGTGTTAGAATGTGTCTGGTCTGTGTGCCCCATTTTTCCTGGTTCTGGACTGAAAACCATGGGGACAACTCTGTAGTTAATGGGAACAGGTCACTGCAAGATTGCACACAGATACTGCACGTGCTACACTTTACAGACGTTTCTCTAATAACCTGACGAGTGAAGGGGTAACTTTTCTCGAGCACAGAAGGAGTCAGAGTTTCCATAACTCACTCATAAGGCCAGCAGGGAGTGGGGGTGTGGTCAGGAGATGGGAGGTGCATGAATCGCTGACTCAGAGTGACAGCTGCTGCCATTTATTTATTGAGAAATCATTCAGTTCAGTTCAGTTCAGTGCAGTCGCTCACTCATGTCTGATTCCTTTTGACCCCATGAACTGCAGCGGGCCAGGCCTCCCTGTCCATCACCAACTCCCAGAGTCCACCCAAACCCATGTCCGTTGAGTCACTGATGCCATCCAACCATCTCATCCTCTGACGTCCCCTTCTCCTCCCACCTTCAGTCGTTCCCAGTGTCAGGGTCTTTTCCAGTGGGTCAGCTCTTCGCATCATGTGGCCAAAGTATTGGAGCTTCAGCTTCAACATGTCCTTCCAATGAACACCCAGGACTGATCTCCTTTAGGATGGACCCGTTGGATCTCCTTGCAG